>JAOTQP010000521.1:19405916-19429254 GCA_026413545.1 Cichladusa arquata
GGAGCCGCCCGGCCGGCAGGGGGCGCGCTGTGGGGCGGGGCAGGCGCGCGGCGGGCGGGGCGGCGCTCTGGCCCCGCGGCGGCCCCTCAGGGCACCATAGAGAGGGCGCGGCTGCGGCTGCTGAGGGACAGCGATAAGAACAGGGAAAAGGACCGGGAAAAGCGCCGGGGCAGGTGTACTTGGTGCCGGGGAACCCGCCTCTGGCCCTCTCGGTGTCTGAGCAGGAAGCTCGGAGCCGTCCCATTTGCAGCTGGCGACACGAACCAATGGCCGCCGTGCAAACAGCCCCTGTACTAAACACATCTGTGCACAGAGGAGTGAAGAGGTCACACAGCAGAGGCCCGAGCTGGGCATAGGCAGCATTTTAAACAATTAACTCCAGCCTCGGCACGAGCATGTCCGAGTTTGAGTTCAGTTTTGCTCATCCCAACTCTTATTTACTGTCCCCTTCTCACCCCGTTTTCCTCACAGGCCCGTCACACTGCAGTGATGACAGAAGGTTTTTGATTTATTTGAGATGTTTTTAATGACAGCCCGTGGGTTGGGTTTAAGACCTTGCTTATTAGAGCTGGAACGGGGCTGTTTGATCAATGGATCTCTAATATAAGCGAGGCCGGAGGTAAATGTCACCACCTTTTAATCAATCTGGCCAAACCCTGTTCAAACACTTGGGTTACTCTATAGGTGGCTTGTTTAGAAAGAGAGAAAGAAAATGGTGCTGTTAAATTTGAACTCATTTTGTGCCCAGCAGGGTGGCTGGGGCGTCCAGCGAGCTCCGAAATGGAAATCTTCCCCTGGGCACTCTGAGCCCTCACCCAGCTGGATTAATCCCAGATTTGGGCTCTCTGGGGACACACTGCTCATGCCCCAAAGGCCATTCGAAGTTTGTGGTGTTTCTCTCCCTGAAGAGCCGTGTTTCCAGGGCACCAGCAGAACTCCAGCATGTCCTGGAGCAGAGCAGCTCCGGACACCTCTCAGCAAAAGTTCACCGAAAGTTTCAGCTTTACAAAAACATTGTCACATTCTCCAGCACTTTCCCCTTTTCCCACCAAATCTGTGCCGTTTAAAGGAAGCTCCTTCTGACTCATTCCAGTACGAGGGAAAGCAGAATCTTAAAAATAACTCCTTGCTGTGGAGTCAGTGCCGAGAAGCTGCGGGGAGCAGTTCCAAGGGCTCGGCCAATTCCGGCTCTGTTCCCTGATAATCACACACAGCCACGCATTGCCCTGCTCACACACAGCCACGCACTGCCCTGCTCACACACAGCCACGCACTGCCCTGCTCTGCTGGAGCTCAGGGATGCTGTGCTGAGAGGATCCATCAGCTTTGGGATCCATCCCAGGGGAGCATGGCCTGGGCACCCCGTGCTTGTGCAGGGTAGAGCCTTCAGCTGGAGCAGCTGGAGCGGAGCCTTCCCATTTTCCCCCTGCTGTCCAAGCAGGAAGTTCCCTATCTGAACACCATCTCCCAGCCCGATGTGTCAGCACCAGAACAAGATGTTTCACGTTGGGTTGCTGGAGCCTGACTTGTCGGTGTGAGTGGCAGCCCCGGGAGCCTCACAGTGCCCAGCCAAACCAGGCTGTTCCAGTGCAGTCCGGGCAGATTCCACGCCTGGCCCTTCCCTGACCACACTGCCAGCACTATTCCTCATTCTGGATGCTTCTACAGGCTTTTTCTCCAGACTTCTCACTTTGCTCCTCAAATTAATTCAGGCTGCTGCTGTTAAGATTCTTGGCGTGTAGCTCCCACTACATCACCCCTCTGCACGTCCCATCCCCTCTCGATGATTAGCTAGATGATATATCATGGATCATAAAATTCTGGAGTGCTTTGGGTTGGAAGGGACCTTAAAGGCCACCCAGTCCCAGCCCTGCCATGGGCAGCGACAGCTTCCACAGACCAGGTTGCTCCAAGCCTCTTTTTGTTTCTGGTCGCTGGTTTTGTTTTGCTCTTGCCATCGCTCCATTCCTGGTTCTTGGCTCCTGTCCCTCATTGTCTGGCCAGACATTCTCCCAGCTCTCCTGGAAGTGAGACGAGCCGGGACAAGCCAGCCCGCTGTGGTTTGTGCTCCCAGTGCGTGGGCACCACGAGCAGAGCACAACCTGAGGCTGCTGAGGTAAGGTCTGAAATAAATGGGATTTATTCATAACAAGGTCACTTCGTGCTTTCCAGACAGAAATCCAGAGCTCCTGCTGGAGATTCATCCCCTACTCTCCCCAGCTCCGTGGTTTCTCTGTCTGTGATTTTACCCTTCGAAGCAGAGGTTTCCTTGGAGCAGTGGCTGACACGGCACATCTCTGCACTGACTCAGGGCTTGGGGGATGCTGTGCCTCAGCAGTTCTGTGTCTGCAGGGAGCACTGACACACAGTTATTGCCACCCCCCTGACCAGGGCTGACACACACACACACTCAGTGCCATCCCCTGACCAGGGCTGACACAGTTATTGCCACCCCCCTGACCAGGGCTGACACACACACACACACACACTCAGTGCCATCCCCCTGACCAGGGCTGACACACACACACACACACACTCAGTGCCATCCCCCTGACCAGGGCTGGCATCTGAGCTCAGTGAGCAGCTCACACAGCCCCCAAACCATCACCCTGTGTCTGCTCAAACAGCTCATTTTTGTGACAACCTTCGCTTACAGCAGCACAACAAAGGGGAGATTTATCCCGACAATGTTTGCCTGATAAGTGCCGAGTTAATGGCACACGAAATGTGCTGGCTGGTCCTCTGCAGGCCTGGGATCTAATTAATCTCTGGCAAGTCCCTCTGAAATAGAAGCAGTGTTGGCCTGCACATGTAGCAGTCGAGACCAACTAATTGGAGCCAAACTGTACAGCGAGGCAGGAGGAAGGAATTGCTGCAGCACGGTGGGATTTCCAGAGTTACTGTGCCAGAGCCTGTGTTTCTGCTCCATTGGAAGAGCATTTGTGCCATTCTCTTACCCCAGCCAGAGCTCAGAGAGCTTTTGAATCAGTCACAAAAGCACAGAGCTAGGTGGTCACACACTCCACAAAATGAGGTGGTACCGACTGTGTGAGCGGGTGAGGCCCATATCCACAGGGATGTGACTCCAGGGGCTCCTCCTGTGCTCAGTGACACCTTCCTGCAGCCACACAGGAGCTGGCAGCCCCCTCTGCACAAGCCATGGCAACATCTGTCCCCAAAAAGAGCCTCAGCAAGCTCTGCTTCTCAGCACACTACAGAGAAGCAGATCAGTGTGAATATATTCCACTCCTCCAGAGGCTTCATTTATCAATCCATTTGTAACAGGACATAAAAATCAAACCCCAGCACGACTGAAAGGGAAACATGCTCTTGGCTTTCTATTTCCACCTGGGTCATTAAATTACCCAGCCACCTCCTGCATCACTTGCTGCCTTAATCATCCAGATAAATGAATCCCCACGCCAGGCACACACACACACATAATTTTATCTCCCTTTGCTCCTGAGCACAGGCAGAGTCCCAGTCTCCCCAGGTGTGCACAAACCTGCACAGCTGGATGGTGAGGGGACACGGCCCCAGGGACAAGCAGTGGGAAGGTTTAACAACAAATAGCTAAACCAAACCAGTGTCCAGGCTCTGGAGAATCATGGAATTACAGAGTTGCTAAGGCTGGAAAAGACCTTTAAGTTCATCAAGTCTACCTGTCACCATGCAACAGCACCATTCTCAGCACTAAACCTCGTCCTTGAATGTCATATCCACGTGGTTTTTGATGATGATTCACCACTCCCCTGGACAGCCTTTTCCAAAGCTTGATAACCCTTTCAGTGAAGAAATTTTTCTTAATATCCAACCTAAAGCTCTGCTGGCACAACCTGAGGCCGTTTGCTCTTATCCTGTGTGCTGAAGAGCCCGACACCACATCACTACGAGCCCCTTTCACCCTGGTCTTGTCCCAGGAAGGGAGGAGGGGAGCACGCTCAGACCAACCTGCACTCAGCAGTGGTTGCACACTGAGCTCCCAGCCCGCCTGGCCCCGGGCCGAGCTGGGCAAAAACAAAACCTGTGCCAAGCTCTGGGTGCCAGCTTGGCTGCTGGCCCTGGCTGCTCAGGGCTGCTGCAGAGCAGCCCGGCGGGCACAGGGAGCGCACGGAGCCCTGCCCAGCCCCAGCCTGGCAGCAGAGCCACGGGCTGCAGCCCTGGCAGCAGGAGCAGCTGGGGACAGCCTTTCCAAAGCTGTACGTCAGGGCAGAAGTGGGTGTAGAAACCAGGGCTGCTGCCTGCTGCTGAGAGAGCCAACAGAACACGCTGTGCTGCGGATCCAACACGCCCCAAAAGGAGAAAACGCCCCAGAGGAAGGGAATCTGTTTTGGCAGCAAAAGAGGGTAAAGTTCAGGTTGTGGATGAAGACTGAAAACAGCTCCTCGGTTTTTCCTCACTCACACGTGCTTTCAGGGGAGTGGTGAATTTAATTTTCTTGGCTGCAGTAAATTCTTGTTCCTGATGCCAGGAGAGAGTTTTGGAATGAAACTGGGGAAGGTGTACAGTGAAGGCATCTTTTCTTGGGGCTCCAAGCCTTGCTGAGCACCCCAGCTGCTGAGAAAGCAAATCCACTCTCAGAGAAGTGGAATCGTGCTGAGGCACAGAGAGACAGCCAGCAGAGCCGTGCTCACTGCAGTCACACTATCTGTGTGATAAATGGTGTTAATTAAGCAGCATGTCCCAGCAAGTGGGAGGGAGCTGAGCTCCCAAGTGAAGCGAAGGCAGCGTGTCCCACACAGACTGAACTGTCACACGTGCTCTGCTCCTACCCCAGGGTGGGAAGTGCAATTAGAAACAGAAGTGGGTGCAAGGGCACACCAAAAACTTCTCACATTCCCATCAGGATGTTGTTGCCAATAGGTTCTGGTTCTCCTCACCTCAAGCAGAAGTGGGGTTTGCTGCTGCCTTGGTTTTTCAGCATGAGCAGGCAGGCTTTCAATGGGATTATGCAGCTCCTGGAACATGGGAGCAGAGGCAAAAGGGACCAGGGGACAGAGCAGTGGCAGGAGAAACCCTGATCGCCCCTGGACTGGTTTGATCCTGGAGATAAATCTTACCATGGACTATGGTAAATGGGAGGACAGACAAACAGCAGGGATAAGAAGTGATAAGGATCCAAGGGAATGTAAAGATCAAAAGGAATTAACCAGAGCTGAATGCCTTCCTGCACAGAGCAGTCTGGCCAGGGAGTGACCATGCTGCATTTAACTGTTTCATTTGCAGCAAAAGAGAGAGAAAAACGGGACTCTGTGGCAACTGAGTGTGCAAATCCATCAGACCAAAGCACTGGCAGAGCTGCAGACAGGTCTTCAGGGAGACAATGCTGTGTCTGTGGGGAGCCAGCCCAGCTCAGGGAAAAGCATCTCAAATAGCTGCAGTCCTCAGCACATCCTCCTCCATCCCCACAGATGGGCTGCACTGCAAACCAGAGCTCCCAGGCAACCAACCCTTCCCAAAGCTTCAGAGCCAGTAGCAAAGGCAAAGTTCCTCCTAAGCTTCTTGTCCTTGTGTGTGTGATGTCTGGGCTTGGACCATCAGCAGCTCGGAGCCTTGGTTAAACTCAAATGGATCAAGAGTGAAACTGGAGCCTCGTGACCTTCAGTAGCTCCCTCTGTCTCTTCTTGGGAGCTCCTGTCAGCACCGGAGAGATCCTGGCTTCATTTTTAGGTTGATGAGGAGCAAAGCAAGCAGGGCCCCAGGTTAGCAACCATCCAGGCATGCAGGATTTGCAGTGTAATAATAGCAAGCCCAGCGTGTCCCACAGTAATCCCAACCAGCAGCAACCAGAGAAACCCCACACAGCTCCCCGAGCCTCACAAACCAGCTCCATTCTCTTGGCCGTGCCTTCCCTGCTCTCCATCTGCTCTGAGCAGTGGGAACCAGCGGGGTGTGAACTCCTGCCTGCTCAGAGGGAGCAGCTGAAGCTGCAGCAGCCAAAGCAGCCTGGGCTCACAGAGCAGAGAGAGGCTGGGGCACAAAGAGCACCCGGGGTGGCACAGGAGAGCAGGGTGAGCTGAGGCTGGCACTCACAGCAGTTACTGCAGCCCCGAGTTCATGGCACTGCTGCAGGATAAATCCTGTCTCTGCTGCTACTGCTCTCTCTTGGATGCTGGCCAATGGCAAACAGGGCTGAATTTCCTGGGAATGGGATTCACTCTGGAAAGGAGCTCGGGCTCCTGCTAGGCAGCAATCTGTGCACAAACCCAGGAGTGATCTCGCTGTGGAGCAGAGGCCTCAGCCCTCAGAGCAGTCCTGGGAGAAGGGGCAGGCACACTGTGTCCTAATTCCACTGGCACCCCACAGCTCGCTGGACAAAGCCCCAGGCTGCCCGAAATACCTGCTGGCTGGGTTGGGCAGCTGGGAAACCTGAGCTGGCTCCCTGCAGATCTGTGCTGCCCCAGCTATTCAAGGATGGGTTTTCTCAAAGTCTTGTCATTTCAAGGGAAGGGAAAAAATACCCGTGGGCAGAGCACCCAAACAGCCTGGGAACGTGTCTGGGAGTGCTGTGCTGAGCCCTTTTGGGGTGCAGACACCAGGCACTGTCCCAACATCAGCTGCTCCAGCACAGGGCATCCCACCTGGGAGTGCTGCCCTGGAACTGGGCAACTCCTGCTCCTCAGTTCAGGGCTCCTTTAGCTGCTGAGACTCAGCCCTGCTAAACAGTGGCAGTGCCCTCCACTCTCACATTCTGTTGTTTGAACACACTTGGCTGCTCACTCTCTCAAGTGCAGTGAGCAATCTGCAAACTCCATGGAGAAAATAACCTCTGTCCTGCCACAGGGCAGCTTCCACACTCCAATTGCACCTCACATCCAGCCTGGGATGCATCCCAGAGTGGTCTCTGCTGCAAGAGCCTCTGGAGCCATCAGCTGTATCAGAGATCACAGCGTGTGTGATTGCACAGCTTCTCTCTCCATCCCCTGCAGGGCAGGGCAGCCCTCCAGCAGTGTGCAAGTGGGGGAAGAGGCACAGCCAAATCCAAACCAGTTCCAGTTCTGCTGGACTGGGGTGAACTCTGCCCTAGGGCTTTCCCCTGTGTCAGACTCCACAGCTCCACGTCCTGCTGCATTTCCAGCTCAAATGAGAGCACAGGATCACAGAATCCCAGACTGGTTTGGGTTGGCAGGGACCTTAAAGCTGTGTGAAGTCATTCCCCCTTGTCCTGTACCTCCAGTCCTTGTTCTCAGTCCCTCTCCAGGTCTCTTGGAGCCCCTTTAGGCACTGGAAGAGGCTCTAAGATCTTCCTGGAGCCTTCTCTTCCCCAGGCTGAGCACCCCCAGCTCTCCCAGCCTGGCCTTAGGAGAGGAACAGGAGGAACCTGAGTTACTTCAGAAATATGAACTCTGAAAACTTGGTAGAAAAGGGCCAGGACAAATCAAGCAGGGAAAAGTACTGAAACCAGGGAGTGAACAGCCAAACACAAGGTAACACTGTGTGTTAAAAACCCAAAAGCTCAGGACATCATGTCCAGGCATGAAAAACCAAAACCTCAAGAAATGTCCTTCAGAGTCCCCTCATCTGCCCAGCCTGGCAGTGCAGTGCAGGAGCAGCCTGCCAGGGATGTGGGTGCTCACACTGAGCTGCTGCTTTGCTGTGTCCTCAGCAGAGTGTTCCAGGCTGCTGCACACCCCATGTGCCAGCTCCAGCTGCTCTGCACTTGGACATTCTGGTGTTTGCACAGAGGAGGGAAAGAAAATGACTTGTATTTTAAATAAAAGCTGAAATCCTGGAGCACCAGACCCAAACTTTGGGGAGGGCAGCCTGTTGCCAAGCCACCCTAATCCCAGCCTTTTCCTTCTCTTTGTTTAGCATTCCTCTAGTGGAATTTGGACTACAGCTAATGCTGATTAACATTTCCATGTTAGTTATTTCACATAATCTCTTCTCCAGCTGTGGCAGAGCCTAGAAACGCACCATTTATCCTTGTTCAGCCTCTGCTTCCCAAGCCCTTCCCAACCAAAGCACTGGGACTGAAAGGCTGCTCTGTTTAGGTGCCCCTAACTCAGATCAGTTCCTAAATGCAGGAATGGTGTCCTTTCTCTCTGAATTTCCACCTGGATGAGAAGATTGTGGTTGCAGGCTGATCCAGGGCTGCTGGGGAGCAGCAGCACAGACACATTTCTGTGATGGAGCACTGGTAACCGCCAGCCCAGAAATAATCCAGCTAATTTTACACCTGCACTCATTCTGCCCTGCAGGAATTCAGTGCCAGAGACCAGTGCCTAAAATTAGGGCAGGTTACAGACAGGATCCTGAAGGTGTTAAAAGTAGAAACATGGCAATGGGTGCAGTGCTCTCATCCCACCGCTCCAGCCACAGGAACATTTTGGACACCACTCTGTCTGCCTCAGTTTCCCTGCTCCTGGAGTACTGATCCCATCTCCTCAAAGCACTGCTAAGGCAGCAGTTTGGGATTCTGCTGGCATAACTGTTTTTTCCCCTCATTTAAAAAAAAAATCCCTTTTGGTGACACACCTATTGTTAATCAAAATTAATTTTTTTCTATCAGTAATTCTCCAAGGGTGAAAAAAAATATCACGGCTGTGTGTGTCTGCATCTGTTTGCAAGATAAAACCAGAGGCTCGTGCGATGATGACTTTCTGGAGGGAGCAGCGTTTTCTTTGCCCAGAGCTGCGGGCAGGTGAGGCAGCAGCTGCCGCACGGGTTCAGCTGGGGCAGCGACACTGGAGAGCAAATCCCGGGGAGCAGCTCCTGCTGCGAAACTCGAGAGACAAAGGATCGCGAGGGGCTCCTCCCCGGCCGCTCCCAAGCGCTAATTGCTGAGCCGCCGGACCGAGAGGCACGCGAGGATGGCCCGGGTCAGTAATTACCGCAAATATCCTCCTCCTCCTCCTCGGAGCATCACCTCCTCTGCGGCCGGCTCAGGCCGGGGCTGTCGGGCTCCCCGCGCAGGTCTGGGTGTGGTGGCGATACCTGCCCTGCCCTGGGCTGGCAGCACGACAGGGATGCCAGCGGCAGGAGGAGCTCGGCCAGCCCTGCGTGCCTCGCTCCCGGCATCACTGAGCACCCCGGGGGGGACCGGGGAGATGGGCACAGCCCAGACCCTGCCGGGGAGCGAGGGAAGGGGAGGGAAGGGCCAGCCCCAGCCCCTCCCTGGAGCACAGAGCATCCTCTCAGGCCGGGGAGGGCACCGCTGTTTCCCTGCTAACCCCTGGGACCCGCGGGGATGATGCTGATCCCGTTTCCATGGGGATCAGAAGAGATGGGGAGGGGTGGGAGCTCCATCACTGCGATTCCCTGGATAACGAATCCCTGTTGTTCCATATGGGCAGGCACGCCGGGTTTCCACTCCCCACCCAGCTCAGAAACAAAAGCAGCGATGGTGGCAGCGGGAGGTGTCCCCAGGCAGCTCCCACCCTCTGGAAAAGCCGCTGCCCCGTTTCCTGGGGGTGTGCCCAGGGCAGGGGCTCGGCGCTGTGTCCGGGCACCTTCGGCAGCTTCAGCACAGCAGGGGCCGGGGAAACGCCGCTGCTGAGAGCGGCGCAGCCTGCAGGGTTTGTGTGCCCCAGCCCCATCCGCTGCCCCAACGGGGTAATGACAGCCCTGCTCCCGAAAGGCAGGCTCAGAGAATAAACTCATCAGCCAGCAGCCTCCACTGCTGCGTTTAGCACCCCCTCGGTGCCAGTTACAGCTGAGAGCAGCGGCTGAGCCCCAGCTGCCCCTGGCCCTGCTGCCCTGGCTGCTCCTGCCGAGCACAGGGACTGGATCCGTGGGACTCCCACCTCCACCCACTGGCCCAGGCCTGCCAGCCCCCCCAGCAGCTGGTGAAGCCACGGGAACACCAAGGGAATGGAAACCTGAGGGTGCCAGCCAGCAGCAGGGTCCTCAAGGGGACACACTGGTCCTGGCAGCCCCTGGCACGCCCTGCCCACGGCCCAGGGCAGCTGCAGAAAGCTGCTTTACCCCAGAAAAGCTGATTACAGCTCCCTGACACCCAGGAAGGCCACACAGGCAGAACCCACGGTGGGACTGCAGCCTTGGTGCCCCCAGGGACACCTTGGAGTGCTGGGACAGGGGAGCATCCTCTGTGCTGCTCCCTGCATCTCTCCACCCTTCATCTCATTAATTCCCGTTAATAATTAACAGGAGAGAGTAGGGTAAGGCCTTGGCATAATCCCAGTGTGGCATTAGAGGCACAGAAAGCCCAGTGAGCACGTGCCCACTGCAGGTAACAGGGAGCCCTAATGGGCTTTGGGACCTGTTAGCTCCTTATCCCCTGCAATAAGCAACTTGTCTCTTGCAGGGAACTCCAGAACCCCCAGCAGCTCTGGGCTCCATCCCACAGGGCTGAGCCCCCAAGCCCTGAGTCAGCCCCACAGTCACACTGTGTGATGTGGGCACCCCTGGGCAGGGCACAGCTCCCAGAACAGCCTGAGGCACAGAGACACAGCCAGGACACAGGGATGTGGTTATGGGGACACAGCCAGGACACTGGGATGTGGTTATGGGGACACTCACCTGTGTGGATGCCATGGCTGAGCTGGGCAGTGCCACCAGGATTGCTCTGCTCTCTTCTCTCCTCGACTCCAGGACCAGCCCTGGGGATGGAGGAGGGTTGGGATCACATCTGGCACAGGCACTGCTGTGCTGAGCAGGCTGGAAAGGGCAGCAGGAAAAGAGGGCGAGGATGGAGCCAGCCCTCCACACCCCCAGCACAGGAAACCAGCCTGACATGGGAGCAAAGGAAGGAAAAAGGCAACAGCACACAGGGCAGGATGCACAGCTGGAATGCTGGGAATGGCACAGCCCCAGACAGTTCATCCCCACAGCTTCCCCATACAATCATTTTCATTTATGTAAAAGCACCTTTTCCAGGAGGAGCCCAGGCTCTGTCATGTTGTGCTGTACCAGGGACTCCATTTCCAAGAGCCTCCCTTCCTGGGCATGGGGCTTGGCCTCCAGCTGTCCATCCTGGCAGATTTCATTTCCTGCTCTACAAACGCCTCAGCTTCTCCAGGGGGTACTGCCCTGTCTGAGGAACCACAGCCATGAGCACACCCAGCCTCTGTGGGGTACCAAGGAAGCCAAGAGGGAAACCAAGGATTCCTGCCCCAGGCCAGCCTGGAAGAGTTCACCCTTTCCAGGAAGGGCTGGAAGGAGCAGAGGCTCCCAGCTCAGAGGGGCAATAAAGCACCAGGTGTTCTCTCCCCAGGAACCAGCAGGAGCCCAGGGACTTCCCACATTAGACAGAATCACCAGAAGATCCCAGCAGGCCTTGGTACAAACCCTGTTCTGTGAACACTGACAGCAAAAGGCAGTTTCACTCTTGGGGTAGTTGGCAGAGGATAAATCCATTGTTCAGACTGGAACACGACCCTGGCTCGGGGTAAAGGCCAGGATAAATAATGAGAAGTGGCTAATGAGCAATGCTGAGGTGAGCAGGCAGTGATTGGAAGAGCAGCAGGAGCCAAGGAGCACCCACCCAGAGCTGGGCAGGGAAGGCTCAGTGCCCTTCCCTCCCCCCTGCCTGCCCTGAGCAGAATCCCCAGTGAAACCTGCCCTGGAAGAGCCAAAGCTGCTCCAGCCCTGCCTCATTTCCATGGAAACTTCCCCTCACCCCATTGCTCAATATTCTTCCATGTAACAGCAGATCCTGCTGCTTTTTCAAACAGCTCCTCATCCAGCCAGACCATCCCAGCCCCACTGGAGGGGACAGGGCAGGGTGGGACAGGACCCTGCTGGGATGTGCTCACACCTTCCCTCAGCCCCAGCAGGTGTGGGAGGGCACAGGCCATGCTGGGGACACGTGTGGGACCCTCAGGAAAGGCTCAGTCCCACCCCAGAGCAGCCCTGGGGCACGATGGGTCCCAGATCCCTGGCCACTGTGGCTTCATCTGTGATTAAAACCTGGTGTTTTGCCTGCAAAGAGCAGCTACTCAGAGCCAAGTCATGCAGTGCCTTTTAGAGATCCAAACCCTCATTCCTCTGACCAGCCTGGCCAGGACACTCTCAAACACAAACATCAGAAACCACATTTGAAATTAAAAAAGTTTATTTGCAGATCTGTGAAACAGCTCTGCGAAAGACCAACATTTCCAAACACTACGAGATGAGAATGCATTTTCCTATCATTAGAATATAAAAAAAAGTCACAGTCCTTCAACTACCCCATGAAAAGCAGACATTTATGAACCAAACATTGAACTTCCAACACCAAGAAGTCACTGGGGTGAGTGAGACAGTCAATAGCACCAACACAGGTGACACAGCCCTCGTGGGTCTGTCATGACTATGGACTAAAGCAGGTTAGTGAGGCCAAGCCTCGGGGGGAGCAGCCCTAGGAGCACTGAGTGCAGACAATGACACAGCAGAACACATTCCTCTACATCCCAGAGATGCAAACACCCAGCCAGAAACACCACAGAGCTCCTGAGAGCTTCCACGTCGGGACAAGAAATTCCACTGGAGAACAAGAACTCTTCTGGCCTTGGGTGGCAGTTCCATTTCACACAAACTTGACTCACTTCATGCTGACAGAGTGTGTGATGGGGAGTGAGGGACAGGATGCAGGGGTGGGCAGTGTGCAGGAGCCAAGCCTTGCCCATGGACACTGGGCTCACACTGCTTTCCGGTGGTACTCGGGTGGGGCCACCTCGTAGTCACTGGCACTGAACAATGCAGAGGAATTCTTTGCCAAGTATCTACAAAAACATCAAAAAACATCACATTGCCTCTTGTCCAAATCCTCTGTTGTGCAGTGAATCTGTGAAGCAGGAGGTTTTTGCCCAGACACACAACAATCCCAAGACACCTCAGCCAAAAAATCCACTCCAAACTTGCTGCCAAGCACCCCTGGCTCCAGGTGAGCTCTGGCAGCTCAGGATTAACAGGATGAAGCTGTTGATATTTGAGGTTCAGGCAGCTGCTGTACCAAGAATGGATTTGGTACTGCTCCACCCAAAGGAGCAGGGACAGGGAGCAGGACCTGGCAGCTCTGTCTGCACAAACAGGGACCCTCAAGGGATGAGTGAAGGATGGCAGAACAAGGAATGGCCAAAGGTAAGGAAGGGTTGTGTGCCAGTAATTCTCATGGAATGGGTTCAGGATTTCTGGTCACTGGGTTCACATTTCTGCCTCACAGCCAGAGCTCTCAGCACCTGCATTTACCTCAGAGTGCCCCAGAAGACCAGGGCTATCCCAGGGCAGGCTTTCCCTGGCTACCAGGCTGATTCTACCAGAGCCATCCTGGATTTACTGAGGGTTTTCCTTCACCTTCCAAATGATCATAGAATGATGGAATGATTTGGGTTGGAAAGGACCTTAAAGCTCACCTCATTTCACACTGAAGTGCTTTATTATTATCAGGATGTTTTCCTCCTAAAACATCCCATGGCTACAGGGTACCAGAGCACACTAAAGCCCTGGTGACAGTCTGTCCCAGAAATAACATTCCTAAAGTTCATCAGTTTTTAAACATTTGCTCAATTGTTGTTGAGTAACTGTTGTGTAATTTAATAGCTCGCTGGAATTATCATCTGCTTTTTTTAGCAGCTATAAATAAATGTTGAAGCACTTATTTTGCAACAAGCAGATGGGACAGGGTAGGAGTGCAGATGAACAGAGGAGTGGAGTCTGGGAGGAAGATCCCACACACAGTTATACAACAAGGCACTGGAAAGGCTCAGCCTCAGAGCTGAGCTCCCTGAGCTCACAAGTACTCACTTTAAGAAGTCATGCAGGTAGTTCAAGAGCAGAGCCAGGCTCTTCTCGTCCAGGGGCGTGTAGGCCAGCATGGCTCCGATGCGCACTGCTCAGGGAGGGACACTTGTCACCAGCACTGCCTCAGGGCACTGGGGACATCCACAGCTTACAGCAGCACAGCAGGGCAGCCCAGGAATCTATTCCAACATATTGCACCCAAACCAACCAGACTTCAAAAATTCATTTCCACCCCAAACCCCACAGCGGCTCCGAGCCTTTTGGATACACGGCGGGGAATGAACCCACACTCCAGAGCTGCCTGCCACAGGCTCAAGAGAGGAAAACAAGCACTTGAATCCCTCCCAGAGCTCCTGCTCACCCCAGCTCACTCACCAAAGAGCCTCAGGAGGTGTGGGGCCCCGTAGACCTGGGACATGGGGGCGTCGGGGTGGTCGGCCAGGATCTCGGCGTACTGGGGCCTCTCGAACTTGTAGAGCAGCTGAGTGCCCAGCATGACATTGAAATACTCCTTGATGCCAGCCACCACCTCGTTGACAGCATATTCCCTGGGGACAGAGAGCTCTGCAAGGCCTGCTCCAGGCACCAGGGGGGAGGCTGGGCTTGGGAGACCACCAAAATCAGGAGGGTGTTTTATGGGTGTTCACATCTCGCAAGGAAATTTGTCCGGAGACCTTAAAATCTCCAGCCACAGGGAGGGATGCAGTTCCAGACCTCCCAGGACAATGGGCTGCTCTGAAGTGAGCCAGGATTGAGGCACAGCAAGAGCAGCAGTTTTCAGGGATCCTCTCCAAGAGAGGGACTTGGAGCAGCCCTGCTGCAGCCCCAGGCAGCACTGGGGACACCCAGCAGCTTCTGTGTCACCCAAAGCTCCTCCCAGCTCACAGGACAACACTGAATTTACTGCACTGAGCAGGGGGACAGCCCCACAGGGCTTCAGGAGCACCTGCTCCCTTCCTGCAGCATCTCCTGCAGACTCCAGCCTCACCCTGCCTCTGCAGGGACTGGCAGTGACACAGGAGCACAACCTCACCCCACCCTGCCAACAAATTTAGAACAGGCACCAGGACAATTACATCAGAGGAGGTTCAAACACCCTGACAAGTCAATAATCTGCTTCCTCTTGAATGGAACACAATTACCTCCCCTTCTGTTCTCCCTTTCAAACAGGAAAGTTTCCTTGCAGAGTAAACACACCTTGTTTTGCTCAGGGCTGATTACTGGGCTAATTACAAACAGTAATTGGCTTTGCCCATCTGAGTATTTACAAGTCCTCGTGCACCTCCCTGGCCTCCAGCCCTGTGAGCCCAGGGGCACTGAGCTCACCTCACACAGCTTTTCTGGGAATTTCTGTCAGCTTCCTTCAGGAAAAGGCTCAGGCCACGTGGGGAAGCAGAAATCACATCCAGAGAGCAGAAGTGCAGTTTGGAATGACTCCCTCAGGATTTCTGACCACCTCCATCACCTTGGGCTTGGAACAGGGACTGGGCACGGGGCTGGGTCAGGTTTCACAACTTTATTCCATTTTCCATGGAATCTAAGTCCAACAACAACAGCCAAGGAGGTGTTCAAGGCTGGCAGTGAGCACTACTCACTTGTTATCAGTATTTCCTCGGGATTTTTTGTAGTTTGCATAATCCTCTAAAATGGAGTCCACATTCTTCTTGGCAGGGAGGTAGAAGAGCTACAAGTGCAAAACAGAACAAATACAAGTTTGTCTCATTCTTGCAGACATTTATACCTGGAAGCTGAACTGAAACCCTTTCCCACCAGGACATTTTAGGATGAAATCAGCAGGTTAAGGTGGTAAAGGTTAGGAAGGGAACTCCTCCCAGAGTTTAGCTGGGCATTAAAAAAACCCAAGCAAGCTGGGCAAGCTGGCAGAGTGGGGGGTGGCCCCAGAGCTGGGCAGGGTTTGCACAGGTACCTGTTTCTGCCTGGTGATCAAGTCCCAGTCATCCACCAGCCATGGCTTCAGCTCTTCGGGGATCTTCACCTTCACTTCAACCCTGTTCATAAACGTTTCCTCCTGAGAAAAGCCAAGCCAGGCTAATTACTCCCAGGCACTAATTGGGAGCACAGCACCCTTCTGTTTTGCACCCAGAATCCCTGGGAGGGGATGGAAAATACTCACACTTTCAACTGTGGGATCCACCCGAGCCCTCTTCTTCCTGGGAGGCTGGGGAGTCTCGCTGGTGCTGCTGCCCTCCCCAATGCCTGGAGCTGTGCACAGCACACCCAGCAGCAGGAAAAAACAGCAGGCAACATTTATTGAGCAAAGGAAGGCTCAAGATTTTTCTCAGGTCACCTTTGCACCTGTTGGGGTTTTTTTTTCTTTTATTGTTTTAAACATTACTTGTGTTCTGGGAGTTCCCTGTTTGTGCCAGTTTGAAGTGCTGCACTGGCACTCTCTGAGGGGTAGAACCACACCAGCCTGCTGTATTTTTGGGGAGAATCTTTGGACCCAGCAGCTCAGCTCTGCAGCTGTGTCACATCTCCATCTCAGTAAGAAAACCTAAGTTTGACTTAGGAAATTATCTCAGCAGATCAACTTTGCTTTTCAATTGCAAGAGCTCAAAACCCTGACAGACTGAAACAAGCAGATTTTGAACCAGCCAGAAAAGTGTGAACCTTCCCCCTCCTGAGCAGGGAGAGCCCCAGGAGTTCAGCAGGGACAGCAGAAGGTGTCAGGGAATTATTGGGGCAGGCTGAAAGTCTGATTTCACCTACAAACCCTTCACTGCAGAGACCCACTCAGATGTAAAATAAAACACACTTACTTTTCTGCTTGTTCTTTTTTGTTTTCCTGCAAGAAGAACACAAATTATTGCACAGAGTGGCACTTAAGGAAGACACAGCAGAGAAAATGTTTCAAGCATTCAGCACAGGGAGCAGATCCTCAGGGGCTGTGTTTAGCTAAGGACACACAGAGGAAATACAAGCTAGAATTGGGCTTCAGAGCTGTGGTACCACGAGATTCTCCATGGAACAGGTCAGAATTCACCATTTTTGGGAAGTTTTATCCTTCCCAACTGCTCTTGGAGGACTATATGACGTCTGTAGCTGTTTTATTTCAGACAGAATATGGCACAAGGAAACAGAAGTGCTGGGAATTCCCAGAAAAATCTCACTCAACTGAATTAACTTCCAGTAAAAGACTGAAAAAACCTCCAGCTTTACCACTGCACAGCAGGGAAGATTCAGGAGCACTTTGTCTATTTACCACCCATTTTCAGGAAGCTCTAGCTGGAGTACCACTACTCATGCTCAGTTTGTCCCCTGGATCCAATACTCAAAAACTGGGCACTGGGTGGGTCCCAGTCCAGCACTGATCCCCCAGAAATTCAGAACTCTCTCAAGTGACTCCTGTTCTCAGGCTCTGAGCTGGGTTTATCAGGGCCAGGAAACAGGCAGAGCTCTGAGGAAGGGCTGGAGATAGGGAGAGCAAGGCTCTGTTTAAAGGCAAAGCAGGGAAGAGGAGGGAAAGGCAGGTTAGAGGAAGCAGGAGAAGAAGAAGGGTGGGCCCCAGGACAGCCCAGGGGGGGCAGCCCCACTCACCGTGTGGAGATGGCCGGGCTCTCCAGGCAGCACACGGTGTGAGCTCCATCCCTCCTGAAAAACCTGGGGGCAGGTCACACACACAGGCCCAGTGAGCAGCCCAGCCCCCCAAGATCTGCCCTCCTGGCAGCACTGAACACTGCTGGGGGACAAGCTGTGCTTCCATCAGTGCCACCATTGCTTGCTTAGCTGAGGAATATTGCAGAATATACATTTCCTGTCCCTCAGATCTCCAGGGCTGCTACAAAAGGTGAATTCTGAGGCCCCCAGAGGCTGACAGTGCCACCCTTTCAGAAGAGCTGTGTGAACAGTTTCTCCCCCTCCCCACCACCAGCACTCTGTGTATCTGCAATGAGCTCCAATGTCCAAGGGGACAATCCACAGGTTTGATTTTTGGAAGTGTATTTTGGGAAGTATTTACTCTCACACACACAGCTGAGTCAAACTCACACCCACAACCAGCCCCTCCCACCACTCACAGGGGACACAGGGTGAAACAGCCCCTTAAGCAGCCTAATTAGTGCTGGCCATCATTGAGACCTGCTTTAATTAGATTTTAATGACTCTCATTACCAGCTGCCTACACAGAGTTGGGCTGGGCTTTGTCTGACCCCACATGAGGACAGGCAGTGACTGATTCCTGGGGAGGAATCACAGAACTCACCTGGCCTGGAGCACCTGGGCACAGGGGGGATCCAGCAGATCCAGGGGGATGGAAAAGGATCCAGCAGGTCCAGGGGATCCCCTTCCCCCAGACCAGGAGCCAGCACCAGCCCTGGCCAGGTTTTGGCCAATCCCAAAGTGAAACTGCTCCAGGACCCAGAGCAAACCCCAGTTCCTGTCCCTCCTCAAAGCCATGACTCACATTTCACACCAAACCTGCCCCTGAATCAGACATGGAACCTCAGGCTGCTGCCAAACCCACTTGTGAAGAACTGGTGGCATTTCAGCAGCTTCCTTATGAGGGCCAGAATCACAAATGAAGTTAGGGATTCAAAAGATCCCATTAGTAAAGGCCACATTCATCATTAAGTGAAACCCTGCCCAAACAGATGACAAATGAGCAGAGCTGCACTGATTGAAAATCTACCATAAAATCTGCCCTGAAACACCAAAAGGAGGGAGTGAAGGAAATCTGGCAGTCACAGCTCAAATGAAGTTTTTCTAGTAGGTGCCTGAGCTTGCTTCTGGTCTCTTAGGATGCAAACCCATTTTTAATTGTGTATTTATTGGTTTAGTTTTGTCAAAACCAGCCAAAGAAAGGCTCTTTGAATGCAGTTTTGACAACTGTACCACAGCAGGAGGCAAGGCATTGTGAGGATTTTATTCCAAAGTGCTTGGAAGAGCTGGGAAATTCTAGAGAGAAGGTGATTTTACTGAGATATGCATGAGTTATGAGGAATCACCACTTTGAGTCACCAATAACAGAGTGCAAAAAATGCAGAGTGTGTCTACTCAATTCAACATTAACTCTGCACCACCTAAAAGGCATTTTTAATGAAATACTTGAACAAAAGCCTTTTGGTACCATTAAATTGCTTTTAGACAGGAAATGGAGCTGAGCTGCAGAGCCCTTAAAAGTAAAACTGAGGAGCCAAAGTCTGGGAGGTGTTTTGGGCAGGGTTTGGGCTGAGTTGTCTTTAAATAAAAGGAATCTTACACTTCAACATTCTTCTGCTGCAGACCAGAAGTCTTCTTGCCTGGAGCAGCTCCTCTCATCTTCCCCTCTGCATACTGTTCCCTTTAAACAGAGCACATTCAGAAATCAGATTTTGGTGGGAAAGGAGCTTCTTTGATTTTGATTTGAAACTCTGTAACTTCCCCTGATCCCTTTGGATTGAAGCTCTGTTAACCAAATATTCCCAGCCCAGCCCTTCCTCCCCACTCACTGGTTTGCCTTCTGGAGTTCCTTTTGTTTCTGCAGGTTGGTGTCCACGTATTTGAGCACTCTGCTTTCTGGAACCCATTCATCCCAGCTGGAAAAAACCCAGAGGTAAAGAAACCATCACTCCAAACCATCCTGTGATTGCCTTCTACACACAGCAGTCCATTCAAAGCTGCACAGAATTTGGGGCCAAACTCTTTGTGCCAAGTCCTGGACTGGCACAACTGGGGGCCAAAGTTACCAAACGTTCCCCACTGACTGGAGCTGGGATGGTTTCTCTAGGGAAGTGTAACCCCCATTTCCAGCTTCCTAAACTCAAAGGATGGGCAATTTAGGAGGGAGAGAACAGTCTTTAATTCAAGACAAGCATCACAGAAAAAAAATAAAAATCCTCTGTGCTTACAAAACTATGGGATATCTGTAGCCATAGTATATTACTGGGAAAGTCTCCTTTATCTATTCCAACATTTTATAGGTTCAATTCAGCAAGAGGATCTTACTGTAAGGAGAAGAGCTCTGATTTCTGTCTGTGAAGGAAACCAAGATGGCATGAATATTTGCAGAATCCAAGTGAATGATTTAAGAGAACAGGTGTTGGGGAAATTGCCATTACCAGCAGGAATTCCACTTCAACACAGAGTGGCTCAGCTGAGCAATCTGACCACTTATCTCAAATAAAACACATTAGAAGTGGCCAAGGCATTCTGAAGTACATCAGTTAAAGCTCTTTAGGAAGAGTTCTGTGCCATCTCCCAGCAGCTGCCACTCTTGGAGCATCGTGTGGCCAAACCAATCTTGGCTACAGAGGGTGGAGAGAAGGCAAGGGCAGCATCTCCAAACTGCAGAGAACATCTCCAGCTGTGCCCAGACACTCTGGGCTTTCAGCCACTTCTCCCACTCCTGCCTGCCCACCTTCCAGAGGTGCTGTGTGAGCAGGTGACACCTCTGTGCCCCACAAAGGTGTCCTGACTGTTCATACTGGCAAAACAATTCCAAGTCAGGCCCTTCCAGCTGCACAGGGCCAGGTGAAGGCTGTGCTGCCCTGGCTCTTGCAGCAAAGCACTTTTAATGTCCTTAATAGAAAGCTTGAAGGTAAAAAAAAATAAAATCTCAAAGAGCACAAGCAAGAATGGCACAAGCAAGGGAAGGAAGGGCCCAGCTGATGCTGCACCAAGTGGTTCTCCCAGTGCTGTGTTTACACTGAGACATCCCTGCCCCTCTGGCAGCAGGGGGAGCAGATGCAATTAAAAGTCACAGCTGAACCACCAGGTTCAGCTTTCAGTCACATCACAGGGATTGTTGTGACTCAGAGTCTCCTCAGCACTGAAATAAAACCAAATCAAACAGGAAACTGCTCTCTGAGACTTCTGGGTCTGAAGAGCTGAGGTTTTTAATCACTTAGAAATAAACCTCTTCTTTTCCTAAATTCAAACCAAGGGGTAGAAAACAAAAAAAGGGAGAAAAATACATCAATATAACAACCTTTGATCTTTAATGGGCACAACATCTATCCCACAGAGGTGCCTGTGACCCTCAGCCATCTCCCACCTGGAACCCTGCCAGTTTTGCAGGAGGGAAAAGTGTCTGTAAATTTATTTTAACCTGAGAGGCTGGAACTGAAGCACAGGCTACCCCTGCTGCTAAGCCAGCCCTCAGCAAGCTGGGCTCCAAAACCCCCTGCCAGACCTGGCCTAAGAGGCAAGGGCAGGGATCTGAGTGGTTTTGCCCCACCTCAGCAGGAGCTGCCTCTCCTCCTAAGGGATAACAAGGAAGTTTTCCCAGCAGACATTTCTGCAGGGAGGAATTCCAGTGTTTCCCACCCTGAACAAGCAGGATGCACTCCCAGCAGCCTCCTGCAGGAAATGCCCCTTTGCCAATGTTCTGTGTGTTACACACACCAGCTCAGCTGTAAAATCATTCTGCTCCATCCCAGAGCTGCCAGCAGCAGGGACAGGGCAGAGCTGCTCCCCCAGCCCACCCCCAGAGCATCTCCCTGGAAAGGAAAGAGAAATCCTGCTTTTGTTCCATGCACTACTTACTTTTTATTCCAGCCACTGTAATGGATAAAGTATTTCACTTGCTTGTCCTTTATGGCAACCTTTACACACTGGAACAGAGAAGAAAGGTCAGTCAGTCCCAGGGAAAACAAGGGAATTTGCTGCTTTAGCTTGCACAGTTTTCCCTGCCCCTGAAATTCTTGGCTGTACAAATCAAATCCACCAACTCAACACTTCCTCCAGGAAGTTCAAGTCCTGTTCTGGAGGTGCTGAGATTCACTTGCCACTGAAGCACTGACACAATGAGGCTGCTGCAAAACCTGCAGGGCTCCAGGTTCTGGTCTCCTTAAAAGGGCTTTTTCTTCCATTGAACTAAAAACTTCTCAGAAGTTATAATTGGTATTTTCTTGGCACCTCCCAGTGCTGGCTTGGAGTTTGGCTACACAACATTTTCTCCAGACCACACTGTGCTGCACCCACTTCAACTCCAAAACACTGCCAGAGAGGAACCTCCTGCTCCAGGAAACATCTGCAAAATGCCACACATGGGACTCAAAGCCAGGCTCAGGTGAGCTTGCAGCCAGGACTAAGGTTGTGCTGCTCCTGCTGGATCCTCTGCTGCAGCAGGGGCTTGTTCTGGCAGCCTGGACTGAAGCCAGCCTGTCCCTGCTTGTTTTGGAGAATAAAGGGGCTGAGCACCAAGTGAAAGATGACTCAAACACAGTTCTGTAGTAAAATGTTTTCCCTGCTGGAGGTCAGAAGGGCCTGCAGTGAATCTCCTTTAGCTCTGTGTGGCAGGGATGCACAAACAGCTCCTGTTTCCCACCAGCCCTCCCCCAGAGCTGCTCTGCCCACCTTGCTGGGACACTGAGGATGTGGTCAGAACAAAAAACTGCTGGACTGAGAGCCATGGGAGAAAAACACATCAAAGGAGCAGGAAGAAAGCCAAGGTTGTTATTCATTACTACTGACAAAGCAGCTTTGAAAATTAAACTCCTTAAAATAAACAAACCAAACCTTTTTCAAATTATACTGGGAGTTCATTGTGCCAGTGCAGGAACTCAGTACAAAGCAGCCAAAAACCACTGGTGAGCTGGGGAATCCCTCCCAGCACCCAGCTGGCACAGCCTGGTCCTGCAGCACTCACTCTGCTCTGGGAAGAGGAGGGACACAGCCAAGCACAGCTCGGGGCTGCTGGAGTGGCACAAAGTGATTTCCTCAAAACCTGAAACCTCCCTCACCCTCCTCTCTGCTGGCACAACAGCCACAGAAAGTGGGGATTGTCACACATCCCCAACAGCCTCACCCTCCTGTTCCAGGGACAGCAAAGAGCAGGGCAGGAACCCTAAACACCTGGGTTTGGAGCAGCCCAAACCCTCCCTGGGTGTGATTTCAGCATTACAACTTTCTCCTGAAGAAAGAGGCTGAGTGTTTCTCCTGCCTCCCTGTGTTAACCTCTACTGACACCAAACCCTAAAGGATTTACACCCCTGTCTGAGGTGCCCCAGGAGTTTCTGCAAACTCTCCTGAGCCCCACAGCTCCACGAGCCCTTTTTCTTCACTTCCCTTTCAGAGGCAGTGGGAGCACTCAAACCAGAGCTGTGCCTGCAGTGACACTGAGGGAAAGGGTCCCAGATCTGCAGTGCAGAGATTGCCAGTGCTCTGGGATATTTCCAGTGCTCTGGGATCTCACCACAACAGCTGCAGAGTGCCACTGGGCTTCCTGAAATCGTTCTGGAATAGAGCTCCAGGGTTTAAAATTGATTTCAGACTGGTTTTTGTTAATTTTAGTTCTAGTCCATGGTCCCATCTAGAGGCACAGCAGACAAAAACATTTCAATGTGTTCCTGGGGAGCAGCAGGAGGCACCTGCAGCCACACACACCTACCTTGGCTTCATAAAGGAGAGGCCCATGGAAACAAAGCACTCGCTCACCTGCAAGGGAAGGGCAGAGAAACAGCTCAGAGCTGGAGAGCTCCATCACCAGTGTCACCAGGAACAGCTCAGAGCTGGAGAGCTCCATCACCAGTGTCACCAGAACAGCTCAGAGCTCCATTTCCATCACCAGTGACACCAGGAACAGCTCAGAGCTCCATTTCCATCACCAGTGTCACCAGAACAGCTCAGAGCTGCAGAGCTCCATCACCAGTGACACCAGGAACAGCTCAGAGCTCCATTTCCATCACCAGTGTCACCAGAACAGCTCAGAGCTGCA
>JAOTQP010000521.1:19468341-19482337 GCA_026413545.1 Cichladusa arquata
CCCATCCAAATCTCCCCTTTCCCACCCATTCCTTCCCAATATCCCACCTGAATCTCCCCTTTCCCACTAATTCCTTCCCAATATCCCATCAGAATCTCCTGTTTTCCACCAATTCCTTCCCAATATCCCACCTAAATCTCCCCTTTCCCACCAATTCCTTCCCAATATCCCACCTAAATCTCCCCTTTCCCACCAATTCCTTCCCCATATCCCACCCAAATCTCCCCTTTCCCACCAATTCCTTCCCAATATCCCACCCAAATCTGCCCTTTCCGCTCTGGAGCCGTTCCCCGTGCTCTGTCCCTCCCTGCCTTGTCCCCAGTCCCTCTGCAGCTCTCCTGGAGCCCCTTGAGGCACCGGGAGGGTCTCCAGGTGAGCCCCCCCGGGTGTCAGTGGGGCAGAGGGGCCCAGCCCAGCCCCTGAGGGGTTCCTGTGCCGGGTGTCCCAGTGCTCGGAGCCCTGCGGCGGTGGGGAGCAGGCACGGCTGGTGACGTGCCCGGAGCCCGGGCGCTGCGAGGAGACAGCCAGGCCCAACAGCAGCCGGCCCTGCAACACCCAGCCCTGCACCACCTGGGTGGTGGGCTCCTGGGGACAGGTGAGTGCCCCTGCAGGGCTGGGGGGGTGCCAGCCCTGAGCCCCGGGGGCTCTGAGCCCGCTGCTGCTCCCGCAGTGCTCGGCTCCCTGCGGAGGGGGCATCCAGCGGCGCCAGGTGAAGTGCATGGACACCAGGACAGGCCTGGCCCAGGAGGACAGCAGCCTGTGTGACCACGAGCCCTGGCCAGAGAGCACCCAGAAGTGCAACCCCCAGCAGTGTGAGAGCTCCCAGCCAGGTGGGCAGCGGGCAAAAGCAGCCTGGGAAATGGTGTGGGAGGGCTGGGGGGAGATGGAGCGAGCGTTTCCTACGTGGGTTGTGTAAGGCTGGCTTGGCTAATTGATAATTAAGTGGGAATGTTTTAACTGTCTGTAAATGTCCAGAACATCCGTGCCTCAGGAGCCAAGCAGGGCTTTGCTGGCACGGATGTGAGCTGGGGTGTGCTTGTTGGGGTCAGCAGTGTCACCCAGCAAAGGGACACTGAGGGACCCTGGGGGCTGTGGGGTGAAGGGACCAGCCAGAGGCAACGGGGCATCCAGGAAAAGGAAGGCAGAGGGGAATGCCCAGTGATGGAGCTCTCAGGAAGCTGTTTAGTGGTAAAGTCCCAGAACACAAGACCTGGGAAACAAGCTGGGCCCAGCATCAGAAAATGGAATAAAGGAGCAGTGCTCCAGCATCTTCAGGTATGTCTGAGCAGGTTCTCCAGGGAGCCAGCCCCATTTCAACCTGTTTGTCACAGTGCTTGGCCACACCAGGGCACTCACTTGGCTGCTTCTCTGTCCTCCACTCACAGAGATGCATCCCAAGCACAGGCAGTTCCCTGGGAGACAGAAATCTGGGGACTGCAAGGGTTAACAGCACTTGCAGAAAAGCAGTATAATGAGGGATTAGATGTCACTGATACCAGCGTGTCAGTCACTTACCACCTTTATCTTTTCAATGCATCTGTGCAGAAGAAAAGCTCTTTTCTGCCCAGAAAGTATTGTTGGAGCTCCAGGAGGTTTGCTGGACAAAGGGAGGGCTGAGAGATGAGGCAGGGGGGCAGCAGTGGCTGGTTCCTGGGGTGGAGGAGCCAGATCCATGGCTGCTGCACACATCCCTGGGGTCCCCTCTGCAGCCTGGGACACCCTTCAGCCTTGCAGCTGCTTTTCCTGCAGTGTGTTCCTCCTGACACCTATTGCAGAGCAGGCAGGAATTGCTTAACTGGGATCTGGGCACTGGCACTAATGGCCACTGTTTTTATATGAAGTTTTTAGCCATGAATCTGCTCCTTTCTGGCCACTGTTTTTATGTGTTTTTAGCCATGAATCTGCTCCTTTCTGGCCACTGTTTTTATATGTTTTTAGCCATTAATCTGCTCCTTTCTGGAGCCTTTGCAGGGCCGTGGGGCACTCCAGCATTTAGGAAATGATGAGTCAGCCCTGCTCAAGACACGCTTTGTGGTTCCGGCTGTTTTGGTCAGGGGAAAATTTCCGTGCCAGGCTTGGAGATGAGAGCAGTGGAGCCAAGGCTGGACCAGAATAACCACTGAGATGAGTAGGAAGCACACAAATAAATGGTAAAATCCTGGATCAGAAATGACATAAATGCTCTGGCTGCAGCCCAGGGCAGGAAACGCCTCTTGGAAATACAAATGTTTCCAGCCAGAGCATGAAGGGGAGCAAAACTTTCACATGGCAGGAAATCCCAGATGTGTAAGTGCATAGGCAAAGGCTCCCAGAAAGACAGAAATGTAACTCCAGCCTTTTCCTGTGCTCTAAGGGATCTTTGCTGCACAAGATGGATTCAGGCTGGAGCAATCCACGTTTTTGTGAGGAGCACAAGGAGCTTTTCTCCCTCCTCTGGCATGAACAGAACCAGGGCTGGGTCTGTCAGTGGTCATGTCCTCACTGCACACAAAAGTGCCAGTAACCCCAGTAGGGCTTAAATGTTCAAACCATTATCAGATGGATTCTGGGCAGAGATGGAACAGATGAAGCAAAAACAAACATCTCACAGCAATCAGCTCCTCAATTAAAGGAGGATTAATTAGAGCCAGAGTCCTGGGCTGTTGCCAGGTTATAAATTAATTGAAGATTCCACCAAAGTTATTTTTGAGTGTGGCTGTTGCCTTACAGCTGCAGCCAGCTGTGAGTGTGTCCTTAGATGGCTCCTGGGAGTTCAGAGCCATGGGCACCCCAGTGATGCTCCAGAGGCTGGGGACATTTCTCTGGAATTGTTTATGGTGTCTTGGAAAGGAAGTTGTGAGCCCCAGGTCTGCATGAGGGCCTGGAGAAACCTGCAGCAGTTTCAGATAGATTTAAATCAGAAAAGTCCCCATTTGCCAGCTCGTTATCCAGGGCTGGCTGCTCTTCCCGGTGCCACAAGATTAATTGGCAATTAAACGTGGTGCTCCTGCTTGCTCTGGGCAAGGAAATGAAACTGTTCATGGTTCTGCAAGTCACAGAGTTCACCCACAAGGGATCCATGTGGGAAATAATGGCAGCAAATCCCAATTTTCTCCGTCATTTGAGCGTGTAAGTCCCTGTCCAAGTGGTGAGGCCGGGAGGTGCTGCTGAGTGAGGCATGGAGAGCAATTAATTAACTGCTAATTAACAACAGGAGTCAGTGGGAAAGGGATGCTCCAGAAAGGACTCCCTGTTTTGATAAAATACAGGAGAAAGATGTTGCCTGCAGCAGGGCTGGCACCTGAAAACTGGGGATTTGTGGGATTCTCCCACTTTTCCCAGCTGTGGTTGTGTCAGTCCCATCCATCCCATCCCATCACATCCCATCCCATCCCATACCATCCCATCCCATCCCAGAGCAGGACCCAGGCATAATTTCCTCATTAAGTTCAGCCCTGGCTCCGAGAGCATCCCCAGGGCAGAGGTCAGCAGCCTAATTCCCTGGATTTGCTAGCTCAGCTCCCAGCTCAACCTTGCCTTGTTTTTACAAAACCTGTTCCAGGAAGTTTATTTTTCCCAGGAATAAAAGTAAAAGCTGGCAGAAGCTTAAATGAAATTTAAAGCGACTTCCACACGGACCTAAAAAAACAGCCCCAAAAAAAGTGGGGGTTTTCAGTCTCTAATGTGCTGACTTAGCCTGGATTTTTAAAGCCCTGCTTTGAGTTATTTCTTTAGCCTAAAATTTGGCATGGACTTATGGAATGTGTGTCCAAATGAAGTGTGAGGATTATATAAAAAATTGTTAATAGAAAGAAATAGCAGGAAAAGAATGAAATGAAAATTGGGTGGGTTCTGTAGGTCCCTCTCTGAAGAGCTGACAAATTAAGTGCTCGTTACAGCTTCCCTTCTCAAGACCAAATTCCAGGGAGGAATCACCAGCTCAGCCAAGATGTTCAGACCTGAGCCTGACCCTGCACTCACCCAGCCTGAGACTGCAGCAGGATCTGGGGCAGTGATGGGAACTCACACCCTCAAACCCTGACTTCACTGAGTTCAGGGAGCTTTGGGAAAACACTCTCAGCCTGGGGTGGGATGGTGGGGGTGTCCTGTGCAGGGCCAGGATGATCCCTGTGGGTCCCTCCCAGTTTGGATATTTTATCATCCATGAAGTCATTTGGCTTTGGAGCCCTGGGGTCTCCTGCAAGGTCAGCAGAGCTCCAGCCAAGGGTGGTGGCTCTTCTGCCCCATCCCCAAGCCCTTCCTGCTGTTTTGCACAGAAATCCCATCCCCTGTGGGTAGGAGGGTGTTCAGGGTGGGCTCCTTGCTGCCTGGGCATGGTGCAGGGACAGGAATTTCCTGCTGGGCCCAGGGTGCTGGCCCTGGAAAGGGATCAGGGAAGGGCTAAACCATCCCTCCAAGCCTGGACAGCTGCCTCCCAGCGTGAGCCCTCTCAGCTCTTTCCAAGGAGGGCAGGAGGCAGCTTGGTTGTGATCCATAAATAACTTTCTAGGAAGCTGTGAGTGCTAAAAGTTCTGAGGGGCTGGGCAGAATTCAGCAGAGCATCCCCCAGCAGCGCCCAGGACATTGGCACCCCCCCATGGGTGTCCAGGCTGATCCCCACTGTCCTGGGACAGCCCTGGGGTGTTTCAGGAGAGAGCACCTGGATTCCTGTGCTCCAGTGTCCCAGTGCAGCAGGGCCCTGGGGTTCAGGGGTGCCTTGGGGTGCTCCCAGGGAATGTTATCCTGACAAACAACAAGCATTTCCCTTTCCCCAAAGGCTCTGGTGCTCTGGGATGTGCTGTACAGAGATTGCTCTGCTCTCCCAGCAGGGAAAGAAAACCCACTGGTGTCCCAGCAGGCAGGGGCTGGAGGGAGCCCCCAGCCTGGAGGTGTGATGGGATCCCCTCAATCCCACTCTGTCTGGATCCAGCAGTGCAGTGATAAATTGCTTTTTGGGGGCACAGGGACGCTGCAGCTCGGGAGGCAGGGAGGAAATACCTCAGCTGAAATAGAAAATAATTTTTAGAGCAGTGGAGTGACCTCCTCTCTGCTGGGCTGGGGGAGGGGGCTGTGACTGAAATCCCAAACCGGGGGAAAAGTCTCTGCTCTGCATCTGCTGCATCCTTTGCTTGGGCTCCTCCCGTGGGAATGGGGGCAGTGGCTGTTCCCTCAGCACTGCCTTTGTTCCAGAGGGGACAGGGCCAGGGGCAGTGGTCACTGAGAGCTCCCCTGGCTCAGGCACAGCATTTCCCCTGCAGAGAAGTGTCCTGAGAAAGAGAAAAGCCCACTTGGCTTTTCTGCCCCATTCCTGTCCCTGCTCTGCATGGTTCTGTGGAGGGTGCCCAGGGAGAAGCAATGGGGGTTGGCCCGAGGGTGCATCAGCTCTGCCCTTTTCCAGAGAAAAGCTGCCCTTTATTTTAGTTCCTTGTACCAAACTGGAATCACAGGATCATCAGTTTTAAGCTTAGGCTCATTTGTGAGTTGATGTAATTTAAGCCAGTCTCACACCACTGGGTGAGGAGCTCAGGGAGTCCTGGCTTGCTCTGAGATAGAGAAGGAGGAAATCAAAAATCCAAACAGAGCAGCTCTGTATTCAGATAAACCCTGTGTTCTTGGTGGTGGGTCTGTGCTGCTGGGCTCAGCCTGGTGCTGCCCCACAGCAGAGCCACTGCAGCAGCCATTCCCTAAACAAAGCCTGTCCTTGGGGCAGCACCACAGTTGTTTTCAGGGCTGCAGGACACCTGCAGGAAGCCAGGCAGACGATGCAGGTTCTCAAAATAACCGAAACAATTCAAAGAAAAAGGAGTTCTGGCTTTTCCCCTGCTCTGCTGGCACTGGTGGGTAGGACTGGCAGGGGGGGTCAGTACCAGGGATTTGTCCCCCCGGGAGCATCGCTGCCCTGGGGAGATGCTTTTGGCAGCAGCACAGGTGAGGGTTGTGCTGGGCATGGGAAATGCCGCAGGTGCAGAGCTCTGCCTGCGCCTCAGCTCCCACAGAACCCTGGCATTCCGTGGGACCTTTATCGATCAGCCGATGACACATTTCCAGCGCAGGCACTGACCCCCTCCCGTGCTCCTGCCTCCCCTGCAGGTGTCCCCTGCGAGCGTGACCGCCTGAGCTTCGCCTTCTGCCAGACGCTGCGGCTGCTGGGCAGGTGCCACCTCCCCACGGTGCACAGGCAGTGCTGCCACAGCTGCCGCCCCCCCGGGCTGCTGCCGGCGCCCCGCGGCCACCAGCGCCTCGCCCGCAGGTGACAGCGCTGTCCCCAAGGCCGGCGCCCCCCGCCTGCTGTGAGCGGGCGGGGCGGGCACAGCCGGGCTCTGGGACTCTCTGATGGTGCTCGAACCATCCCTGGGGCTGGGGGTGGGACGTGTGCTCATTGCAGGGCCTGCCGGGGCCACACTGCCCTGGGAACCCAAGGGGAACCCAAGGGGAGCCAAAGGGGAACCCAAGGGGAACCCAAGGGGAGCTGAGAGCAGCAGTAATTCGGGGAAAGCCTCTCAGAAATGCTTATGGTGCTATCACTTGACATTTGCAGCCTCTCCAAGGTGTTGGCTGGCCAGCACAAACCTTGATTTTTATTATTATTTTTGTATCTCTGAGGTGAGCATCCAGCATTCCACCGACCCTTTGGGGTAGGGATTTTTATTATTTTTTTTCCTTTAAGGGACTTGAAGCTGGCAACCCATCCCTGTAATTTTCATTAAAATGTTTACGTACTGAAGCTGAACAGATTTAATTTAAGAAGTGGAGACAGGGCAGGGGAATAAAGTTTCAGCTTCAGCTGGGGCTGTGCAGGGCTCTGTGGCCCATGTCCCCACTGCTGGCTTTCTCTGCCAAAGCCATTGCTGTGTCCCTCTGGGGCAGAGGGCATCCCCAGGGAGCTCTGGAGCCCAGCAGCACTTTCCCTTGCGTGCATGAGGGCAGGAGGGGGGAGCTGCCCTGGCAGTGAGTGCCACATCCCCTCCCTGGTGCTCAGTCCCTCCATTTCTCTATGTGTAGCTGTGTAATGCTTGGTTAAGGTGGTTTTTTCTGTGGCCTTACTGGCTGAACTCTTTTTTTCTCTGCTTATCTAGATTCTCCTGTGTTAAGGTTAGCTGATTTTTAACTAGAATATCCAATTTACTCTGAGGCACAGCCCCTACTGCCTGCTCCCAGAGCGGTGTGGGAGCAAACCCCTCCCTGTCTTGGGGAGGCTTTGCTGGCAGGTTGGTCTCTGGAGGAGGGCAGGAGCATTTTGGTAGGAATTCCTTTCCCTATTACTCCTCAGGCTGTGGGGGATGCCCAGAAACTCGGGGACCTTGAAGGGCATTCTTCCCTGCACTGGGCAGAGTCAGCCTGGAGCCCATCCAGGCTGCAGAGCTCCAGGTGCTTCTCCCTGGGCTGTCCAAAGGGGGAAATTCCTGTGTGTGATTTGTATGTGAAACACAAGCCATGACTTCACCAGCTGTGCTTTACTCCATTCCAAGGTTTTTTATGGTCTGAGAGCCTCTGTCCAGTCCTGTTTCCTTGTCCCCAGCACCATCTGTCCCACAGCCTGTCACCCTCCCAGGACTGCAAAGGGACGAGCCTTGTGCTGGGCTCTGATGGCCACAGCACAGAGTGTGTTAAATTAAACAGTTACTGAAGGAAACAGGTGGGTTTCACATTTTCTCTTCCCTAGGGGAGTTCTGGAGGGTTTCAGTTGGTTGGAGCTGGTTCAGGCACTGGCAGCAGGAAGGAATGATCAGTTAGCATCCAAAAATCATTCACAGCCGCCGTTTGCAACTGGGATTTGTTGATTAAAACATGAGCTGGGTTGGGAGGGTAAATCAGTTCTGCAAATGAGTTTATTTGTGGCACAGGATCTGGTGAGCCCTTCCTGCAGTGCCTTTCCACCTGCAGGGTCCCATCTGTGGCTGGTTGAGGGCATGGGATAATCCCTCCTGTGGGACACCAGGCCAGTTTTAACCACAGAACCAGCCAGGCCTCCCACCAGCACAGAAACTGCAGTGTCAGTGACCATAAAACACATCTGGCTCAAATATCTGCAATATTTGCTTTCAGTGAGACACCTCCAGTGAGTGTCTCTGGAGTGAGGCTCTTCACAAGGAGAAGGGGGAATGGATTCCCACTGACAGAAGGCAGGGTTGGATGGGATATAGAAATGCCTTTTTTCTTCTTCTGAAGATGCTTTTATTGTCTCAACACAAGCAGGATGTTATTCAGACAGAGCTGCTGCGGTGGGGCGAGAGGAGGAAAGGGCTCATGGATCAAAAGGTGTTTGAAATAGGATCAGGGGATGGTTTGGGTGGGACTGGATGGGCTTTAAGGTCCTTCCCCCCCAAACCATTCCCTGAGTCCGTGATCTCCTGGAGGACTCTGACAGAGCCCTTTGGCTTTGGATCAGAAGTGAGACCTCTGTGCCTCCCTTGGTCACCTCCAGACATTTCCATGCTGGAGACAGGAAGGAAGAGGAGTTTGTCAGCTGGGAAGCAGCAGCTGCTGGTGGAGGAATTGTTTGTGTCTCAGATCCTCAGAGCGCTTCCGCAGCTCTCAGGGCAGAGCACCTGTGGGTCACAGCTCCCAGACTCACCCAGGGCCTCCCTCCAGCCCAGATGGTCTCAGCTGGAGGGTTTTAGTTCCTAAAGAGCCACAGGGGTCATCAGTCCTTCATCAGCTGCACACTCCCAACCTGGGCAGGTGAGGAGGCAGCAAACCCAGTGGCACCAGCTCAGCTCCCACCTGTGCTTCCCAAAAAATGATAAGAAATGGGTTTATTTCTTTTTGTGCTGCACAGAAAGGCTTCACAGGCACAGCACAGAGGGGCAGCAAAGCCAGGACAGCAAGGGAAGGATTTGAAAAATGTCACTGGTTTATCTTTTTGTTTGGATTTTAGTTGGCAGCTGATCCCTGGCAGCTGCTCCTGTAGGGAACAGCCTTCCCCCATCTCGGGGTGCTGCGCCCCGGGCACTGCCCAGCAGCTCATCCCGGGGGGGGAGTAAAGCACAAAAATGGGAGGGGAGAGAGGGGAGGAAGGGAGGGAGAGGAGCTGCCCCGCTCCTCAGCTGGTACCAAGCACGATGTGTTTGCTCACCCGGAGCAACCATTCGGTGGGGAAAGTCAATAACGCTGTTCCACATGTGCTGCGGGAGGGCGGGGCTGCCTCAAACCCGCAGCCCCCGGCCCCTGACTGCCCCGGGGGGAGGCTCAGCGCCTGTAAACATTTAGAAATACCTACCTGCTAAAAATAGCCGTGTCTATAGACACGCTGCCGTGTGCGCTGAGTAATGCTTACACCCCGAGTAAAGTGTGTGCAAACACCGGCCGGGGAACAGCCCCCGTCCCTTTCCTCCCCTTTGCAAGGATTCTCAGCCTGGAAATTCGGGATGGAAACGTGAGTCAGACCTGCAAAGGCCAGCTGGAAACCCAGAGGCAGCATGGATCCGGGATGGTCCCGGGATGGTCCCGGAGCCCGTGGAGTTCCCAGGACGGTCCCGGGATGGTCCCTGGTGGCCCCAGGACGGTCCCGGGGCGGCCCCAGGACGGTCCCGGGCGGTGCGGAGGCTCCTCCCGGCACAGCGGTGCCGTGACTTGCTGCTGCCCTCTGCAGTTGTCCCTCCCTGCTGTAAATGCCAAGGATTCATATGGAGAAGGAACAATTTTCGGACTTGTCGATCCGGCTGAGGGCAGCTGTGTTTTCCCGGGTTTGCAGGAACATCCCGTGTTCCTGCAGCTCCTCAAATCCTGCCCGATGGGATCCCCCTGGAGTCCCCCACTGCTCCCCTGTTCCTGTGTCACCCCCCGTGTCCCCAGAGCCTCTGCCCACGGACACGGACACGGATCCCAAGCCCAGTTTAAATGGAAACTCAGGGAAGTGCAGCAGCTCCTGGGGAGCCACCTCGCAGTGCCCCAGCAATGATCCACTGCCCGAGGAATTGGGAATATTCCTGGGCTTGGGATCTGGCCCATTTTCCTGAATTGTTGCTCCAGAGCAGCAATTTTTTTACTCTTTGTGCCCCAGCACAGGGCTGAGGATGCCAGGGCACTGCAGAAACAAGGAGTCACCTTAGGGTGACCAGAGCATCCCATTCCCTGCCCTCTTCCCTGCCCTCCCCGTGTTTGTCAGAGCTGGCAGTGCAGTTCTGCTGGTGCCACCGGGCTGTGCAGGGGCAGAGAGCCCCCAGGAGCCATCCCAGGAGAGGAGCTGCTATCTCACAGCCCCAGCATCCTCAGAACCTCCTTGCTGCCAGAGATATCTGCATTCTGAAAAGAAACTATCAACCCACAGCTGGAGGGCAAAAAAAAAAAGGCAAATTCCAGGAAAGAAGGCAACAGATAATGGCAGCTCAGGCTCCCTGGAGCTGAGGTCCATCCCTGCCTGGGCCCCTTCCAGCAGGGTGGGATGCAGGATGTGTCCCCTGTGAGGCACACTTGTCCATGGGGGTGCAAAGCAGTTTGAAATTTAACTGAAATTTAATTGAAGCTGAGTAACTGAAGTTGAGAAGTATTTTTTCACACTTGCACGAACCTGTGGAAAAAAAGGGGATTGTTCTCCTCCTCCTTCCCCCCCTCCTTTAATTAATTTTTGCAGCTAATTTGGCACTTGAGGGGAGGGGCCTTGCTGTGCCATGGGGCAGTTCACTGGTTTACCAAGGGGAACATTCATCTGTTGATAATGCTGAGTCCAGTCCACCCTTCCATGCCCTCAGGGAAGCTTTATGGGGATTTTTAAAACGGCCACAAATCCCTGAAATCCCAGCAGATGTTTGCACTGTGCTCCAAGTGGAGCCAGCCACAAACCACTGGAGCACCCCAGGGAGAAGCAGCTCCCCAAACCCCTCAGGAGCCACTGGAGCAGATCCTGAACACCTGAGCACAAGGAAAGGTAAATCCCTGCTCAGATCCAGAAGGGAACCCTGGGGATGTCCCCAGTGAGGAAGGTGGCACAGCTGGAATTGTTATGGATGCTCCAGGTCAGATCAGTGACAGAACAGGACAAGGGGAGCCAGCACAAGGAGAGATGCTGTCACCTCCCACACCTCAGGAAAGTCACCAGGAAAAGCAGGATCAAGTTTTTTCAGCCTCAGGATGGTTATAAAGCAAAGCTTCCAGAATCAGAGATGTCAAACATTCACAGGGAAAACAGCACAAGTATTTAGCAGGAATTGGGTCCCAGTAAAAATCTCCTTGTTCTAGTCCAGTCCCTCAGCTCCAGATTCTTTTTCTGAATTAATTTCAGCTTTAATGTTTATCAACACCAAAGAAGCTGAATGAAATTAATTTCTCTAATAGAAATCTAAACTTAATCCTTAAGAAAAAGTCAAAGCAAGTTCAGGACCCAGAAAGCAGCATTTCAGTACAAGAATCTGTTTTATTTTTACAGTGCAGTGACTGAAACAACGTAGAAATTTAACTTGCAAAACTGAATTTATATCACAATGTCTCTCAGAAGGCAATGCAGATGTGCTGCTCTGAGTCACAAAATATTCCTCTGGACACCAAAAATTACAAAATCCCAGCACTATACACCGGACTCTTTAGAGACTGATTCCTCATAATTTAAATCCATCTTATAAACAATTTCTCTTTAAAAAAAAACGCATGGAAGATAAAAAAAAACTCAAGTATTAAACTCAAGGCCTTGATCATCATTATTATTTTCCCCAGCTGCAGCAGGGCTGTCCCAGGGCAGGGTCTCTAGTCGGGCTCGGTCACACACTGCTCCACGATCTCCCGCAGGTTGGGGTTCTCCATGGCTGCTGCCACCCTCTCCTTGTCATTGATCTGCTTGTTGACTGCAAAACAGCCCAGGCCAGGGGGTCAGGGGCTGCCAGGGACCCCCCAGGCCACGGGGGTGCCCAGGAGAAAAGGACATTGTGGGGAGGGGAAATGGGGAATGAGGCAAAGGCAAGCTTGGTCACAGCAAAACAACCACCAGAAATGAGATTTTGGTCACTTTTCTAGCTCAGAAAGAGGATGTAAGGTGTTCCAGTGGCATGGCCCAACACCAAGAGTGAAATTCAGGGTACATTAATAGCCCAGGTTCAGTTTGTAGCTGTTTTAGCAAAAATCCCCCGTTTTTGGCAGACACTGAAGGCTCAAGCCCAGGGCACTGCCTGGGGCAGAACACCCATGTGCTGCAAGCTTTACTGCCAAAAGTGCCTGAGAAATGCCCATTCCTGGTGTCAGGATTTTAGGACCAAGCACTGAGGCAGCCCCTCATGTCAATTATTCAGCAGCACCTCCTTTTGTTCCAAACACACCATCTGCCAGAACTGAGGGGGGTTTGTTATAAAACCAAACCCCCGACAAGCAGCTGGTCACAGAGCCTTGGGGACACCTCGATGGCACTTGGTTCTCAAGTTCTCACAGAGGATTAGTTTCTGGGAAGGCAGGGGAGGAGAGGGCAGAGCAGCAGGAGGCTGAAGCAGCAGCATGCACAGGCTCTACTCACTGTCCTCCTCCGTGGAATGTGTGCCCTCAGAGATGTAGATCTCCAGCTGGAGGAGAGATCAGCAGAGTTAGGAACAGAGAACTCATCCCTTCCTGGGGTGTCCCCCACCCCCCAGGCCCCCCTGCTGCCAAGGGCTCCCTTTGCAGTGCCCAGTGTGGAGCCTGCAGCTACAAAACCACAACAACCACCCAAAAACCACCTGCAGAAATCCTCAGGTAATTAATGAGCTCTTTACATTAGTTTGGCCAGTCCCTGAAGGTCTGTGAATCACTGTGTTTAATTCAGGGAGGCTGCCATTCATTCATGGGATTTAAAATAGGCTTCAAACCAGGCACTTTACCTTGTGTCTAAAAGGCAAACATCTCTGAAGCTTTATTCTTAAACAAAGGCCTGTGAGAACAGAACACAGAAGAGATTTTCCTGTAAAATTCAAGGCCTGAGGTGCATTTTCAGAGAATCCACGTTTAACAGTCAGTGTAACTGGCAATTCCTTTTGTACAAGCCACAGAGGGAAAGGGGACAAGCAGAAAGTTGTAATTTTATTTTTTTTCATTTAAGAGCTGACAAATTGCCAATTAATAACATTAATGAAGTAACTTGGAGAACACAAAGAAGGAATTCTGTACCACTTCCCAGCAGTTTTGAGGGGTTCTCTTTGAAGAGATTCCCTAATGACACAAACAGATGGTGTCCCCATTTTTCTGATCTGGGGTTTTTTTGCTCAGTTTGGTTTGGTTTGTGGTTGGCTTGCATTGTTGGCTGGGTTCTCAGGATGCAATTCCTGGTCAAGCCAACGCAGCCAGGCAGGAGTGAACCTGAACTGGGACTGATGGCATCCAGACAAGGCCAAAGGAACCGTGTGCTCTTTGTTCTGATGGAATGAAAGGAATCTCACCGATCAGAGTGGCCAGGGAGCAGTGAGGTACCGTCGGTGTAAACCTGATGATGACCAGATATTCATCCTCCCCTATCTCCTGCACTGCCACACAGTTCTCCGTCACCACTTCCAGCTCCTCCAGAGTGTTGGGCTTCTCCGGGTCCCGGATAGTCCGGATGATATCTGAGGCACGGGACAAGGAGCAGCAATAAGGAATCTCGGCGGGATTTCATAAAAGGCCTTTCCATGAGCAGCACTGCCGATGTTTGGAAGCCCCAAGAGGCCGAACGCGGCCCCTTCTCCCGCCCCGGCCCCTCAGGACCCGCCCAAGGGCAGAGCGGGGCTCACCGTAGACCTCGATGGCCCTGTCGTGCTCCATGGCGCGGCTCGGGGGCGCATGGCGGGCGCTACTGCCGGGGCTGCGCCACACCCGGCCCAGCGCCTGCCACAGCAGCGCCAGCACCAGCGCCATGGCCGCGCTCCGCCATCGGCCCCGGGCCCGGCACTTCCGCCTGGCGGGGCGGGGCGGGGCGGGGAGAGAGGCCAATGTCACTTTAAATGTTTTCACTCATTTTCGGAATTTTCCCATGATTTTTTAGCCATTTCATTTTTATGGCAACCTCATCACCGGGTATATTTTTCCCTTTCTTTCATGATTTCAGTAGGCTATTCGGAGGAATTTTTGAAAGTTTTGGTCCATTTCC
>JAOTQP010000521.1:19492067-19507871 GCA_026413545.1 Cichladusa arquata
CTGGGGAGGGGTTGATTGCAGCAGAAACTGGTGGGATTAGGGTGAAAATGGAATTGTTTGAAGAGCTGCAGAGGTGCTGGCCAGCAGAGCGAGGGTGGCTCTGCCTGGGCAGTGTCCCAGGGTCTGTACCCCAGTGCTGGGGACACCAGGGGCTGTCACAGTGCTGTCTGTCAGGGCTGTGGAGGGAAGGCAGCTGTGTTTATTGTGGATTTGGTGTTTGCAGTGGGTTCTGTGGGCACTTTTACAGTGAGTGTCTCCTTTGTGCCAGGGCTTGGACGTGAAGCAGGAGTTGCACAAGATCTGCTTCCACACCGAGGACAGACACGTCAGGGAGCTGCTGGTGAGTGCAGCAAGGGCTGAGCCTGAGGTGTTTGTGCTGAGGGAAACAAAGCCCAGGCTGGAGCTGGGCTGCAGAGCAGGGACAGGGCTGGTTCTGCATCCTCCCCTGTGCTCCTGGAGCTCCCTGCCCCTTGGCATCTGCAGGTGGAGAGCTGTCACAATGTCATTTATTTGTCCTGGACTCCTCCTGCCATTTAAATGCATTGCCCTCTGCTTCTACCATCTTTTCCTACAGTTAATTGTTTGCACTTGTAGGATCATTTACAACTGAAATATATTAAATATAGATAAAAATTGGGGGCAGTTGGGAGGTAATGCTTTAACAGTTGGAGGTAACACTTTAATTTGAATTAAAGGTGAAAGCCTTACAAGAAGAAAATTATTTTTCTGAAAAAGAGAAGAAAATGATAGACTTTGTGCATCAGGTTGAAAGCTTCTACTCAGAGTCCCTCCAGGAAAATGAAGAGACTCAGTCTCTTCCCAGGTAATGTGGGTTATTACTTTTAATTATTGATTAATAGCATTAATAGGATTTAAAATGTGCTGGATTCTGCATTCTGTGAGATTTACTGCACTAACAAATGCAGTCTTTAATTTCATTAATTTCACACTGGTCTTTGTTTGCAGAAATCAGAGTCAGTGTGGGGGCTGAGTCATTTTCTCATTAATGCAGCAGTTGCTGTCATGTTCTCTCATGACAAACTGTTGTGTGAGTCATGACAAACTTGTGAGGGTGACAGAGCTCTGCTGCTTCAAATGAAGCACTTGTAATAATAATATTAGAACTACTGCTCAGTTATTTGTGTTCAGATGTTTGCTCTGGTTTTGATTTGTGATGTTCATAATACAGCAAACTAAATAACCTAGAAAAATCATTTTACAGTTATGGTAATCATAATAATTAAATAAGGGTGAAACTGTTATGATCCTCATAATTAGTTCTGTCAGCTTTGGGAAAACGAGGCAGGTTTTAGTTCTCAGTCCTTGTGCTCCAGTCAGTCCCTGTGGCAGTGCCAGGCTGGGAGCTTGGCTGGGTTTTTGGGCTGGGCTCTGCTGGGCCAGGCTGACCCCAGCCCTTGCAGGTTCAGCAGCTGCAGGAGGGAGCAGCAGGCAGTGCTGGTGCAGCTGGGCTGCAGCAGGAGCCTCAGGGTGATGCTGAACTGGGCTCACTGGTGGGATGAGCTGGTGCAGGAGATGATTCTGCTCCCCAGGAAACCACGCCAAGGCAAGTACTGAGGGGCTGGGGGCTTCAGCTGGGAGTTAGGATCTCTTTGGCACAGCTTGGAGCTGCTGTGAGGGAGTGGTGTGGGCACAGCCCCAGAGGTCACTTATTCTTTATTTTTATTATCAGTGGAAGTGGGTAATGATGGGTTTCATCCTATTCCATCCTGGATCCTGGAGGGAAGGGCTTGGAAGCAGCTGCAAGGGACTTGCCTGAGGCATGGCCATGTGTGAATGCCACCCTGTGCCATGTCCTGTCACCCTCCCTGCACTGGGGAATCCCTTCCAGCCTTGGGGCAGGGCTGGATGGGACATTGGGAAGGGATTGTTCCCTGGGAGGGTGGGCAGCCCTGGCACAGGTGCCCAGAGCAGCTGTTGCTGCCCCTGGATCCCTGGCAGTGGCCCAGGCCAGGGATCTTGGAGCAATCTGGGACAGTGAAAGGTGTCCCTACCCAAAAAACTGGATGTCCTTTGAGGTCCCAGTCCAAACCATGCCAGGATTCTGTGTAAGAAAATACCAGCATTTCCCTCAGAAGTGTTTGTGTGTGCTGCTTTCATCCCTTTGCCTCTTTGAAACCCAGAACTGAAGAGCTGCAGTGCTGAGGCTCTCTGGATGCACCTGACAGCCCAGCATGACTGGGGCAGTATTAGTTCCTGGATTGAGGAGTCAGAGCCCTGCCAGGCTCCCTGTGGCCCAGCTGCCTGGCCCCCCCTGAGCCCTGACATCGTGGACAGGAGCACTCTGTGCAGCACCTACATGAGGCAGGACATCCTGAACAAGCTGGCCAGGTAGGGCCCCCAGGGCTTCACACTCTCTACTTCCTGTGGGAAGCCAAGATCAGAAATAAAATCCTTGATACATATTAATTTTTATTCTGCTCTTTTTGGAAACAGCACGAATCCATTGATAAATGTGATTTTAGTCTTCTGCCTTCAGGAATGTGAGAACAGTAAGAGCCATGAGAGCAGGAGCACTCCTCCCTCAGGGATGTTTGTCTGTGGTTGTATTCCTGATACCCACTGTACTGCAAGGGAGGAGGTTCTGAGCATCCCACTGTTCACACTGTTCTGTGCAGTGACCTGGAGTAGCCACAGTGCTCTTGGGGCACAGGCAGATGGGTTTGGGCACCTTGTGTTTGCCTCAGTAGGGAATTCATCCCTGAGAGGGAAAGGTCTGCCCTAATTCTGAGCTGAGAACACGCAGCAGAACTTGTCAGAGAGAGCTGTGTGATCAGTGTCTGTGCTTTTTTCTGGCAGAAAGGGGATTTTTGTCCCTTCTGAGCTGGAAGATTTTGAGCTCCTGCTGCAGAGGTTGTCGTGCCTGGGGGGTGTCCTGCAGAATCCTCACCCTGTTCCAAAGTACAGCACTGCCAGTGGCCTGGACTTCCATGGGCAGTTTGTCCTGCACTGCCTGGAGCACAGCCTGCAGTACCTGCTGTACACTTACCTGGACTACTACAGGTAATAGTCCCTTCCCATCCTCAAATCCCATGATTTAAAGAAGGAAATTAATTTGAATGGTTGGTGGGGAGAGTTTTCCTCAGTGTCATTTAACAGAAACTCTGGGATAGTGTGTGAGATTTTAAGCTGTGTTTTGAAGCTTTATCAGATTGTCTTAATATTAATTTGTGTGTCAGTCATGAAAGGAAACAATTACAGCTGTAATTAGTGTAATGCTATAAGCAGTGCAGTCCCAAATGAGCCAAGACAAGTCACTCTTCAGAAACTCAGAATTTACAGAATTCAGAAACTTTTCTCAAGCACAAGTGTGAGCTGGCTCCTGATGTGTTCACAGATAAGGAAATTGCAGGTTTCCACCTGAAGTAGGGTTAGTGGGGTTTGGAGGTGGTACCAGTATTAGGTATTGGAGCTGTATGAATGCTTGCCACTTTATGGACACTAGGCAATTAAAATTTCTGAGCTCTAACTCCAGTCTAACACTGGAATTACCAGGAATGAAGAAGTGGACCAGAAGAAAAGCCAGTACCTCATTTTCTGGTTGTTTGTCTAACCACTTGTATTTGGCATTAACTGCACCCATGGGATTCTCCAGATCTTTAGTGCTATGTTACATCAGTGGTTCCCAGTCCTGCATTTTCACTCATCTCTCATTCATTTCCAGTCTGACCCCCTCAAGCTGCCCCATCCTGGATAACAAGGAGCTGCAGGAAGCACACCCCTGGTTTGAGTTCCTCCTGCAGTGCCGAGGGGTTGCCAGCAATCCCCGAGGTAGGAATCTCCTCCAGATGTTTCTGCCCTAGCCCAGGCTTTGGCACAGCTGGATCAAACCTCTGCTCTGCTGCAAACCCCCTGGCCATGGCCAGTCCCTGTCCATCATCTGCTCATCTCTGAAATCTGGATTGTGATTCCTGCTTGGAATTAATTGTACTGAAAGATCTGCAGACTGCACAGAAATGAGAATTTGTGTATAATCATCATTACCTCCAGGTCACTAACATTCCCAACAGCTGAACAGGAGGAGAATTCATAAGAAAATACATCCCATTAAAATTAAACCTTCCTCCAGTCCCTGTGGTGCATTTTGATTTCTCTGCCCTTGGATTATGTGTTTGCTTTATTGTTTTATAGAACTGGTGCCCCTAACTCATTGCACTTTTTAAATATTTCATCCTCTGCTGAGCCACACATTAACAAAAGCCAAAAATAATCCCAAGTAAAGCTTTTTTTAGAAAGTGTGATCAGTGTAGGATAAAGAGCTGAACCACTCCAGTGCTGCACTGTGGGACTCAGCCCCAGTGGATCTGTGTAGGCAGAGCTGCAGTTTGAGCAGGGAGAGCTTGGTAACTTTAGCTCATCTTATCTGTGTTTATAGACAAAGTGAGGAAAACCTCAACAAAACAACAAAAAATAGAAAATTCAGCATTTTTCCCAGTCAGAGGGCAGCTGTAGTGTGTGATTGATGTTTTGATACTGGTTTTGCATGGAATGAAATGTCACTTTTTTTGCAGATCCCAAGATGATTTTCCAGGCCAGTCTGGCCAACGCTCAGATGCTGATGCCCAGCAGCCAGGGGGGTGTGAGCAGCATCCTGCTGGAGGGCAGGACCCTGCTGGCCCTGGCCACCACTGTCTATGGGCCTGGGGGCATCGACCAGGTACTGCCAGGGGCTCCTGATTGTCCCCCTGATCCCCCTGTCCTGTTCTGCACTCGTGGCTCTGATAGAAAAATGTCCCCTGGGCCAGAGGGGGTGCCCAGAGTGTCTGACCCACTGCAGTCACCTGGAGCATCAGCTGCTGGGGAACATGGCTGTGCTGCAGCTTAAAAGCATTTTATAGACAAAAAGATGCTGTTTTCTGTGTTGTCACTGCATGTCAAATTCCCCTGAGGTAGATTGGCACAGCCCCAAATCATTTTGTTGTTGTTGAATGTAGTTTCCTCCTAATTAACTTTGCTTGCTTGCAATGTAGGTCCTTCAGAATGAAGACACAGAAAAACCTCTCAAGAAAGTTGATCCACAGCTCTTAAAGATGGCCTTGACCCCTTACCCCAAGCTCAAGGCTGCTCTGTTTCCCTCCTGCACTGCTCATGGAATTTTGCCTCCTGACATCTCTCTCTACCACCTTCTGCAGGTACACACAGGGCTTTTGGCAGGACCCAGGGGAAGAGAAGTTGGTTTGCAGCTAAAGCTTGGGGGCAGGGATTGTTTCTGTGAGATCCTTAATGAGGAGCTGAAGTTCCCAGCTTCATCCTGAGCTGCTTTTTCCAGTGGTGTCTGTACCCTGGGAGTTTGCAGTGCTGCAGTGTCAGAGAGGGATGTTCCTGCAGTGTGCAGTGGGCAAGGTGTTTAATATTGCAGAAATCACAGCATTGAAATTTCAAAATGTTAGTAATGGTAAGAGAATTAGAAATTGAGAGTTACAGGACAGTGACTTGAAATTCTTAAGCTCCTCAGTATATTTTGTTTCTGATCTTTCAGTCATTAATGCCCTTTGATCCCACGAAGTTGTTTGGCTGGCAGTCAACAAACACTCTTGCTGTGTCAGGTATGTCCCTGCCAAGGTTTACCTGCTTCCCTAGCCTGAGCACCTAAAACAAAGTATATTCCAGGGGAATTTTTTGGCAGATAAATTTATTCAAAAGGGCATTTCTTTCACAAGAAAAAAAGTGTAATTCATGAAAATTGGGTTTTGAACTGGCATTCTAGATTTTTGCAGTAAGCTCTTTGCAGACAAAGAATGTAAGCTAGAAAAAGAATGTTTTATTTGAAAAGCAAGCTGAGGGGATGCAGAGCTCTGCTTTTGCAGTGGGCAGTGGGACTGCAGAGTGGTTTTGGATGTGCCAAGGTTTGTTTAGAGCCAGAGCAGCCGTGTTTGGTTCTCCCCTCACGTGCTGGAATTGCAATTGCTGCTGGCTGGAATGGAGCTGTGTCCCCCTGACTGTGCTGCTCTCTGTTCCCAGATGGCTGCAGTGAGCTGCCCCACTTCTCCAGCCCCCAGCTGGTGAGCAGGCATGCTGTGCTGGAGAGCCTGGATTTCCTGTTCTACCTGCAGCACGGGCGCCCCGCCTTCGCCTTCGGCACCTTCCTGGGCCAGCAGCTGGCCAGGAGCAGAAACCCCAGGCAGCTGTGAGTGTGGCACAGGGCACAGCTGGCACTGCCAGGGCAGCCATCCTCCCCGGGGCCACTGGGGGTGTCCCCAAGGTTAGAAATCAAATACCACCTGGAGGGAGGTGAGCTTGACTTGCATTGAAGCCTTTGGGGAAATTAAAATATATTAAGCCACACAGAAGTGTAAGCTTTAGTTTTAATTATTAAGTCACATTAAGTAGAAGTCTTAGTCTTAAGTAGGTAGAAATATTATTAAGTCACATAGATACAAAGGAGAAGTCTTAGTCTTAAGTTAGTAGAAATATTATTAAGTCACATAGATACAAAGGAGAAGTCTTAGTCTTAAGTTAGTAGAAATATTATTGTCACATAGATATAAAGGAGAAGTGTTCGTCTTAGTCTTAAGTAAGTAGAAATATTATTGAGTCACATAAAGTAGAAGTCTTAGTTTTCAGTAAGTAAGAATATGCTTTAAGTGCCTTAAGAGAGTAAAAAGCCCTAGAATCTAGTATAAGGTTCAGGTTGAAAGTTCAGAAGCTTAGCCCCAGACATAATTGAGGAATTGCCTCAGTAAAATCTGCACAAGGGAAGGAAGGAAAATATTCTCATCAGGTCAAACATGGTTGGGCTCTTCTTTTAGGAACCTGAGCCCCTAGATGGCTTTGTAGGAAATGATGCCCCTTTTCTTTGACATTTCCTAATAGTTACACTTCGTTGGTTTAATTAGTAAGGCAAAAAATGCACTGGAGGTTGATGGAATTAAATGTTCTGGCTGAAGCTTCAAAATGAGGTGTTCAGAAGGGTACAGTCAAATGACACATCTTGTTTGAATACATGAAATTCTCTGTTTAGTGTGGGAATTAGGAGAAATCTCTTTGTTTCTGCAGTGTCTGGTTTGGGTGTTAGTCACTGTTTGTTTCTCTCCATTGTTTCCACACGATTGGCTTCTCTTGTGTAAACTGGGGCAAAAGCTGTGTGCAGCTGGGGCTGAAAGGAAACATGAATGTGGAGTGAAGTCATGTTTAACAGACAGTCAGGGACACAGGATTATTTCAGTGCAAAAAGCCTTTGGGGACGTTTTAGCACCATCTGCAGGTCAGACTCAGGTTCTGGTGCTGCAGAGGATTGAGAGCTCTGCAAAGGCTCTCTCTGCCCCAGCTGCTGAGGGGGTGTTTTATTAATTAGAACATCAATCCCACTTGGTTTTGCTCCACTAAAATTCCAATTTAGTTTTTGATAAACGTGTTAAATTGCTCACATGTGAGCCTTCATGCTCACACCCGCTTTTTCTTTAAACATGAAATTTTTAGCTCATGGTTGCCTTTGATGCTGATGGCCCTGGGGGCTCAGTGAAGCTGGCAGTGTTTGGGGATCACTGCTGCTGGCCATGGCTAACCTCACCTGTGTGTTGCTGCTTGCAGGGTGCAGCAGGCAGCTCGGGAGGCCCAGGCTCTGGCTCTGTCCTGCCTGGGCATCCCCTCAGTGGCTGCAGCCTGTGTTTGCTTCCTGGAGCTGCTGGGGCTGGACAGCCTGTGCCTGCGTGTGGAGCTCAGGGCTGCCAGCAGGATCTGCAGCACCAGCACCAGCACTGGGGCCTCTCTGCACAGGGACTCCCTGGGTAAGGTCTTGGTCTGCTTTGTGCATTTCTGGGGAAGAGAAGCAGGGAGGGAGGCCAGGATGCTGCCTGGTGGCTCAGCAGTGCAGCAAAAGCATCTGAGAACTTTGTTGTTCTCTTGTTCCTGCTTTTTTGCTAATTTTGAAGGTGCATTCTGATCCTGTCGTGTCAAACAAGGCAGGAGCTGACAGAGCCTCTATCAGGATCTAACAGACACTGTCCTGCAGCTGCCCAGGACTGATATTAGTGAGGATCACTTGTAATAATATTACAGAGTTAAACAAAACCCACTGCCAAATCTCCTTTCTCCTTCCTAATTGAAAACTGTCTTACAGTTACTGTCCCACACCTGCAGGGAGATCAAAGCTGTGGGGAATTAAATTTATCCTAGAAATAACTTCAGGAAGTTGAATTTCTAACTCTAGAGCCACAGGTGTCTGCTTTCCCCACTAGGAGTTTCTGGTACTCTTGGAAATGCTGCCCTGGCTCTGATCCCAAACAGCAGCTCAGGAATGTGTTCTTTCAAACAGTGGAGAAGTTAACAAAGTTGGCTGATGGTGAGAAAGCAGCAGCAGCAGCAGTTCTGACCTCCTTGGAAGAGGCTTTCTGGGATTCCATTGAGCAGCAGGGAATAAAGAGGTGAGAGCAGCCTGGTTTGAGAGGCTGTCTGGGAAATGGGGGCTGGGCACTGACTTTGGTTACTGGTTGTTTTGGTTGTTGTGTGTCAGGTAACAGCAAAGAGGGCAGGGCAGGGCAGTGCCTGCCTTGGGGGAGCTCCCAGGGGCTGTGACCTGGCTGCTCACAGGGTCACTTCATACCTGAGCATCTGCAAATACTGCATTCACTGCATCTGAAGCTCTCTGAATCCCTTGCAGGAGCTGCAGTGAGGCCAGCAGGCAGTGGTCCTTGGTGATGCAGTTCTGCCAGCTCCATGGCCTGGAGCTGAGCACGTCCTTCCTCAGGGAATGTGCCACATCCAACCAGTGGCTGCAGTTCCTCATCCAGGCCCAGCTCTACGGCCACCAGCCAGCCCAGGTGAGCTGTGTGTGCACTGAACTGGAGCTGTGGCCAGAGAAAATCCCAGTGTGGAGACAGCAGGAGCCTCAGCAGCTCCTGGGCTTTGGTTCTCTCAGGATATTGATACCCTTGGGCTGTGGTAGCCCTTCCCTTGCTGCCACACTTGGAAATTTAATTTAAACTCAAGTAGTTACTGCTTTTTTTTTAATGGAAGAGTTTCCAGATGTTCAGTGTAAGTTATAATAAAGCCACTCATTTCCCTTTCAAAACTCAAATTGAAATTTTGGTAAAGATACTTAAACTTCTGAGAATCCAAATTTTCCACCTTTGGTTTTGAACATGATTTAAAAATGAATAAAATACTCCAATAAAAGCAATTGGGAAAAGCCACGTGAGGAAATTAACTGGGTAATTCCAGATAAGATGGTGCTTAGCAGGCCTAGGATTCTAACTTGGATCTCCTTGTTTTGGGGAGTCTGTAAAGCCCCCAAGTAGAGCCTTTTCATGCTCTGCTGCTACACTACAAGAGAACAGAACTGAGGCTCTCTAGGAGACATTTGGGCTTCAATATTTCATTAGAATAATTCACACCTACAGATCCCTTTTTGCTCTCTAGATCTCCAAAGTTGTTGTAAGAACTAAATTTGAAGAGTGTGTTGTGTATTCAGTGCTTCCATCCTGCTGCCCTCTCCTCTGCCTCACAAGGTTTTGGTGCTGTTTTCCCCTCAGGTGCTTCCCCTGGTGCAGGATTTCCCTGCTGTGGTGCAGGATCACCTGGAGCTGGCCCTGGGGAGGCTGCTGAGTGCTGAGCCTGCTGCTGCTGGCAGGGCCCGTGCAGGGAGCCTGTTCCAGGTGCTGCTGCAGTGCCAGGAGAGCCCCAGCCCCTGCTGGGAGCTGCTGGCTGAGGGGCTCAGGGCCCAGGCCCCCATCCTCAGTGTGCTGGCTGCCTGCTGCCCTGTGAGTCTGCACTTCATCTCTGGGAAATAAATGCAGCTGCTGGCTGTGCCTGCTGCTGTCCAACCTGCTCTTGTGTTCTGGGGTAGCTGTGTGACCCCTCTCACCCAGCAGGGGAGGTGCAAACCCACCCTTGTGGCATTTGCAGGATGCAAACCTCATCTCCTGCCTGTGTGTTTGGATCATCACTTCTGTGGATGATGCCACCAGGGCTGAGGTGACCTCCCACACCCCCAGCTGGCCAGAGAGTCCCCAGTGGGACCTGCAGGACCTTGCTGTCATCTGGAAAGTCTTCTTGAGGAAGCAAAAGAGTAAAACACTTCTCAATGGCTTCCAGCTCTTTTTGAAGGTGAGGGAAAGTGGTTTCAGGGGTATATTTGATGTTCACACACTTCCTTGGCCTGTAAACCCCTCTGTATCTTGCTCTGTGCCAAGGATAACCTGGCTATCCACTGGAGTTCCCAGTCAAATTGGAAGTTCTTCCAATTATCACAGATTTATAGATCCTACATCAACCTTGCATGCAGTTTTAATAAATTAAAACTTCATTGTTCTGCTGCTGAGGAAGGCAGATTCTGCATGTGTTGAATGAAATAATAGATGATTTTTCAAAGTATTATTTATTTATTGAGGTACTTTTGGAAATTTGTTATAATATGATTTTTTGTCTTAAAGGATTCCCCCTTGCTGCACATCCTGGAGATGTATGAACTGTGCATGAACTGTAAAAAGTACGACGAAGCTAAAACCAAACTGGACAAATTTCAGGAAAGCCTCACCAAAGTAAGGAAATGAATTTTCTCTGAATGTCATTGCTGGGATTTAGCAGTTAAGAGGAGCAGAGTGTTCTCACACTGTGAAACACTGTCCCTCAATGCAGGTGTTTCATGAATCCTTTCCATCCCAGTTTTGTGGTTCCCTGATGTGCTGCTGTCTAACATTCCCTGTCAGGAGTGGTTTTTAGGCAGCTCAGGAGCAGGTCCAGCAGTGACAGGGACTGTGTCTGGCAGCCAATCCTGTCTGGCCATTGCTGGTCCATCATCCCTCTCCTGTCCCTTGGCCATCAGCAGCACCTGGTGTCACCCTGCTGTGGCACTTCTGGATCCAGCACACCTGGGGAGTGGCAGCTCCTGCCTCCCTGGGGAGGGACAGAGCACCTTCCCTTCCTGTTCCCACCCCAGTGCACAGCTCCCTGCAAGGAGAGGGGCACCCTGACCCTGAGCCTTCATCCCACAGCTGGCAGCTGCAGGAGCAGCCCCCGAGGTGCCGCTGCCCTGGCTGGAGTCGCAGGCGCTGTTCCTCCTGCAGCTGATGCTGCAGCAGTGCCACACTCAGTACGAGCTGGGCAGGCTCCTGCAGCTCTTTGCTGCAGCAGAGAACCTCCTGCTGGATGGTGAGCACAGCAGCAATCCCACCCCTGTGGCAGGGCTGGCTCCTGAGGGGAGCTCAGCCTTGCCTGGGGTTCAGACCCAGCTCTGCTGAGCTCTGTTCTCTTTACCCAGGTCCTTACATGAGGAAACTCTGTGCTCTCAGTGAGACTCTGAGGGGCTCCTCCATCCCCATCAGCCCCTCCATCCTGGCTCCCTGCAGCCTGGAGGTGTTCCAGGGGGAGTGCAGCTCCATCCTGGAGCAGCTGCAGGAGCAGGGGATGTTCAGCCTGGCTCGGGAGGTGGCAGCCCTGGCTGAGTTGCCCGTGGACAGCGTGGTCACACACGAGGTACAATGCTTTAGGGACAGGAACCTCTTCTTCCTGCTGCTGCCAGGATGGTGCAGCTTCTCAGCCTTCCTGAAACATTGTTTGTTAAATAATTTTTTATTTTAAATGTAAGTGCACCAAACACACTAGCTGTAAGGGCTGAGCTGCAGGGTACAGGACCACTATCCTTATTCTCTTACTGTTTTATTTGTATGCAATCAGTTTTATTTGGGGAGAAAAACAGATGGGTTTGTCCATCAGGGGGTGGAACAAGATGATGTTTCCAACCCAAAGCAATTCTGTGACTTGCTGCATATTGGGACAGTTTTACCCAAATCCAGTGTTTCAGTGCTGGCCATGCTGTGTGAGTCAGTTTTCTTTCTTGGAAAGATAATTGTGATACACCTCTGTGGATTTTACAGGTTCTGAGAGACCTTCAGCATTTAAGAGACTCTGGACAGTGGCATCAAGCCCAGACAAGAGCTGAGTTCTGGAAAAAGTGCAACGACACCTTCAGCAAACATTGCATCTGCAGCCGAGCCGCAGCCGGGTTCTTCCTCCAGCAGGCCAAGCACGTGTGGGAGCCCCCTGGGCAGGAGGAGGCCAGCAGCAGCAGCATGGAGAGAGAGCTGCTGCTCACCCTGGCTGGCCACTGGCTGGCCCAGGAGCCCGGGGTGGCCGTGCAGGAGCTGGAGGAGCTGGAGCAGCAGATCTGGCTGTGCCGCATCGCCCGGCGGCTGCCGGCGGCCGAGGGCTGGGGGCAGCGCCCGTGCCCCGGCCCTGCCAGGCTGGGCAGCGAGCTGTCCTTTGCCAGCCTGGCCCAGCAGTTCTCCTTCGCCCAGCTGCCAGCGCTGAACACGGGCCGGCTGTGCGGGCTGGAGGCTCTGGCCCGCGGGGAGCCCCGGCTGCGGCAGGCGGAGCGGGCGGCGCTGGCCGCGCTGGTGGGGGCGCTGCTGGAGCAGGGCCGCGTGCACGAGGCCACCCGCGGCTGCCACTACTTCCAGCTGTGGCACAGGGACGTGGCCCTGGTGCTGCACTGCAGGGCCCTGGCCTCGGGGGAGGCTGGGCTGGAGCAGCTGCAGCCCGAGCTGCAGGCTCTGCTGGCGGCCGGAGCGGGGACAGCTGGGGACAGAGCCAGCAGTGAGTGACTGACCCCCCTTCCTCCCTCCCTGCACCTCCCCAGAACCTCTGCAGAAACCCCCTCCTGCTGCTCTCTGTGCCTGCTGCAGGAATGTGTTTGCAGCCTTGCAGTGCTGCCCTGTGTGCTCGTGCAAACATCCTGAGCCTTTCATTTAGCTCTCAGTTCTGGCCCAGGAAAGCAGCACTGGGCTTTATCCCTGTTCCTGCTTTTAGAATACACACTCTACTATTTTTCTTTTTAGCCAAAGCAAGGAATGCTTTAATTTCTATATTTTTCTAACTCCTTTGTGCATTATAAAGGGTTTAGTGTTCCTTGTTTAATAGCAAGGCTGAGGCTGGGAATGTTTATCTGTAAAGTTCTCTGCATGTCTGTGAGGTGTGAGTGAGTTTCAGCTGGAGCATCCCTTTCTAATACTGATGTGTAAAGCTGAATAGACACAGAAGGGCATAGATAAATCCTAACCCATCTGGAGGGCTGCAGAGCCCTTACTCAATCTTACACTTAGAAATTTTATATCTGAGATATTATTGAGGGTATTTGTGTTCTGTTATATTGTTCATACCCCAAAACAAATGCAACCTTTAAAAAATGACAGGTGCCAAGAGCTCAGTTTTCAAAGATTGAGAAGGTGTTAGGCATTGCTGCAGGTTTTGGGAGCCTTGCCCCTTGGGTTTGTCTGCCTTTAGATAGGAATTGGTGTTTTTTGTTCCCAGCATCCAGCCTGGAGGACTGGACCCCCCTGGGCTGTGAGGATGATGCTGTGGTGGCAGCACTGAAGGCTCTGGCAGAGGAGTGTGTCCATGGCAGGGGCTACTGCAGGCAGGTGCTGTGCCTGTACGAGCTGGCCAAGGTGAGCCAGGGCTTGGGGCAGCTCTGCTGGGGCTGGGCTGCTCTTCTGGGGGTGTCAGGGAGGCTGGGACTGGGATTCTGGGTGCTCTGATTGGGATTTTGGGTGATTTTGGGTGTCCCTGCAGGATCTGGGCTACTCCTTTGGGAGTGTGCTGTGGCTCAAGGAGGCTCTGAGTGGGATTTTGGGTGATTTGGATGCTCTGACTGGGATTTTGGGTGCTCTGGGTGCCCCTGCAGGACCTGGGCTGCTCCTTTGGGGAGGTGTCATGGCTCAGGGGTGCTCTGACTGGGATTTTGGGTGATTTTGGATGATTTTGGGTGCCCATGCAGGACCTGGGCTGCTCCTTTGGGGGTGTGCTGTGGCTCAGGGATGCTCTGAGTGGGATTTTGGGTGCTCTGAGTGGGATTTTGGGTGCTCTGAGGGGGATTCTGGGTGATTCTGGGTGCTCTGGGTGCCCCTGCAGGAGCTGGGCTGCCCCTTCGGGGAGGTGTCTGCGCGGGACCCCCGGGAGGTGCTGGGGGCCATCCTGGGCCGGCGGGGGCCAGAGCGGGGCCGCAGGGCCCAGGCCTTCATCAGCTGCCAGGGGCTGGCCCCTGCCACTGTGGCACCCCTGCTGGCACAGCAGGTCACCCAGGAGCTGCTGGCCTCAGCCCAGGGCAGAGGTTGGTGCTGGGGTCTGGGGTCTGCACAGGGAGAGGGTGGGGACACACCTGGGCTGGGTTTGGGATCTGCACAGGGAGAGGGTGGGGACACACCTGGGCTGGGTTTGGGCTCTGGGTGGGGATTTGTGTCCCAAAGCCCCCTGCTCTCCCAGGCTGGGTTTGGGTTTGTATCCCCAAAGCCCCCTGCTCTCACAGGCTGGGTTTGGATTTGTGTCCCCCAAAGCCCCCTGCTCTCCCAGGCTGGGTTTGGGTTTGTGTCCCCAAAACCCCCTGCTCTCACAGACTGGGTTTGGATTTGTGTCCCAAAGCCCCCTGCTCTCACAGGCTGGATTTGGGTTTGTATCCCCAAAGCCCCCTGCTCTCACAGGCTGGGTTTGGGCTCTGGGGGTCTCTGTGTCCCCAAAACCCCCTGCTCTCACTCCCTGAGGGCTCAGCACAGCCAGGGGTGTCTGGGCAGCTCTGCTCTGTGAGCAGTGCCTGCTTTATGTCAAGTTCTGTACAAATGTTCATTTGTAGTCACTCCTGTGCCCAGTGCTGCAGTAGTTACAGGTTGTATTTTTTATGGAGATAAATTTATATTGTTTTTAAAAAAGGATTTTTGACCGTGGTCTTAGCTGCCCCACATAATCTGACTTGGGAATATCATGTGCATTTCCCTGTGTAAAGCATGAGAAAAGGTTTTCCCCTTTCTTTTTTCCTTTGGGAAATGAGGGGCAGCTGTCTGGCTGTCCAGTAGAATTTTGTTGGATTGAACTGGCACAAAAGTATTTTCTGATGGTTAAATTTAATCAGTAACTTTAGGATTATCATCCCAAGTCCTCAGCCAGTTTGGGTGATGTCAGATTGGCTTGTTAATTAATGATAATTACCAGTTCTCTCCTGCACAATTAGTGGTGACACGATTCTCTCTGGCCACAGGGCAGAAGCAGGTTTGGAACCCTGCAGTGGAGAGCCAGGCCCTGCTAGAGCTTGCCAAGCTGTGCCAGGATCACACCTTGGTTGGGATGCAGCTGCTGGATAAAATCTCCTCTGTGCCCCGTGGGGAGCTGTCCTGCAGTGAGTAAATGGCAAATCCTGCCTGGTGTAACCTGTGTGTAGCTAACCTGCCTTCAGCTCTGCTGCTCATCTCAAATTTCATATTCACTCAGTAGGGCTGAGGTATGCACAGTAGATAAAGGTGCTGCCTAAGGGTTTATTTTCCAAACAAATTTCAGATTTTTGTGCTAAGCAGGAGGTGGGAAGTGACCTGAGCTGTCGTGGTGGGGCATTGTGACTTTGTTCATGTTCATCACACTTAGAAACTGAATTTTTCAGACCCAAATGCAAAACTCATGCCCTTCCTTTTCCAAAAGCAGAGCTGGCAGGCAGTGCAGGGTTGATGTGTTACACATTTTTGTGTCTTCACAGAGGATCATTTCTGTAACTCATAGGTTTTTCCTTTCAGTTTTTAACTAAAAACCAAGCTCTGTTAAACCACGACAATTTGCCAGCTTTTGCTGGAGGAGGCTGGAAGCTCTGTGCTGAGGCAATAATTCATTTCCTCAGCCCTTTTACTGAAATATCAGAATTCTTCTGCTCCTCAGTCACAGAGCTGCTGATCCTGGCCCACAACTGCTTCAGCCTGACGTGTCACATGGAGGGGATCACACGAGTGCTGCAGGCAGCTCGGCTGCTCACCGAGGAGCACCTGGCTCCCGGGGAGGAGTATGGGCTGCTGGTGAGTGCTGGGGGCTGGGGGGAGT
>JAOTQP010000521.1:19510753-19521725 GCA_026413545.1 Cichladusa arquata
ACCTGGGGCTGCTCTGTGTGTGTGAGACCTGGGGCTGCTCTGTGTGTGTGAGACCTGGGGCTGCTCTGTGTGTGTGACCTGGGGCTGCTCTGTGACCTGGGGCTGCTCCAGGGACAGACTTGGCACTGGGAGGGAATTTTGTAACTTTGTCACCTTTATAAATAATTGGTTATTCCTTCTTTTTTCCTGTTTCAGAGGAGTCTCTTCAGGATGTTGCAAATTTGAAGAAGCTGCTGCTGAAAGCTCTGACTCTCTTCATTGATGCAGCAGAAAGTTACTCCAAGGTAAAGTGATGAATGGGATGGGATGGAATGGAATGGAACACTTGTGGGCAGCACTGGGAGCACATGAGCAGTGGGCTGGGCTGGGAGAGCACACAGAGCTGCCCTGGGGAGGGTGTGCAGGGCCCTGGCCCAGTGCAGGAGGGATCTGTGTCTCTGCAGCCCAGTAGCACCAGTAACCCCAGTAGTGTGGCTGTACCTGAGTGTGCTGTGCTGGCCCCTGCTCAGGCTTTAACCCCTGAGGTTACAGGTGGGTTCCCACTGCCAGAGCAGGAACCATGAGCTTAATTAGTGAAGGCTGGAACAAATGAAGTATTTAAAGCCAAGTGTGATGATGATGGAAGTGTTTGTGGGAGCAAAGCTTTGTTTAAAGCTCATGGAGTGTGATGAACGTGCAGCTGCAGAGCTCTGAGTCACTGCAGAGCTCCAGGCTGCTCTCAGGGATGTTCCCACTTCCCTGGCAGCTCTCAGGCTCCCTGTTGCAGTCTCAGGCTCCCTGTTGCAGTCTCAGGCTCCCTGTTGCAGTCTCAGGCTCCCTGTTGCAGTCTCAGGCTCTCAGTTGCAGTCTCAGGCTCTGTTGCAGTCCCAGTCTCTCTCTTGCAGGACTCGTGTGTGCGGCAGGCGCTGCGCTGCCGCCGCCTGACTCGCCTCATCACGCTGCAGCTGCACTTCCTGGGCTCGGGCCAGAGCACCAGGATCATCAACCTGGGCAGGCAGGAGCTGCCAGGGGCCATCCTGGCCTTGCCCAGGTTCTACCAGGTGAGCTGGGCTCCCTCTGCTGGGGAATGACAGCTGTGGCTGCCCCTGGAGCAGCCTGGGACAGTGGAAGGTGTCCCTGTTCAGGGGCTGAGGAAGGGTGTTCACAGTGCTTTGTCACCCTGTGCTTCACAGCTGTACATGTTACCTGTGTTTCACAGCTGTACATGTTACCCTGTTTCACAGCTGTACATGTTACCCTGTGCTTCACAGCTGTACATGTTACCGTGTTTCACAGCTGTACATGTTACCCTGTTTCACAGCTGTATCTGTTACCCTGTGTTTCACAGCTGTACATGTTACCCTGTGTTTCACAGCTGTATGTTACCCTGTGTTTCACAGCTGTACATGTTACCGTGTTTCACAGCTGTATTTGTCACCTGTGTTTCACAGCTATATCTGTTACCCTGTTTCACAGCTGTTTCTGTCACCCTGTGTTTCACAGCTGTACATGTTACCCTGTGTTTCACAGCTGTACATGTTACCCTGTGTTTCACAGCTGTACATGTTTCCCTGTGTTTCACAGCTGTATCTGTCACCCTGTATTTCACAGCTGTATCTGTCACCCTGTGTTTCACAGCTGTACATGTGTCCCTGTGTTTCACAGCTGTACATGTTACCCTGTGTTTCACAGCTGTACATGTTACCCTGTGTTTCACAGTTGTACATGTTTCCATGTGTTTCACAGCTGTACATGTTACCCTGTATTTCACAGCTGTATCTGTTTCCCTGTGTTTCACAGCTGTACATGTTACCTGTGTTTCACAGCTGTATCTGTTACCCTGTGTTTCACAGCTGTACATGTGTCCCTGTGTTTCACAGCTGTACATGTTACCCTGTGTTTCACAGCTGTATCTGTTACCCTGTTTCACAGCTGTACATGTTTCCATGTGTTTCACAGCTGTATTTGTCACCTGTGTTTCACAGCTCTGTTTCCTTGTATTTCACAGCTGTACATGTTTCACAGCTGCTCTCAGGAGCAGCAGCAAGGCAGGGGTGGCTCAGAAGGAGAGCCCAGTGCTGAGCTGTGTGTATGGGATGTTCTGTGCACTCCCTGCTCCTGTCCCTGTCCCTGTCCCTGCAGGCAGCCATCGTGGCCGAGGCCTACGAGTTCCTGCCGGACTGGGCTGAGGTTCTGTTCCAGCAGGTGATCAGCAGGGGGGATTTCCTGTACCTGGAGGAGTTCAGGCAGCAGCAGCAGCTGCGGCCCGGCCTGTTCGAGGAGGTGGCCAAGAAGTGAGTGAGTTCAGGGGGAGCTGAGCTTTACCTGCACAGGAGGGAAGGGGTTAAACTCTTCAGGGCAGGGGCTCATACAAGGGGCTTGAGTTGGAATTCCAGAGTGGTTTGGGTGGGAAGGGACCTTAAATCCCAGCCAGTGCCACCCCTGCCAGGGCAGGGACACCTCCCACTGTCCCAGGGGCTCCAATCCCAACGTCCAGCCTGGCCTGGGGCAGTGCCAGGGATCCAGGGGCAGCCACAGCTCTGGGCACCTGTGCCAGCCCTGCCCACCCTGCCAGGTGGGATTTGTGGGTGGGTTTGGTTCCTGAGCACGGCGTGGAAGCTGCTCTGATCCAGCCTTGTCCTTGAGCTGGACAAGGAGGGAGCTCAGGGCTGGGCAGAGCAAATCTTCAAAATTAATCAAGCAAATAAACAACCAGGAGATTCAAATGTAGGTGTTGAGTACAACCTCTTGTTGAAAATGTCATTCTTGCAGGCCCAGAGCAAGAGTCTCAGGGGCCTGGGGAGGTTCAGTGTCTCAGTTCCACATGCAAATGTTGCAGGGTCAAACAACACCAGCCCTGTGCTGATGCTGCCCTGAGGAACCTGAAGAGGTTCCTCAGCCACTGTGAGGACATCTACACCTACTACAGGCTGGCCTACGAGCACAAGTTCTATGATGTGGTGAACTCCCTGCTGAAGGACCCTCAGACTGGCTGCTGCCTCAACGACCTCTTATCCAGCTGAATTCCTGCTGAATTCCAGCCCAGCACAGACTGCAGGCTCAGTGCTGATTAACACAGATTTTATCAATGACCTGCTCACAGGGCTCTGCTGCTCTGCAGAAATTACTCCAGAAGACTGGACAGGGATGTAAGTATTTAAAATGCTGATACTATGGTAACCTAAAATTGTGCTTTGTATAATAAATCTTATTGTTTATAAATTACTTGAGTCACCAGCAAACACTGACTGGCACAGGTAGGGGGTGAAGCAGAGATCCAGCAGCCCTTTAAATCAGGGGCAAGGAGGAGGGAGCACCCCAGGAATTGTGTCCAGAGAGGCTGAAATAAATGTGCAGAACATCCAGGCCAAGGGAGTGGAATAAGCAGAATCAGTGAAGGTTTCAGGTACAAAGTGGAATAATATGTTCTGTGAGTCCAATCTCATTTCTACAGCTTTAAACAGCACATTCCTAATTCTGCTGTTTTGGAGTAAAAGAAATAAGCAAGTGCAAATGTACTTTTACAGTTATTAAATATAAATTCCTGTCCAGGCCCAAGCCATGGGCACACCACCAGCTCAGCTCAGCTCTGCAACTCTCCCTCTTCAGGTATTTTTCCTGTCAGGCTCCAAAAGAACTGCTCCCTGGTGAAGTCCTCAATAGTGATTTTTATTAAATTAGTTGCTTTATAAAACATTGCAGATGTTGTAATTGTTAACATAACAATTTGCCCAACTGTAGGAACTGCTGCAGTTTGCTAAGCAAGTTTGGTTTTTAATGAAAGAAAAGGGCCGAGTTGTGAGAGACCCACCACAACCCAGGAGAGCCCCAAGGAAGTTGTGTGGTTTGGTTTTTTTTCACACTTAACCCCTTAATTAACTGTTAAAGAACACCCAACCCAGACAGCTGCATTAGTAGAAATTTAAATGAATGGAACTAAACTTCATCCTCAAGACACAAGTGGGTTTTGCCTTGCTCTGCCCCAGCAGGTGCTGCTCAGGTGTGTGGAGCAGTGGCTGTCCCAGGGGCCAGGCTCCCAGGTGCAGGATTCCACACTGAATTTAGCAGTTCCCTTCCCAAAATACTGAAATCCTCAAGCTTGAACTCAAGACAAAGCGACTGGAACTCTACGTGCACACCCTGCCCTTGCTGCAAACTGCTCGTGCTCAGCCCTGGCCCTGCAGCAGGGACAGTTAAGGCCATGTCATGGAGCTGTGCTGGTTATAATCCTTCACCTTGTTCCAATTCCTTCCCAGTTGAGTGGCTGTTGCTGTGAATAGCAGCAGTGCCCATTCTCAGAATTTTGGGGTTTTAACTGCAATTTCCAGACGGAGCTTCCGCCCGGCCCCGGCACCTCCAGCCCCCAGCACACAGATACTGCAATTCTGATTGTAGCATTTGGCAGAATTTAGAGGAAGAAAGGTTGTGCTACATGTTTAAGGGATTATGGGCAACAGAAAGACAAGAGGAGGGGGATAAATGTCACATGAAGTCTTCAAAGTCTTGTACGTACTCGCCGTCGTAGCCGCCGTAGTCGGCCAGGTCGTCTTTCATGGTCGCCTTCAGCCCCCCGCCAGGCACAACTCCTTTTTTCTTCTTTTTGGCTTTATTCTGGGCCAAGAGGATGAGGATGGTTATTTGGGCAGGCCCAGGGCTGTGTCATTTCCCCAGCACTGAATGTGGCCCTGCCATGTTTCCACCCCACAGGAGGAAAGCTGGGACAGCCCCAGGTGTCCCCATATCCCTGCAGCACAGCCCTGCCCCCCTTTGCCTTCCATCCTATTTCCCAACAAGTAACTAATAAGTGCAGGGGAGCCCCAAGCAGGAACAGCCCCAGTCTCACCTTCTCTTGTTTTTGTTTTTCACTGCATAATACTGTCAGAGTGTTTGTGATCTTTTTCAAATCATCCACCTCCACTGCATCAGGGGAAAAAAAGGGAAAGAAAAGATTCCTTATCAGTGTTGTTCTTATGAGGCAGTTAAATAACATCCACAGTCTCTAAAACTAGAAATGAGCATTGGTGTAACTATGGGCAATTACTTGATTTAAACCAGCAGAACACAGAGTGGGTGGTTCTGGTCCTTACAATCTCAACAAGGATTCCAGCTGGTTCCTTGGAAGCCTGAGTGTTTTAAAAGGTAAAACTTGCAAATAAAGTTACTGAACACAAGAGCCTTACTGAGACAGCTGAACAGTAAAATATGGAGGCAGTAAAATACAGTAAAACGTATCAAAAGGAGCACTGGGTTAACAAGAAATGATGTTTATCAATCAGAGGCTGGGAGTCCCTCCTGTGAGGAGCTCTGGAATCCCCTGGAGATGGAAGCTGCCAGCTGGGCTGATGGATGGGCCCAGCTCTGCCTGGGATTGAGTTACCCCTCTCTGAAGGACAACTGGTACAGGACAGGGAACCATCCCAGCCCTGCTCCAGCCACCAGGGCACTGGGAAAAGGAGTTTCAATTACTTCATCTCTCTATAGTTACACGCCGAATTCCAGAACAGTTAATCTGCACTTCCAGAATTACATGAACTCCATTTGTAATAGTTTCCTTCCAAATGAGGTACTCAGATTATCTGCCTCAGAGAATTTACTCTTAGTATTATTACTTTAGCAATGGCCTCAAGAAAAACATGCAGGGTTTAGCTCAGCATAAAAATTGACACTTTTTAGATGAGTGTCTCTACCCAAGGTGCAGACAGAGCAACTCTGACATCAGGAGAGGGAACAGAATCAGGTCAGTGCTTCATTTGGCACAGAGCAGCAGAGCCATCCCCTGGGAGCACTGTCCCAGCAGGTTTTCCAGCTGGGCTCCAGCAGAGCTCCCAGAGCTGCACTCACAGGAAATGCAGACGTCCCTTAGCAGCGCCTCCAGGAACCCGGCGTAGTGCAAGGACTTCTCGTACTGCGTGATCTTCTCCTTCAGCAGCTTCCCAAACTCCGTGAAGTCATCTTTGGAAGAGGGGTTCATGGCATCTATTCCACAAGTGCTATTTACACCTGCAGGGACAGCCAGGGCTGCTACAGACAACTGGAGTGTGAGCCCTGAAGGGAGCTCTGCTCCCCCCACAGCCAGGGCCTTACAGGCAGGCAGGAAGTTTGCTGCCCAACTCAGTAATTCCATAGAATCCCTGAATGCTCTGGCTTGGAAAGGACCTTAGAGCCCATCCAGTGCCACCCTGTCAGGGCAGGGACACTTCCCACTGTCCCAGGCTGCTCCAAGTCCATCCAACCTTCCAGGGATCCAGGGGCTGCCACAGCTGCTCTGGGCACCCCCTCAGAAGGAACAATTCCTTCCCAATATCCCACCTAACACTGCCCTTTGTCAGTGGAAAGCCATTTCCCCTTGTTCTGTCACTCCACACTCTTGTCCCAAGTCTCTGTCCAACAATTTCTGAAGCTGAGTCAACCTCAGTAATTTGACCCAGCTATTCCTGTTCTCTGCACCTGCACCAGGAAGCCCCTTTTCCCCTCAAATAAACAATTCCTGCCTCACTCTCCTGAGTGCAGAAGCCAGCAGGTTCTTTGCAGCTGTACCCAGTGCACACCCCCAAGCACTGTGCTCTGTGACAACTCAGTGAGCACAAGCTGCCCTGAGCAAGGAGCTGAATCATTCACCAAATGCTCCCATGGCTGAGGAAAGCTGCTGTGCATCAGCATCTTTCTCCTTCTTTGTTCTCAGTGCCACAAGCTCTGTGTGCTGAGAGCCAAGCCCTGCTCGTGCTCTGCAGGGTCCCACAGCTCCCAGGGTTTATTTGTTTATTTATTTGTTTATTTATTTGTTTATTTATTTGTTTATTTCCTGCTTTAACTCACCAAAGGTTTCCTTTGCCAGCTCCAGATCTGACTCCTCTTGTAACTTCTTTAGCCGTAGTTTGTCTGCCAACTGTTCTTCTGGTGTCAGCTCCTTCTGCTCCTCAGGTGCCTCTAACTGCAGGGAAAACACACAGGGACAGGTGGCACCTTACAGACATCTGAACCCACTCTGCCTCACTCAGGGCACTGGAAAACCTGCAGCCTCAAGGAATGGTTCATTTCACAAGGAATGGGAACAACCAGCAAACTCCCACTGCTGCCTGTTCCATCACACAGAGGAACTGGGGTAACACTGATCCAGTCACTGCCTAAATCATGAGAGAATTAAAGCTCCCAGCCCCAGATGGGATCATGTACAACACCTAAGTTTGGTTTATCAGATGAATCAAGAGCTCTTCAGATCTTGCTCAACCTCCAAAAAACCAAATCAAACCCACCCTCTGAATTTTATGTGACCCAGAAATGAGGAGTTACCCTTTTTTTAAGCTCCTCTTGCTTTTTCTTCTGTAGCTTTTCTTTTTCTTTGATTTTTTCTGCTATTTTCTTTTTTTCTGAAACTTTCGGTTCTGTGAAAGGTGGAATAACAAACACAGCTCTCAGAAGTCTGATGATTTTTTCTCCCCCCCACAACCACAGAAACACTGGAAGGCACTGAGCTCAGCTCCTGGGACTGAGCACAGAGTTAAAGACATTTCTGTGAAAGGTTTGATCCTCACACACCCCCAGACACAACCAGAGTCCGATCCCTTGCTGACACTGAGCCAGGGGTTACCTTAAATCTCACCTTGTTTTACCTCTGTCTCCTTCACCTCCTCCTCTTCCTCCTCATCATCCCAGTTATCCTGCAAAACAGCCAAGGTTCTTTTACAGGCACCTGTCACCCCTGCACTGCCACACACCCCCAGGCTGGAGTCAGTGAGGGAGCCATGGGAGCTGTCCTTGCAGCTCCTGCCATGGAAAAGGCCAAACAACCAGCTCGTGGCAGTAATTGCAGCAGCCAGGTGACAAACACCACCCACATGAACATGGCTTATTCTCATTTCTGGTATTGTGAACATCACTAAACCCAGCTGAAAGCACGTTGGAGCAGCACCCAGTGCCCAGCAGCCTGTCCTGTGCTGGGACAAGCACTCCCTGGCTGCAGGGATTTTCTGGGAGGCTGCAGCAGAGGCACAGGGGCAGAGCCCCCCAGGATGTGCTGACCCAAGCAAGGAGACACCCCAGTCCATCCCCAGCTCACCCTGGGTAATTGGCACTTGCAGGGGACTCGGCTTCCCTTCCACATTCCACCAGGCTGACTTGAATTTGGAGCAGCATTATTTTAGCTCACATCTAATTAAGTTTGTTACACCCACTGCTTAAATAGCTGCACTCAGCACTGAGGAGCTGGCCAGGCTGGGAGCCAGATGCAAACTGCAGAGGAAGGGCAGCCAGGCCTGAGGGATTCATCCTGGCACTGGCACATCTGGGAGATGCACAGAGGGCAAGGACTGCAGCCAGGAGACGTGCCCTGACCCCATCCTGCCAGCCAGGCCTGGATTAGAAACCCAGAGAATACCAAATCCTGACAGCCTTGCCTGGTTTATAAACCATGGGAATTCAAATCCTGGTTTATAAACCATGGGAATACCAAGTCCTGCCAGCCAGGCCTGGTTTATAAACCTAGGGAATTCAAATCCTGGTTTATAAACCATGGGAATACCGAGTCCTGCCAGCCAGGCCTGGTTTATAACCCCAGGGAGCTCTCCTGGAGGAAGAGCCACAGCCCCGTGCTGTGTCCTTGCAGTGATACAGTAATTCCCAGAGAAGATCTTTACTCCCGGTGTTTGAACACTGTTTCTGTGTCCTGCAGCCCGGGGGAGCTGCAGGGGCTGGGAGCAGGGAGTAGGCACTGCCTGAGGCAATAGATGGACATTCCCTGGCAGCAGGCCTGACCCCTGTGTGCTGGGGAACACCGAGAGCAGCTCTGTTACCAAGGGTGCTAATTTTAAACCCGGGAAGTTGACGTTTCCCAAATTAACAGTTACTGCAAGTTCATTACTAAAGAACCTTCCAAAACACAGATCTGCAGACACAAAGCACATTCCAAAATGTGAGTGCCTTAAGAAAGCCATGGGCAGAAAACACCTTGTGCTGCTGCTTTAGACCACGTCATTTCCTTCAAGTGGGGATTTCCCCACAGAGGGACCCAGAGCCTGAGCAGGGCCTTTGGGAACCCAGCAGGAAGAACAAACCAAAGGAAAATAAACCAAACTAAAACACCTTTCTTTGCTGGATCCTCTCTAGATGCAGCTCTGGCACTAAATCCATAATCCCTTGGAAATAGTTAAGCAGCTGCATCCTCACTGTAAGATGTAAAATGTCTTCCCACTGCCAGAGGGCAGGGCTGGATGGGATACTGGGAAGGAACTGTGGGGAGGGGCTGGGATGGGATTCTCAGAGCAGCTGTGGCTGCCCCTGGATCCCTGAAGTGTCCAAGGCCAGGCTGGACACTGGGGCTGGGAGCAGTGGAAAGTGTCCCTGCCATGGCAGGGGTGGCACTGGTGGCTTTAAGGTCCCTCCCAACCCAAACCAGGCTGGGATTCCACGTGGGGAATATTTTCCTTTATTAAACAGGCAGAGAGTCCCCAGGTGTCTGCAAGAGAACCACTGTGGGCCAGCTCTCCTGCACACATCCTATCAGCAGGAAAGCTTCCTCCCTTCTAAGGAAGGAGGAAAAGCAAATGTCACAGTGTGAAATCCAGCTGTCTGTCACACAGGTGTCACCCACACACACACCTGTGGCACTCACACACACCTGTGGCACTTCCACACTGTCCACCCTCATTCCCAGAGCCTGGAGCTGCTCTTCACACACCTGTCCTTGTCCTGCTGCTCTAAAGTGACACCTGGGACACTGGCCTGTGGCTATTACTGAATTTAAGAAGGAAAATTACACACAGAATCACAGAAATTTGGTAACTTTAGGGTTTTAAAGAAAAGATGAACTACTTTTTGTGTACTGTTTATGGGAAGAACTCCACCTGAGCCACAAGAAAAACTGCAGGTGTTTTTCAGAGATTCTGGTAACAGTGTTCTCAAAACCAACCCGAGTCCTCCCCCAGTGTTACAATGTCCCAGAGCTGGAGGAAACAAAAGGCTCTTTTTCAGCTGCCTTGCTCTACTTGGAGAATCCCGGGATGGTTTGGGTGGGGAGGGAGCTCAGAGACCACCCAGAGCCAGATGTGTCTGCCGTGGGCAGGGACACCTTCCACCAGCCCAGGCTGCTCCAAGCCCCATCCAACCTGGCCTTGGAACCCATCTGGCATGCTCCTCCTGCATTCCCTGGCATCCCTTTGCATTAGCCACAGAGCAGGGAGGTTTCTGTGGCACCACCACCCTGCCAAGGGCAGCTGGAGCCCAGCAGGAGCAAAAGCCTTGGAAGAGCTCTGCCTTCAGAAGCACCAGGAATGATCAGCCACACGTTTGATTCCCATTCCTGTGCAGACACCACGCTGAAACACGGCAAAATCCCACCTCGTGCTGAGTGGAGAAGCAGCAAGATGAGGGGAAAAGACGTGCTGGTAGAGCACAGAAGTTTCAGGTCAGCAGCAGAAGCAGCAACACAGCACTGCCGTCATTAAAGCCGTGCTGACACCTCACCCAGCGCTCCTCACCCACAGCTAAGGGCCCGAAAAGCTGCAGAAAGCGAGGGGAGAGCGCCCTGGAGCCTGGGAAGCAGCTGGAAAGCAGCAGGTGGATCCCTCAGAGAGCAGGAGGCGCCACTTCAACAGCGGCTGTCCGACCTTCCAGCGGCTCCGGGCGGGGACAGCCCGGGCTCTCCTGGCGTTTGGACTTGTCACCAAATGTGTGTCCAAGTGTGAGTCCCTGCCGAGCCCGCGGTCCCTGCCGAGCCTGCAGCCCCTGCCGCGCGGGCGGAGCCATGGGGTGTCCGGAGCCCCCGCACTGTCCAGAGCCCCCGGGGGTGTCCGGAGCCCCCGCACTGTCCGGAGCCCTCAGGGGTGTCCGGAGCCCTCAGGGGTGTCCGGAGCCCCCGCACTGCCCGGAGCCCCCGCACTGTCCGGAGCTCTCGGGGGTGTCCGGAGCCCCCGCACTGTCCGGAGCTCTCGGGGGTGTCCGGAGCCCCGCACTGCCCGGAGCCCCCGCACTGTCCGGAGCCCCCGCACTGCCCGGAGCC
>JAOTQP010000521.1:19522509-19533560 GCA_026413545.1 Cichladusa arquata
CCCCCCGAGGGGCGGGGCCTGAGCGCCGCGCGGGAACGGGCGGGATCGGGAACGGGAACGAGAATGGGAACGGGAACGGGAACGGGAATGGGAACGAGAGAGGGAACGGGAACGGGAATGGGAATGAGAATGGGAACGGGAATGAGAATGGGAACGGGAACGGGAATGGGAACGTGAATGGGAACGAGAACGGGCGGGATCGGGAGCGGGAACGGGAGAGGGAACGGGAACGGGAACGGGAATGAGAATGGGAACGGGAACGAGAACGGGAACGGGAACGGGAATGGGAACGGGAACGGGAATGAGAACGGGAACGGGAATGGGAACGAGAACGGGAACGGGAGAGGGAACGGGAATGAGAATGAGAATGGGAACGGGAACGGGAATGTGAATGGGAACGGGAACGGGAGAGGGAACGGGAACGGGAATGGGAACGTGAATGGGAACGAGAACGGGCGGGATCGGGAACGGGAACGGGAGCGGGAACGGGAATGGGAATGAGAATGGGAACGGGAACGGGAATGAGAATGGGAACGGGAGAGGGAACGGGAGCGGGATCGGGATCGGAATCGGGATCGAGATCCGGGTCGGGACCGGCACCGCTCCCCCGCGCAGTGCCGGCTCTGCCCCGGGCCGGGCCCCGCCCGGCGCTATCGCGGGGCCGCAGCCGCGGGAGCCGCCCCGGCCCCGGCGGGGCCCGGCCCGGGATGGAGCGGAGGGACCGGCCGGTTCCACACCGCGGTGCGAGGTTCCCCTTGTGTCCTGTAACATCCAACAGAAAAGCTGGAATTGTTCATTTCCCCAGCGCCAGCTCCCAACTCCTGCGAGAATCCCAGTAAGTGGAAAAGGAGGATAGATTTTGTCTGGAGACAATAAATTTAGAACGTGTCTTTCATAAAACAAATGAATGATCTCTATATATGTCTGTATAAATCACACAAGTGGCTAGGAAAAAAAAAGAAAAAATACAGACTTCCAAATTTATCATCCTTTTCCTGTTCCTCTCCATTTACCAGACAATATAAATAATAACAGAGCTACATCCACGGATCAAACAATGTCACAAGTTAAATCCTCGCCAAGTCTACACAGGTTCACAGGCTCAGGGTCCTGCGGGGATAATCACAAAATTGCCAGGAATTGTGCAGTAATTTGGAATATGTTAATACTGGAATATGGAATTTGGAATTCTAAGGATTTACACAGAACATTTAAATTTTTCCTTGACAGTAAAACACAGACACGATTTCTTCCACTTCAAGGCTGAAAACTGACAGGAGCAATGTCGTGACTTACAGAAAACTGTGGCTCGGTGAAGGATGATATCAGCTAAAAATCATAAAAACAGAATCCAGAGCGTAAGCATTTAATGAAACCTTTGTGCTTCTGTAGGCTAGAAATGATTGCAGAAACAGAAATCCATAGCACAGGGCTGCTCTTCCCGTATTTTACAATCGGCCCCGTCAGTACAATGACATTTCTGCAAGTGACAAAACAAAAACAACTCCTCCTCCTCCTCCTCCTCCTCCCGGTGCTCTCCGGCGTTCCCGGAGCTGCGCTGTCGGCAGTGCTGGGGAAGGGGACGATGCTGTGCAGAGTTTTTGGCTCCCCCGGGGGTTGGTTCCACATCTCGGCGCTTTTCCCAAGCCCGGGCCGGCTCCTCCTCGCTGTGACGCCTCCGCTGACACCTCTGGTGGTTTGGGAGATCCCCAGCCCAGCCTGGGGACATTCCTGCTACATTCAAAGGCAACGGGAGACGGCAGGGGCGCTGAATCCAAGGCGGGGAAAGCAAAGGTCTGGGAGATGTGAGTGTGCTCCAGCACAGAATCCACGGGGACATGGAGAACAGGGCACCACAAGCCAGCAAAGAGCACAAAGGGAATCACTCAGAGCTCTGGAAACAGGACGTGGTGCTTCCCACAAGGACACAAAGCAGGAATCAGTGATCCTTTGCTCAGGAGCACAAGCCACACTCACACCTGGCTGAGCCTCCCCCGGGCACAGGGGTGATTCTGGGGACAGAGCCTGACCCAGAACTGAGCACAGGAACAGGGAACTCCCCCTCAAGATGAACAGACAGAAATAAAACCTGTGGCTGAAAACTCTGCTCCACACCAGGAAGGTTTGCAGGAGGGATAAACACCAGGCTGGCAGCACAGGAAAATAGGAATATTTAATGTGTTTACTAAGCAATCTGTGTCAGTCCATAGGGCACCGTGCAGAACTGCCTCCCCTTGTTACATTCAGGTTTCCCTCGAGGATCTGACGGCCCCAGCTGGGAAGTGCTGCCTTGGGTCCTCTCAGCTCCAGGAGCACTTTTGGGATGGCTGGAGGAGCTGGGGACAAGGAGTTTATTGAACAGCTGAACATCCCATCCCAGCTGGAAGAGGCCAAGGGCTAAAGCATCGTCCTGGCAGATCCGTGGGTGTCACAGCAGCTCTGTGATGTGCAGAAATGGGGGGAATCCCCCAGTGGGCAGCTGAAACCCCTCAGAGGGAGATTTACAGGGAGAGGAATGGCTGAGTCCATCCATCCATCCGTGTCTCCATCAGCTGCCCGGGGACACGGCTGCACCAAGCAGATGGAAAGGTAACGTTCTGTACATTTTATTTCAATAAAGACATAAGACAAACAGCGTAAAGATGCCCAGATGCCCTAAAGATAAATACATTTAAAAGATTCTCATTAAAATGAATCTGTAGTATTTCTTTCCTGCAAGCAAAATACCTTTCTTTAAATACAAAAAAAATCAGTATTCTGAATTGCAAATGTTTTCACTTTTTTTGCAGAAAATCTGCCATGATGATTTTGTTTTTAATGAATAAGGATTTTCCACAAAACAGGCTTGCTCTACATGCTAAGTTTTAACAGTTCAGTGACACCATGTGCTAGCTACATACACAACAGATAATATAGTAAGAAAACACTCAACCTGATGAAAAGTTAAAATCTTCATTAATACACTGGAAAAAGTTGACATAACTCATGCCTTTTAAAATCAAAAATACAAAAATTAAATGTTTTGCTAAAAAGATTTTCCTTATTTTAAGGACTCATTTGAAAATGAAGCTGCATGTAATTTGTACAATAAAATTGTACAAGTAAACAGGTAATATACATAAAAAATTAATTGACATACTTCTCAATTATCAGCTGTCCACCTTTAATTTCCAATACTGTACTTTCTTATCAAGCATACAAAATAGCAAACTTCTCTTTAGAAAAAGTGCCGTTCTGTGACATCTTTTACACAAAACCAGTCCGAGCCTGTGGCGTGGCAATGCAGTCGAGGCAAAGCTTCCCTACCTGGAACAGATCCTCCCTTCCAGAAACAGCCTGTGGGAACAGGGGATTCCCCAGCTGTGCAAAGCAGCTGTGCACTGGGAGCCACGTCAGGACACCAGGGGATGGCAGGGGCAGCCCTGGCCCAGGGGCTGCTGGCAGCAGGAGTGTCACAGGAGCCCCAGCTGGGCACACCTGCCCAGGTGGGCACAGGGAGGGTGAGGTATTCCTTGTCCATCGTGGTGCCACTGCCAGCTGTGCTCTGTCCAGGGGACGTGCCATCGCAATGGCTCAGGATATTCCCAGCATCAGTCATTCTTATCTTCGCCTTATCTAGCCAGTCTCTTGATTTTTTGAAAAGGTTTTTCGACTACAGTAGAATATTACAGAAAGAAAATATAAATGCAGGGTTGGGGGTTTTTTTTTTGTTGGGTTTTTTTCGTTTTTTTTTTTCCCTTTCTAAATGAAACTTACGTGGGCTAAAACTAGAGAATATTTTTAAACAAATATACAGGATGCAGGCAGACAAAGCAGGGAAACGGCCAGCCAACTGTTTAATAAAAAACTAACAAAATTTGGCTATTTCCAGAAAAACTATGAAGCGCCTCAACTAAAAGGAATGCATAATGAAATTCTAATCTAATACAGGTCAAAAATGTAAAAAGGTTATAAACCTTAACAGGAAAAATAAAACAACTTTTACTGGCCATTCCTGTTGAAATGAGAATCTTAAAAGTAACAGAAAAGTGGCTACAAACCCACTTAGAGCACCGAACAGAGAGAAAATCCGAGTCCGTTTTCAATCTCTGTTGTATCATAAAATCCTGTGTTTCTACAGGTCAAACTGCTGGTGGCAGAAACAGAATTTTCTTTATAAACTGCAGATGTCCTGTACATAAAAAAATTTCCTTGGAGTTGCACTAGTTCTAAAGACTTTTCTGTTCTAGCCTCCCTACTGCGGGTACTGGATTGTACTGATGGCGGCAACCTCAGGTGTAGAAAGTCTCTTCCTGTAACCCTTGATCATTGTTGGGCACCAAAGATAAGAAAAGCAAGACGGGGTACAAAAATGCAAAATTTCAACAGTAATGGCAATGTTTTGTATTAGTCCAACAGGGTCCTGCATTTCCTCCCCTCGGCAGTGAGAGCAAAGGCTTTAATCAGGGGGCAGCAAATCATGCAAGCGAAATCTGTCTCGGATGTGAGGTCGGACGTCTTCGTTCTGTGGGGGAAAGGGCAGGGTTAGGAGATGGGCACAGCCAGAACCCTCCACTGCAGCAGGGCTCCCCATCTAACACCCCTTATTGAATAGAACAAACAGAAACCAAACCAATAAAGGGCAGGGTTAGGAGATGGGCACAGCCAGAACCCTCCACTGCAGCAGGGCTCCCCATCTAACACCCCTTACTGACCAGAGCAAACAGAAACCAAACCAATAAAGGGCAGGGTTAGGAGATGGGCACAGCCAGAGCCCCCCCCTGCAGCAAGGCTCCCCATCTAACACCCCTTATTGAATAGAACAAACAGAAACCACCAGCTGTGCCATTCCAGAGACTCACAGCAATAACTCCACAGCATCCCCCACAGTTCAGGAGGATTTATTGGCCTTTTAGGAATAAAGACACAGCACAGCAGCAACAGGCACCATGGCATCCAAATGCTCAGAGATTCCCAATTTCCTCGTGGCTGATGTCACAATCCCACAGCCCTGCATTCTCAGCACTGCCAGCAATGACAAATCCCCTTTTGCTGTGTGAACACGTCCCTGGATCTTCACCAGCCTCAATCTCAGTGACTCAGAAACCCTTAACAATAGCTGAGAGTATTAAAGGAACTCACTGACAGTTTTGGGAAAAGCCAAGAAAGCAAACACTTACCAGCTCTACGAGTTTCTCCAGAAATGGAATCAACTTTAGGAGTTCATTATCATTTTTATCCATGAACCAGCTTTCTATAGGAATTCCATTGGAAAGCTGAAGTTAAAATATGAAAAAAATATCATAAACACACGATTAATACTTAATTTATCAACAAATATACCTTGTGAAATAGCATTTGGGGGAAAAATGGTTCCAAGTTACAGACTCTTGGGTATTTTCCCCACAGTTTGGTTTGCAAACTTCAACACCCTGCTCAAAGTTCAAAGCCCTGAACTCACCTAAGAAGTGCAATGCAAGTGTTGGGTTCCCACAGGTGTCCCAGCCCCTCACCTGGTAAGCAAAGGCTTGTGGTGAATTGTCAATGATGATGGTTTTGGAGAGGTCTCTGCCCAGGATGTTCAAATCCTTGATGTAATTGCCCTGCACACACACACAGTGCTCACGGAAGAGTCGGTGCCTGTCAGGGAAGGAAACCTCCCATTAGTGGGAGCAAGGGCAGCATCCCCTGCACCAGCAACAGGCAGCTCTGCCAAGAATTTCCTATCCAGTGTTTTCTCATCTCCTGTTAGACAATTGTGCCCCTTTGCTGTTCTCTTCATTCTCTAAAATGCCCAGTTCAGGTGATTTTGCACTAAGCCAGTTCTGGTGTTTGCATTTATCCAGGCTCTTCTTTCTGACCCCTTTCACAGACAGGCCAACAAGGGACCCAGAACACCCCAAGGACCTGCCAAGCCCAGGTGCTGCTCAGAGCCATTTACTGGGGTTTATTATCCCCTCATTCTGTCCCAGCCCTCACAGAATGGGGCCTCCCTGTGCCACCTCCTGCCAGGACACCAAGTGTCACAAGGAATGTTTCCTTTCCTGCTACACCTCTGGTGCCAAGTAACCCACTGCAGGTATTACATTTAAAAAAAACAAACCCTTGGGGCCACAACATCCCATCAGCTCCTTCCCTGCCCATCAGCCTGCTCCTGTGTAATTCATGACAGAAGAAATGGATGGACTGACTGACTGGAAACCAGCAGGAATGAAAGTCCCTTTCCATGGCAATCTACAGATTTATAAATGGTGAGGAGGCAGATTTGGGGCTGCTCAGCCCATTGCCTGCATGTTGAAGGGGAGCTGTGCACTGTGCCTAATTCCAGGCAGGAGCTGAGCTCCCAACGTTGCCATGGAGGGAAATGAGCTGCTGCATTTAAATATAGAGTGTGAGTCACACGTGTGGGGCCTGACAGGCACCTGGGGCTGCTGGCAGAGCAGGGGCTGACCAGCCCAGCCACAGCAGCCCCACAGAGCCCAGAGCAGCCCTGCAGGCTCCAGAGCTGCCTGTGCCCCTGGCCCTGGCCCTGCAGAGTCCTGCACGCTCAGAGCAGGTGTCTGCAGGTGTGACACAGCCCCACACTCTGTCCTGCACCATCCTCTGGGCTGTCACAGCTCTGGGAGGGCTGCCCTGCCCTGGGACACCCCACACAGGGGAAACCCTGAGCAGAAATCAGTTTGGGTCCAGCACTGACAGGTACAGCCCCCCTGCCAGGTGAGTGACACAATCTCACCCCTGCAATTTCCTCCTGCCCTAAGGAGCTGGAAAAGCCAAACAGTTCCCAGAAATGAAAAACCAAACCAGCCCTAATAGGAAACCAACAGACAAATGATCTTGTGACAGAATGAGAATTAAAAGCATGCTGAGTGTAAAAGCTACACAAATCACAATTTATAATGAATAAAATTGAATAGTTTAGAAGTAATCAGGTACTCATTTCATTTCCTTTATTTGCAGTGTGTATTCCAAAGCACATGTGTGATCCCCAAGAGGTGATTTCCCACGAGCCAACCTAACAGAGACTCAACAGGGACAGGTGTTGGCCTGGGGTTATTTTATCCCAAGGCACCAATTCCATCACTCCAGTGCATTTTTCTCCCTCTCTTAGGCCAGGCAGAGCCCCAGGGAGTCAGCAAGGAGCAGGTGCCAGCCCTGGGCAGGCCCAGCACCCAGGCTGCTCGTGCCACTGTTGGCTTTTACCTGACCAGCTGCTTTTTGGGGTCCAGGATGTTCAACAGCTTGTCTGCATACACCTTCTTAGAAGCAGTAAACAGAATGATCTGGGGATTGGAGAGGAAAAAGTCACCACTGGAGCTACAAGGAAGTGGGTACAGTTTGAGAGTGGAATGGAGGGGTGGTGTGTGACAGTTTTACCTCATAGATCTGAGACATCCTCTCCAGGAACTCTCGGAAGAACGGCCTTAGCCTGACGTACACCTGCAGCACAGAGGGGCTTCAGCAACACTCCCTGCAGCCTCCACCAAACCTTCCCTGTCCCCTGCAGCCCTCACCAAACCTTCCCTGTCCCCTGCAGCCTCCACCAAACCTTCCCTGCAGCCTCCACCAAACCTTCCCTGTCCCCTGCAGCCCTCACCAAACCTTCCCTGTCCCCTGCAGCCCTCACCAAACCTTCCCTGTCCCCTGCAGCCCTCATCAAACATTCCCTGTCCCCTGCAGCCTCCACCAAACCTTCCCTGTCCCCTGCAGCCCTCACCCTCCCAGCACAGCCCAGTCTGTGCACAGAAAGCCAAAATGAGCATCAGAAATCAAGAGCAAGGATCAGCTCCTTGTCCAAGAGCAGCCCAGGGACAGCAGTGTCCCAGCAGCTCAGGGGGAGGGGGAACACAGTCACATCAGCTTAACAGCTACTGGAAAACCGCATGGAATTAGGAAAAAATGTAGTAAAATACAGAAGTTGGGCAATCTCTATATGAAAAATGAAACAGGTTGTTTTGAATAAACACTCTGACTCAGCTGTCAGCAGCGGGGCAGTGCCCTGGACACAAAAACTAAATCCTCTTCTTAATAACCACCAAGTACCTGAGCCTGGGGGTGTCAGAAATGATTCCAAAAAATGTTTCAGTTGTTATTTCTGTATTTCCATAAACTCAAGCACCACCACTCAGAAACCACTCCCTGTAAGGAGCTGGGGAGCCCCAAGAGGCCCCAGGCAGGAGGCTCTGCCTCCCTCTGCCTCCAGGACAGGATCTGGGCTCAGGGGCAGCAGCTGCAGAGGGGAGCAGCTCCAGGGAACACAGAATTTCCTGCCAGATCTGACACCTGCAGCTCATCACCAGGCAGGTGTAAAATGCCAGGCTGCTGCTGCTTCTCTCTCTTCAAACAACCACGCACAGCAAGGATTCCCACAAAGCAAAATTTAAAAGTTTGTGTTCTTCTATTCACCTGGTAAATGACATCTTGAAAAAGAACTGGAAAAGTGAGTGCAGCATCTTCTAATTCGTTCAGACTACAGTGCACTAATGTTTCATCCTAGAGGAAAAGTTACATAAAAGAAAGGAAAGAGGGTGAAAAAGCACTGTTGAAAATAGTTTTCTGCATTTTTATGTTCATTTTAAAGCAGGTTTATTTAGAATTGAAAATGTACATTTGTGCAAGTGCTGTCAAGATTGAAGGAAATTCTTAGGATGAATTAAACATTTCATTATTGTAATTTTAAAAAAATGTCACTAGTACTGCATGCTGGGGGTGCTGCTATAAGGAGATATTTTATTTTGTAGGTTCTGCTGTCATTCAGCTCCAGCCTGTGTCTTTCACTGGGAATAATCCCCCCATTCCTACAACCCAACTGATGCTGCTCAAATAAACCACAGCACCACTAACAGGGTCTGAAACACCTTTCCAAACAGACACACTGAAACAAACCCTCATAAAGACAAACAGCTTTTATAAGAGTATTTCAAAAAGTGGATTTGTGCCCTTTAAGAATGTTCTAAAAAGGAAAAGTTTGATTTGCCATCAGTCTTGAGGAAAGACACTCATAACTGAATTTTTCTATTTATTCCACCTCATTTTTCCCACACTGGACTTAGGGAAGCTTTATGGGGACAGATAACTGTTTGAGATGTTAAAACTGTCATGCTTTTTTTTTTTCCTTTAAGCAGGATGTAAGTATTTGACAAATACAGCTCACATTCTATTCCTACCACAATTAATTCTTCTTCAACTATTTTTAACTAAAATTATGCAACATTCAACAGTCTTTGTTTAAAGCAAGCAAAACTGATTTCCACAACGAACAAAATAAGGGAAATGCTCCATCCCCCTGCTTTGGTTTGTGTTTATACAGATATTTACCAAGTCTAGAACTAATGAGAACTCTGGTGTGCTTCTGGTTTTCAGTGGGAGAGCTGGCTTCCTGTTCAGCTGCTCTTCTGTTAGTGGGGGGACATGTTTGATGAAATAGTATCTGAAAAGAATCCAGATTTTGCTGTAAAAATGTACATTATTGAACTGCAATGTTGTAGGCCTACTGAATATTTGAAATTTTTAAGGCACGAGAAGTATTTTAAATTGAAATAAAACCCATGTGAGCATACACTTTTTTTTTTTTTACAGCTAAGAGATTCTGGAGTTCATTATCATAACACGAAAATGAGCCAATTTAAATAGAAGTATCTTAATTCAATACCCCAAATGATTAATTTATTATTTCCAGCAGGAACACTGGCACTTACGGATCAAAGACTTCCCAGTCCTCTTCATAGGTGGCCTCTGCATGAGCTGATGAGTAGCCACTGTCTGGAGATACTGGTGCTGAAATTCAACCAAAATGACCAAAACAAAAAATAAAACAAAAAACCACAAGAGCTGGTCTTATTAGTGTAATTCTTTAAAGTGACAATTTGCACTTGAGACAGGAGGGAGGAGCACAGTGCCAAAGTCTCCTGCCCTGCCCAGAGGTGACATTTACCCCCTGCTGCATTTACCCCCCAGCTTGGAGGGGCTGGGGAGGGTTTCCTCAAGGATTTGTTGCTGCTCATGCACACAGAAGCTGAATTTTATGGCTGCAGGTTTTGTTAAAAAAAAAAAAAAAAAGGTGTTGTGTTCCAAAGAAAATAGAGAAAATGAATGTAGGGTCTGTGTGTTTCTCATTTACTGTGTGGTTCTAACACAAAAAATCAAAGTGTAGCCAGTTTCTCTCTGCAGATCAGCAAGCCCAGTGTGTCCCAGTTCAGTGTTAATTCCTTTTCTCTGCAATCTCTGCTTCCATGGGAAGTGTTGTTCCAATAACACAATAAAGGACTGGAATGCTCTGCCTGGGGAGGTGCTGGAGTCACCATCCCTGGATGAGTTTACAAAAGCCTGGATGTGGCACTGGGTGCCATGGTTTAGCTCAGCTGTTGGGCTGGGTTGGGCTGGATAATCTTGGAGGTCTCTTCCAACCCAGTGATTCTGTGACTGTGTGATGAGGCTGCCTGAGTTACAGCAGGATAGATAAATCCTGCCAGAACTGTGCCTTTGGTTCATAAAGCACATTTGTCTACCAACCATAAAAACCAGTATTGACAAAAAAACCAGTATTAACACTGTTTGTATGGCCCAAGGGAAGGTGGGACAGGAGTCCCTGCCAAGGTGCTGATCACCCCTCCCTGTCCCCTGCTCTGTCCCTTACTCAAGGGAAGGGGGGACAGGAGTCCCTGCCAAGGTGCTGGATCACCCTTTCCCTGGCACAGGCACTGTCCCCTTTCCCTGATTTAAGAGAAGGTGGGACAGGAGTCCCTGCCAAGGTGCTAGATTCCCTGTTTACCCTTTCCTTGTCCCCCCTGGCACACACACTGTCCCTGTCCCAGTGTCACACACACTGTCCCAGTGTCACACACACTGTCCCTGTGTCACACACACTGTCCCAGTGTCACACACACTGTCCCTGTCCCTGTGTCACACACACTGTCCCAGTGTCACACACACTGTCCCTGTGCCTGTGTCACACACACTGTCCCAGTGTCACACACACTGTCCCTGTCCCAGTGTCACACACACTGTCCCTGTCCCAGTGTCACACACACTGTCCCAGTGTCACACACACTGTCCCTGTGTCACACACACTG
>JAOTQP010000521.1:19559209-19581512 GCA_026413545.1 Cichladusa arquata
GGGGAGGGGGCCGGGCCGGGGCAGGCCGGGAAGGAGGGAACGGGGCCTGGCGCGGCGGCGGCGGCGGGATCGGCACCGGGGTCGGGATGGGCACCTGGATCGGCTCCGGGATCGGCACCGGGATCGGCACCGGGATCGCCGAGGCGCCCCGGCGGAGGAGGCGCGGCCGCTGCGTGCGGGGCGCTGGCGCCGGGCCGGGAGGTGAGGGGAGAGCAGAGCGCGGGAGCTCTGAGGGGGCGCGAGCGGGCCGGGGGCGGGCGGAGAGCGGGAGCGAGTCCCGGCCCTGCCCGGTGAGTCCCTGCCCGGTGTGTCCTGGCTCTGCCCGGTGTGTCCCGGCTCTGCCCGGTGATCCCGGCCCTGCCCGCGGGACTGGTCGTGGACGGACGGACGGACGCGGCTCCGGCCGCCCCCTCCCCGCGCTGCCCCGGGCACCGCTCCCGGCCGTGCCCGCCCGGCCCATTCCCGGAGCGTGGGGCAGTGCTGCCTTGTGGTTTCGGTTGCTGTTTTAAGTGGCCTGTGCAGTCTGGTGTGAACTTTTATTTCCGCTTTCTCTTTGGGCTTTTTTGTTTGTTTTTTCCTAGGCAGCCTCTTTGTGTGTGAAATACTGAGGATGCTGCATGCTTTACTATTTGAAGGGCTTAATGAAGCAGCTTGGCCATCTCTTGCAGTATAGGAGTATATGTAGTAGAGTTACGTAGTGAAGTTAACATTTCTCATTTCAGTGCTACTGAACTTGGATATCTTAATTTTTCTCTTGATGATCACTTTTACTTACCAGTCTTTGTAACAGAAATCAGTTCTCAGGTTCACCTGTGTTTTCATAGGATGACATCTCAAGGTATTGCCCAGAATGGAAGGTTTTTACAGGAGTATCTGGCATCCTGTAATTCAGCAGTAAGGAAAGGTGCACGAGTGTTGTGTTTCCTGGTACCTGTTGACTCCCTGCTTAGCTTTTGGACGTGGATCAGATTATAGAAGTCCCAGCTCTCTAGTCACCTAAAATACATATTGGCCTGTTAAAGAGAAGCACACCTGCTGCTGTGAAGCCAAGGTTTGTTTTAGAATTCTGTCACAGGACTCTACCAGTCTGTCTTTATCAGAAGACTATAAAGCTAATTTTACCACAGAAGAGAGATCATAGGCAGGCAGTGGAAACTCATGCAGAACAGAGAACCATATTCCTTTAGAGCGGTGAATATTTTGTGAATGATCAGCTGTGAAAAAGGTTAGTTTGGGCATGTTAGAGCCTCATTAAGGTGGTTTGGCAGTCCCTTAGGAGGAACTTGTATGGCAGGATAACTCTGTGATGTCTCACACTGTTACCCCAAAAGGACATTCACTGATGCTTAGAAAGTGGGAGTTTTGGGAAATGGTGGGTGGAAATACTCTCTCAAGCCATGTAATTAAAATGAAATGAGCTGCCAGAGGAGATGATCCAACAAGATTTAAAGCAAGCAGGTATTTGTGTGAGCACCAGCACGGCCAAAAACACTCAGAGAAGAGATTAAACGTGTGACTCAGGGTTCAAGCTGATCTCTATGGCAATGAGAACTGGCCTTTTCTGTGGAACACGATATCAGCATTTGTTTTTCACAGTGCCTTGTGCTCTCCTCGAGTTCCCTGGTGCTGAATTAGGGAGAAGGGGCTGCACTGGCAGGAATGGGAATATGGAAAACCATCTTGCTGCTGGTGTTGCTGTGCAGAGAGAAGTTCAGAGTTGCAGAGCTCAGGATGTGTGTTTGGGCCAAAGGAAAGGCTGGGCTGGCAGCAGTGGGCTTCCCCTTGCCACAGGATTTGGGCTCCCCAGACACTGGAAGAGGGTTTGCCTCACTTGACAGGGAAGCTGAAGGTGCAGCTGAATGGGGCACTGCCCATTCCTGCAGTAGGATCCTCACTGCTCCTTGAAGGCCATTCCTCAAGGTTCAGGGTTTCCTCTCAGCTCTTTCCCCTGAGCCTTGCAGAGCCCTTCACTCTGTGTCTACATAAACCAGCGTGCTCCAGAGTGAGCTCCCTGGTTGTGCAGAGCTCCTGGGGGCAGGTTCAGTGTCTTGGGCAGCTGTTTGCAGCATCTGCAGCTCAGGCCTGGGTGGGATTTGTTCCAGCTTCAGTTTAACTTCAGCATCTGGCACTTCTTAGCAAATTCAGGAGTCTTCTTTGGGTTTGTATCTTTATATTGCCCACTTGCAGTGTTTGCTGTTCCTTTTGCCTTTCTGAAGGGAATCAGTTCCATTGGCTGGGTGACCAGAGTTGAGAGAGCAGCAGCTCCCAGGCTCTGCTGCTGCTCCATCCCAGTGTCTAGGAGCCAGTCTGGCTGGCCAGGAGCAGCTCCAGCCTGGCTGTTCTCACTGCAGACACTGACAGCAGCAGGGATTCATCTGCTCCCAATCCCACAGAAACACATGGGAGTGAACCTTGTGTTTGATCTGGCACAGCACAGCACTTGAGAGTGGCATGAGACATTCCTCCAGGGATGGAAATGCACAGCCACAAGTCAAACCCAGCTTTGGGAAGTTGAACTGTAGATTACCCATCCCAGTAATCCCAGTGTGGCTACATGGGGTTTCATATAGGTTAAGGAACTGGAGTATTATGGTTTCTATATTGGCATGAAGACGTTCAGGCATCAATGTCATTACTCTGTTTCTGGCTGGCTTGAAAATTCCACTGCACTCTGATGAATAGGGAGAGATGGCCCCGGTTGGTTTTGTGGGTTTGTTTTCCTGTTTTATTTAAACTACAGAAATCTGGTCTCCTCTGTCCCAGAGCCAGCTGGAACAGCAGGACACTGCTCCTCCTTATAAAGTGCCCAATCTCACATTTTCTAGTTCAGCACAGGAAGACTTTTGATGCTATCAAGTATTTTGGTTGGTCTCCTGAAGGAAGGGTCCCAGGTTACTTCAACTGGAAGTTCCCTGCTTGGGAATTTTCAGGTTACTGAAAGCTCTGTGTATCTCCTGGAGCAGGGATTGCAGCTGCCAGATCTATGGCACGTGGAAATTCTCCTTAATAGGGACAAAGTTTTCAGATAGAGAACTTCTTCAGAGGTGTGTGTACAGGGAAATGGGTCCTGCTGAGAGCTCAGGACCTCCCAAACCACCACATGAACCAGCAGCATGCAATCCAGTGTGCAAACTAGAAACAGGGGCAGTAAATAGATTTAGAGAGAAAACCTTTTGTACTTTCTGTGTGTACTGCTGCAGAACACTCACAGGCTCTTCTGTCCTGCAGGCTTTGGATTTCCCACTGTTGCTGGGTTTGCATGTATGAAAATGCAAAATGGTAACATTGAATAAAATCCACAAACCATTATCTCGTGTCTGTTTGTTTCTTGTCACTTCAAAGTATCTTTAGCTCTTCATGGCTATTAAAATGCTGAAAAACATGGGGGTTGTTTCATCCAGAACTGGCTTCGACCTTTTGGCAAGATCCTGCCCTTGGTTTGGTTTTCCTCATTTTGAAATTAAAGCGGGTTCATCAGTGATTCTTTGTTTTTGTGGGATCCATGTGACTTTGGGAAAGCCTTGGCAGAGTCTGTCTGCTGCAAACCTCCAAAACTGGGCAGCTAGGCCTGGCTGGAGTAACTGGAGTTGTTTCTCTGGCTGTTGGGTGGAGATGCCTGCATTTCTGACACTGCCTGGACTCGTCCCTCAGCCTTGGCCCTGGAATCTCCGTGTTTGAATGCACTGCCACGTGGATCCAAAGGGATCTGCAGCAGGAGCCTCAGACCCAGCACGGGGTGTGCTGGAGCTCCCTGGGCGTGTTGTGGGCTGGGCCCTGGTGGGAAGAGGCTGTGCCGGGTTTGGATTCCTCCTGCAGAGCTGGAATGTGAGAGGCACTTGGGTTCCCAGTCTGATTCCCAGTCTGGCCGGGCGCTGAGGGAAGCAGCTGCTCGGGATCTGCCGCCTTGTCTGTGCTGCCATTGCCATGGCAACAGAGCTGCTCCACACAAACGGCACAGGGAGGGCAGAGCAGCATTTCCAAAACAAACCCGAGCTGCTGTGTGTGTGCTTCTCAGTGCTCAGAGCCCCAGGGCTGCTGCAGCTCCTGCCTGCAGAGATGCTCCAGCCCCTCCTCAGCTCTGTGGCCTCCTGGAGCCTCAGCAGCAGCTCCTGGTCCTTCCTGAGCTGTGGAGCCCAGAATTAAACACAATACTCCAGATGTGGTCACACAAGGGTGAAGCAGAGTAATCACTCTGATGGAAAGAGGAGAAAAAGAGGAAACATGGAATGCAAAGGAAAAGAAAAGGCAGAGGAGGAGGAACATGGAACCCACCTTCAGCACAGGAGGGACGTGCTGTTGCTGGGCAGGGAAGGGAAAAGCAGCTGAAGCTGTGAGTGCAGAATGGTTTCATCTCAACATTTCAGCTCTTCAGTTCGGGGTCTCCCCAGGCTGTGCCCTGTGGTGCTGCACTACTTTGGAAACTGTGGGGTTCAGCTGGGACCAGGACACAGCACTGTGCTGGAGTTCCACCTTTTCAGTGCAGAAACTGGGGGGAATTTTTTTGCCATTGATACTTGAAGTAGTAATAAACTGTCTTAAAAACCCAGAACATAATTGTACGAGCATTGAACTTTATTTAAGAGGTTCACTGAGCTGGCAAGGAGCAAACCTGACCCATTACTTCAGCCCAGAGCACAGGGATGAGTTCAATCCCCCTCATCAGGGCCCTACAACCTGTGTCCACAGGAGCCCTGGGGGGAGCAGGGGGGACAATCCCCTTCATTCCCACCACTGCAGAGCAATGGAATCATCTCCATCAATTCTGAAAGTGCCTGAACACAGAATACAGAAAAGGTCTGACTTACAGATCTGATGGAGAAAACCACACTGGGGCATGTGGTGGGTGTTGAGGATCAAGGGATGGAACTGGAAATGAACTGGAGCTGGGATGGACACTGGGACAGCACACCAGCACCCACAGTGTGTTCACTGGGTAGGGGCTGGTCCTTCCATCGAGGGGCTGACAGCTGCTGGAGATCTCTCTCACTGGCACACTTACCCCTTTAACACAAGGATTTCCTACAAGCTGCAAATGATTTTTATCACCTTTTAAATCGAGCTATTAGTTGCACAACTTTTCTGTGATGTATGGAATTATTCAAGTCCTACTGCAGATTTCCAGCTCTAGCTACGAGGTGTGGTCACTGTACAGGAGTTCAGTGGGATGTGGTGCTGGCTGGCAGTGAGGAAGGAGCAGTTACTGAACTGTTCAGTTCCCAGTCCCTCTGATGATCCATTCTCACTGCTGTACACACCCCAGCACTGGGAGCAGTTCTGCCAGGCAGGTGGGACTGTGGAAAAGGAGTTCTTGGCTGTACATGGCTTCCACAACAGCTTTGTTACATCAGGTACAAACTGTACAAGTTCTCCGGGTTCCAAGTGTTCTAAGTGGCAGAGACAGTTCAGCCTGTGTTTATAGACTGGGTTAAGTGTAGAGATTGTAACAGGCAAGGACCAGGCTGAGTAACCAGCTCCATGTAACAGCAAAGATGTGGGTTTAATACAACTGCAGCAGTACAAATATGTACATATGTACAGAGGGGTCCTCTCCTCCTGCTGCTCAGCACGCTGGGCACTGGATCCTCAGCTGGCTCAGAAGGAGGGCACGCTGCAGCAGAGCAGCTGCAGCTCTGCAGCACTCGGGCTCCTGGCTCGAGCTCTCTGTGCCTACAGCACCCCCTCGCCGAGGCGGGACTTGCCGTAGTCGCCCAGGTCGTTCTGCAGCTCTCGCTCCTCATCATCTGCAATTACAGATCCTCATTAGTTACAGCCCAAATGCTCAGCTCACACCTGATGAGGTGCCACCGAGCAAACACCCAAGTGCAGCTCCCAGGACACGCTGCTGTGTGACAGGATGGAGTCACAGGGACGGGGGAGTCCAGCCCGGCTGTCAGTGCTCCAGGGGGATCTCTGGCTGCAGGGCAGCCCCACTGCCAGCCTGCCTGCTTCACACACTGCAGCACTCTCACACCAGCTGCTGGCCTTTCACACTGCCCAGCAGGCTTTCAACCCCCCCACTAAAGCCCAGCTCCTGCTCAAAGTCCCGTGCCCAGAGCTGACTCCATAAGGCTCCACAGAGGGTGGGAACTTCAGGGACTGGCACAGGAAGTCACTGGGACCCCTTCCACACCATGGGCCTCCTTCTCTCAAGCAGTGAAAACCCCTAAAACTTCCATTTGTTCCAACTAATAAGCTTTTCCTGCACCTCAGAGCTATCCCTGTATATCAGGAAAAAGACTCTTGTTCACAGCAGAGGGAACCCAAGCTGAGCTGCCCCATCCTCCACGGGCTGTGGAGCTGCCTGGAGCTCCCCACACCTCCACACCCAGCAGCCTGGGGCCAGGCAGGGCCTGAGGGGCTGCTCCAGCAGCAAAAGGCTGCAGCTCACCTGCAGGACACAGGTTTGTTCTGTAAGGAAGTGCCACCACAGCACCTGCACATCCTGGAGTTACTCCCCCTCCACCACTCACAGACACTTTAGAAGCTGCCACCTTCAAACACCTCCATGTCCTTCAGCAGGTGCTGAGGGAAGGAGCCAGGCTGGTGCAGCCCTGCCCCAAGGAACATCCCCCAAACTGGGTTATTTTCCCGGGGTAATTTCAAACTAAGCCCACACATTCCTAGAGAACTCCTGGCAAGAGAAGCCCTGTGGAACCCAGTGGCTTTGCAGCACATGCCACAGGCTTTGTTCAGCCTGATGCAGACCTGGGTGATGTTTTCCTGACAGTTTTTAGACAGAAATTCTCGTTCCTTTTTCCCCCTCCCTAAACAATTATAACCACCCTCCCTTCAACCCCCTCCCCTTCTGCCCTCTCCTGCCCTGCAGACAAATCAGTGCAAAGCCTGAAGCAGTCTCCTTTTCTGGAATACTGCCCCTGGAAGCTGCACTGGCCACACTCAATCACAGCTCAAGCCAACACAACAAGTTATTAAGGAACAACAGAACAAAGCTTGGGAAATGTGGTTTGAGGTAGTAACACACTGTTCAGATCATCCCTCAGGAAGCAGCTGCCAGAAGTCACCTTTTACCATTAACTACCAGCTCTGAATCCAGTCTGTCTCTACAGAGACAAAGAGGGGTTCATCAGGAAAAGCATCTTCCCCAAGCTCAAATTCCAAGCCACCAGAGCAGGAGCCCTGCAGGGACCCCACCTGGAAGGGAAATGCTTTTAGGGGTCACTGTCAGTCAAAGCTTTGTTTTTCCAACCACCACTCACACTGCAAGTTTCCCAAGCCCAGCCTCTGGGGTTGAACATTTTCCCAGCACTCAGAGCTGCATCACAGCCACCCTTCCCCAGGTGGCACTGGGGAATGCTGCCCGTGTCACTGCACTGCTCATAGCACCCCTGCTGCCCCCAGAGCCAGCTGCTCACACTGATGGAGCAGCCCAGGGCTCTGAGGGGATGAGAGCTGGCTGGGATGGGGACAGGACAGGGAGCTGCACCCCTGCTCCATGTGGCAGCCACCTACAGCCTGGCTCTGCTGCCAGGAACAAGGGACAGGACAAGAGCAAACGGCCTCAGCTGAGCCAGGGGAGGCTCAGGGTGGATATTGAAACATTTCTTCACAGCAAGGGCTGCCCAGAGCACACAGGCTGAGTGAGGCAGCAGCAGGACAGGCTCAGCCACAGTTACAACTCCCAGAGTTGCACCCTGAAGCCCAGGTAAGGAACTGCTGCAGAGAGGAGCTGGGCAGGACCCACTGCTGACTCGGGGAACAGGAGTGAACTGTGAAACCCCCAGCACAGGAGTGCCAGGGTTTGCAGGGCTCAGGGGCACACCCTGCACCATCAGGGGCATGGCCCCCATGGCCCCAGCATGGACAGAAAAGGGCCATGGAAGGACATTTGCTACTGGAGCAGGCTGCTCTGCACCCCTGTGCCTTTGTGCAGCTCCAGCCCAGGCAGCACCCCAGAGGGGCAGGGATGGCACAGAAACCCCCTGTGAGTTCTGAGCACAGGGGGCACACACCAGGCTGCAGCTGGAGCAGCAGGCACTGCAGCTCATTAGTAAGTTAATTCATCACCACAGGTTCTGTCCATCCTATTCTTTCACTTGTGCACGGGTTCCAAATGCCAGCCCAGCTCGCTGACACTGCACTCAGCTGCACTCTCACTGTCAGCTGCTCTTTTCTGGCTTTGCCCATTCATTTTGCTTAGATGCCAATTAAATACAGTGCCTGAAAAACCTCCAGCTAAAAACTTCTTAACTTACATAACTTACATTACGAAAGTCAGAATCAGGGGGCCTGTAGGATTTTTGTCCCATTTCCTATTTTTTCCCCTCTATATTGTACATTTCCATTTAACTGGAAATATCTCTCTGTTTATCCAGTGTTCTCACCCTACAGCCATGCAGCCTGTCACAGCTGTCCCCAAACAGCTGGATGGAGAAGGCAGACAGGGCAGGCAGAGGCAAGCAAGGGAGGCAGTGCAGGAGCCACATGCAGGACAGGGGGTGGCCATGCACACACAGGTGTTAGCAGCACTGGGGCAGGAGGCTGAGGGGGGTTAGCAGAACACCACAAGCCTGTTGAATCTGTGTATAATGCACCAAAGTGACACCTGCAATCACCACCTGAGGCCTCTCTGCACACCAGCTCCAGGAGGTGTGACAAAGGCAGCAGTCAAACCACTTCATTCCTCTAGAAAATTTAGCAATGTCAAGGCCCAAAGCCCCCCCAGCCAGGGGCCAGAGCTGGGGTTTGTGAAAAACCACATCTGGAATTTAGAGTCTTGCTTTTCCTAGCAGAACTACAGACACCTGCAGTAAGGTGCCAAACCCCTCTCACTCCAGACTGTTGCATCGTTGCTGTCCCACAGACAGAGGGACCAAATTTCAAGCTTGATTGCTCTGTCTGAACAATTTGTGATCAGCTACACCAGAGAGGCTTTACACAAATTCAACAAGTAGCTCAGCATGGATTTACCACAGTGGGATGGAGGTAAGGCCCAAGCTCACCTTGGACGTCTTCTTCTCCACCATCACCATCCTCTTCCTCATTGTAAGCCAGCTCAGCCTGTTTGTCTGCCTCATACTCACCCACGTTCCCATCATCCCCATTATAATCTGCCACTTTAGAACCCTGCTGTGGGTCCACAGGGGATTCATTCTCATCAAAGAACCGGCCTGTGGAGTAGGAAAGGAGTGAGTCAGCAGCAGAGAGGGAAGAAACAGAGATCCTACACGAGAGCAGAGGGCAGGTGGAGGCAGGAGAAAGGGGGAGAAGGGACAGGGCTGGGGCAGGGGCTGGACAGGGCTCCTCTGTGCAGGTGACACCTCTGTGTGACCCTGGTGACACCTGACTGTCCCACACTCCTCTCTGCTCAGGGCTGCAGTGAGCACCCACACAGCCCCACCCTGGCCTGCCCCAGGCACCAGGAGATTTCTCAGCAGCACAGGAGCCCACACTCTTGGCAGGGGCAGTGTGCATCTCTCCTGAGGGCTGGCATTTTGGATTGCCAGCTGCACACCACTGCCCTGGCAGGGCCTGCAGGGGGTGCCCTGCTGCACTCTGCTTTCCTAGCAAGCTTTTCCAGCTTTCAAAATGTCCCAAACCCAGTATTTTCATCTCCCAGCCAAAAATTCAGAAGGGTTTCATATCCTGAAACAATGCCCAAGAAAAACGGAATCAGCTGGAAATGTGGAAGGCACACGGTGAGAGATTACTGGTGTGATGTCAGCTCAGAGCTGGGTTTTAATGGGATACAGGGAGATCTCTTCCAGCCCAGGGCATGAGGGAAGCAGCTCTGAGTCTGCAGAGGTTACTGGCCTGGAAGACTGTGTACAAATGGAAAAAAATGGAATTAAAGTGTAATACAATTCTTACACACTGGGCACCAAGGCTGCCAGGGCAGGTGATGATTCCCAGTGCAAGCAACTAATGGAGAAGTAAAACTGGAGAACGATTTCAACATCAGGATTAAAAATGGACAGATGTAAAAGTGAAATTATTCCCTGAAACAATGTGTGTATAAAATCCAGGACAGTGGCAGTACCATCCTGTTTCTCTGTATGGGGGAAAAGCAGCAGAATCACACCCAGCACAGCTCAAACATACAGGAACACCAGTTTCAGGTATTTTCATAAAACAAGCAAGGAAAAAACCATGATCTGTTTAGAAATCCAAAGCTGCACACTATTCACTGCCTGTTCATGTGTGATGCAGTGATCCTGCTGGTATTTCTGACACTGCATTTTGTACAAAACTCAGGTAGGACAGTGGGATTTGCACATGTCAAACCCAAACTGAGCCATGGAAGACAAGGGCATGGACCCAGCTTCCAGCAAAACCAGCCCATGGACAGCCAGAGATACTGAGACAAACAAGCACTGCATGAACTGAAGCTGACAGAAGGAAAGGTTGAAGCTGATGAAGAGATCCCAGGACATGCAGCAGCCCCACAAAGGGCCAGACTGAGCTCAGGGAGCACAGCCAGAGCCACCCCTGCCAGGGCAGGGACAGCTCCCCCTGGCCCAGGCTGCTCCAAGCCCAGTGTCCAGCCTGGCCTGGGCACTGCCAGGGATCCAGGGGCAGCCACAGCTGCTCTGTGCCAGGGCTGCCACCCTCACAGGGAACAATTCCTGCCCAAGAACCCACCTAGCCCTGCCTAAGGCACTGGGAGCCATTCCCTGTGTCCTGTCCCTGTGCCTTGTCCCCTTGTCCCCAGCCCCTCTCCAGCTCTCCTGGAGCCCCTTTAGGCACTCCAAGGTCTCCCCAGACTCTTCTCTCCTCCAGGCTGAACAGTCCCACTCTGCACCCTCTGCTTCAAAGCTCTCAGCCACCAACACCCAGCCAGGCACCTGCCCAGGTGGGAGCTGCAGAGCTGGGGCAGAGCTGGGCTCCTCCATCCCAGGGCTGAGTTTGTCACCAGTGGACCTTTCTGAACAGCCAGTGACCACGAGGACAGAACCTGGCACAAACCTGGATTAGCTGTTTGCTTTGGTGATAATCTCTCCCTCTCTGCACCATTAAAACCTGCAATCTGACTTATTCCAAATATGAAGGAGCAAAGAGAACAGACTAAGTGGGGACAATTCCTCAGGTACCCCCTCACAGCCTACCATGGAGAAATTTCCTTCCCAGCTCCTGCCTACACAACCACCCCTCACCATTTAATCTGTGACCAGGGAAGAGCCAATCCATTAACAACCCAACTACTGAAATGAGAAGCTCTCTCACTCCACAAGTCTCTTCCAGAAGCTGCTTTGATAAAATATCGAGCCTTGCACACCTCAGGATACAGAGTGGAAGCCAGGCCTGCCCAAGTTCTGTGACAATTTGTAATACACTCATTCCTGCTCCACCACAAAGTTCCACAGGTGATATTAAAACAACCAAACTTTACTCAGTTTTGGCTGAATTCTTACAATATTGTCCAAAAAGTGTATTGAATAAAGTAATAAAGTAACTCAGCATCCTGCATGTATCAAAGTTCTGACGTGAACAATTTAACTGCACAGTAATTTCCAAAAATACCTTAAATTCCAATGAGGAAAGAATTTTTTAAAATAACTGAATGTAAATGTAGAACTTATCTTTTACCCAGGAACACATATTCCTTCTCAGGCTCCCTCTCCAAAGATCCCTATTTTCCAGACAGGCACTAACACAGATAAAAAAGGGATTTTTTAAAATATATTGAAGTGTGTGATATTGGCCAACTTACTTTGCTTCATCTTCTGCAAGTCGCTGACTCGGCTCTTTGGGATTTTTAGCTGGTCTGGCTCAACCTTGTGCTCTTTCTGAGCTTCCACATTTTCTTCAAAATTCAAGTGCTGGAGAGAGTTTGGAGGGATCTGCTTGGCAATGTCAGCGTTCCCATCACTGTCACTGGGCAAACCTACAAGGTTAAAATGGGAAGTTACACTCAGAATTTCAGCAGGACAGGCCTGGAACAGGGAACCTGCAGTGCAGGCACAACCTGTATTCTCTGACCTTAAAATGACTTGATCCACAAGCACAGAGTTTATTTTCTTTGGGTTTGTCTCTTTGTCTCTCTCCTAAGTGCAATTCCTCCAAACCCTTTCACTGCAGGAATTTCAGTTCTCACATCCTAAACCTTCCCCAGGTCACCCTCAAGTGAGCTGCTCCCAGGGACAGGAGGACACTGAGCAGGGACAGGAATGTTGGTTTATTGTGCCTCCAAGAGATCAACAACCAACCCCTGAGGGTTGCAGCCCTAATGAGTACCCTAAGGAGGAACACTCATTTCAATTACTCTGTCCACTGGAGGAATCTTGGAGCATTTATCTTTGAAACTTCTAACTCAAATTTAGCTGTCATTGGTCAAAAGGCTCAGAAATTATTGGTGTGGAGGGTACAAGAAGAGATCACACAACAGCAGCCCAAGTGCCTCAGGCAGGTAAAAACACAGCCTTGGATGCTGCAGAAATTTATCCTTGGTTTTCTCCTTGTAACCAAAATATTGCCTCATCACCTGCTGGCAGGAATTTTACCTGGTGCCAGGTTTGGAGCATGGGGCTGTTCAGTTGGAAGGTTGATAACAGACTGATGACCTTCACTTTTAGGAGCTGAAATAAGTGGCTTCTTTAAAGCTGAAACAGAACACAGGGACAAAAGCATTAGCATGAAACAAACACACTGTTTACCTGGTCTTGCTCTGACAATCCTGTAAACTTCTGGTTTTTTATAATTTTCTTAATGAAAATATAAAAGGTAAGATTTCAGGAGGGGCATTATCCAAAACATTCCATTTTGAGAATTCAAACCTCTAAGGCACAGTAGAAGTGATCTGATTTTACACCCCACTTGAATTTTATTACCACAGAGAGATTTTAAAAGTCTGCACTCACTGTGAACCACATGGTGTTCACACACAACATCTACATCACCAAGCCCCAAATGTGAAAGAATGGAGTATTTCTCCTAACCAGTGGGAGTATCTTCAGCTTTAGCAGGGTCATTATCTTCTATTTCAGGCATGCCTGCATCTCCTCCTGGTTTGATCTTCTCTGCAAGACAAGAAAAGGATATTGTGCCTCACTAAGCCTTCAGTGTGAAGTGTGAATTTCCCTCTTGTGGAAGGCTCTACCTTAGAACAATCACTGCAGCTAATCAATGTATCTGAGCCAAACAATTCCTTATTCTGCTTCAGAGAAATGCACAGTCTGGAGCCTGGCAAAGGATGCAACACAAGTGGCCTGTTCTCCATCACAAACATACAAAAAAGGAAATACCTTTGCCATTTGCAACATGCTCTGAAGGCTCCTCATTCTTCACTATGTCTTTATCTTCCACCTCTGCAGCAGTCTCAGGTATTGCCTGCTCACCATTACTGGGGCTGACTGCAGTGTCTTTGCTAGACTGAATTTTCTGTGTGGCCTGTTAGAAAAAGTAATGAGACAATATTAAACACTTCACTGGAAATCACAAAATAAACAGCCTTAAATTCAAGATGACTTTGGGTAATTACTCTGGGTTACTTTTGGGTAAGCAAAACTGCATTTGTGAATTCAATGATGACCAAAGCAAAGAGCAGAGCACTCTGCACACAGCTGGACCCTGGGGAGCTGGAAACACAACTGGACAGACAATGTTCAGCACAGCACAGCTGCAGGACACCTCTACTGCCACACACAGGTGTTAAACACAACAAAAACAGGTTAAGGTAACATCAGCCTTAAGCCTCAGGTCAGAGCCCTGAAACAATTCTGGACTGTAAGAGATGTGACAAACTTGCTCTCAGTCTGCCCTATTATTTGAGATGTTTATAGAAGAAGTAAGGAAACAAAATTTAAGCATCTGTTTGCAGGAGAGAGGCCCAAATTCTACTGGCAGCCTGTTAGATGTAATCACACCCTTGATACCATTGCAGTGCCATCACAGTTTGCATCACATTAGCACCTCGAGGCCTCCCAGAGCTCAGGCTCCCCCTGCAGTGACCTGGGAAAGGTGTGAGAACACAGACCCCACCTGGAGAGCTGAGCAGTGATATCCATGTTACAGCAACACCTGACATCCTCAGCAGTGGCAGCATGGAGGAAGGCTGGAGCAGAGCAGAGAATGTGGCCTCAGCTTTGAGCTCAGTCCACTGGGTGAGACAGCAGGCAGATTTCTAACACTAACACCCCCTTAGGGCTGCTCAGGGGATACACAAACTAAGGGAAGAAATGTCCCAGGCCTCCACACCTCTGGGGCAAACTGCAGGCTTTGGGCTCCTCCCATTCAACACAAACTTTCTTGGCATTACCTTTTGTTCCCGTGCAATTTGGTCCATTAATTTCTTGATGCTCTCTTCATGCTGCAGTCTCATTTCCTTGATCTGCTGCCCACACTGCAGGCTTGAGGAGAAACACACCATCAGTTACACTTCATTTGTTGGATCTACTCTCCCACAAATAAAAAAAGGGAAAAAATATGAAGTGGCACAAAAAGCCAACTTGAATATATATATATTCTATAACTAGAATAGTCTGTCCAGGAAGCCTGATCCTGGCATGGATATGGAGTGGGAATGGACTGAGTACAGTAAAAAAGCAGAGCTGGAAAAAAATAGGCACAGAGCCGAAAAAACAATAAAATAAAGAGAGTGGCCTTGAATATACTTCCTCCAGAGGCTGGAATGCAACCAAAAGGTCAAGCTCCAGAGTTAATCTGTCCACAAATATTAACTCCACTGGGAAAGCAACGTGTCTCTCCTGTCAACAGAGAAGGTGCACAAGTGCCACTATCAGTTACTGCTCCCAACTCAAATAACACATCTGAATACACAGCCAGCTGCCCCAACTGCCCCAGCCAGCCACAGCACCAGCCCATCACCAAAACTCCCACGTCCCACAAACATCAGCATAGCACAGAAACACTTTGTGTGTGTAAAAGTTTCAAGCTTTCTCAAAAGTTAAGTCTTCCTCACTCCTCAATGCTGCAGGAGTATTTGTTCTCCCTGTTCCTCTATCATCAACTTAAAGGGCTGAAGTAAATTTAAAATTTCAATCTGCACAAGGTGCTTTCAGCTCCAGCTGAAACAAAAGAAACTACACTGCTAGAAAAGCAGCAATTAACAACACTGGTGACACAGGACTGTGTCCTTTAGCCTCCTTCATGTGTTAGTGAACTAAATCTTCATGTCATAAAAAATACATTGACTTAAAAATGCAGAACAATTCCACTGAGTCAAGATTTTCCTTAGCTCCTATCTCACACTGGGGGAAGGACTACACCACCACAAAGAACCTGAGAGTCAAACAGTCAGCTCAGGTGCATCACCTCGTGTTTGAGGATTAGACAGGAGATTAATGAGCAGTTTGGGTAAATACAGGGCCCCCTCACACACACCAGCCTGAGCTATACCTGTCATATTCCAGCCTCCTGCTCAGGTATGTGTTGTTCTTCTTGTACTCGTGCAGCTGATCCTCCTGGCGGATGAACTCCTGCCGCAGCTCTGCCAGTTGCTCTGGGCCAAAAAGCAAACACTACATCAACACAGAGAGGCAAGGAAAATACCCTGTGGCAGGTACAAATTCCAACATTGCTAAGTAAGGAAGAAACTGCTCAAGTTTCATGCCTAGACATAAAGATTCTTAAACCAATTTGAGGAAGATGCCACTCTACTCATGTATGCCAGATGGCAGCATGAATTAGAGACAAATTCTTGATACTATGCCAATCTCCCTAAATGTTTCTGCACCTTTGCATTCAGGAACCTTGCACAACGCTCTTTCACTGATCTGTTGGGAATCTCCACATTTCCTGAATGGTTCTGTCACTGAGTAACACAGAAGTGCTGCCAGGTTCCTCCAGGCAGGATGCTAAAAGCTGTCTGCAGTGAGTGTACAAAAGGAGGGGAGGCACCTTCCCACTGTCCCCAAAGCCAACACAGATTTCCTGCCTTCACAGCTGCTCTAGAAGCTCTCCCTGCTCCTCAGGCTACAAAGAATGGAGCTCCCTACATAGACACAGGCAGAACCCACATGTGTTTGTGCAGGCATGTTCACATCTGATCCCCTTCTGGCTCACTCTGAACACAGCAACACCACAGGCATTACAATCATGTCTGTACAGAACTCCAGAGATGTGTCCTGGACCTTTTCTAACCCAGCACAACCATCACAGTGCTTCTGGTCAAACTCCACTAAACTGTGTATTTGGCCATGAAAATGATTCTGCTGTCCTGTAACTCAGCAGTGCCAGAACTCATTCTTTCTGCACTTACCCACACCAGGTAACAAACACAATGAGATTGCACATTGTGAGGTGTCCCAGCATCACCAGACCCTTCATTTAAACTGCATTCTGCAGCACCTGGGCAGTTACAATGCACAGCTCCAGCCTGCCAAAGGAGCTTGGCCATGAATGCCTCACCCTTTAGTCGATGTATGTCTGCCATCTGATAGGAGATGTTGTTCTGCAGCTTCATCTGCAAGGAAGGAAAGGCTGGATTAAATACAGGTGACCAGCAGGCTGGGGAGGGTTTGGGCTGTGAAGACTCAGGTGTGTCTGTTTGTTTGATAAAGCCAATGTATGGACAGGATCATGGGAGTGACGTGCACAAAGTTCTGTAAATCTAAGAAATGTGTATTTAATGGTTGCAAGTGACATCACCAAACTAAACACTGTGTTCAGACTCTGCTAACAAAGGCTTACATTCTAATTCCAGAACATATTTATATCAAAAAAAGTAGATTGTCTGGACTAAAATAAACATGCTGCATCCTGATACTGCAAGGGGGACAGTAAACAGCCAATGTCAAAGCACAGGTGGATAAAAATAAACACAGCATCAACAGCAAAAACAACTGTTACCTAAGGTATATGATACAACAGAATTGTTATATTTAAATAGATCTTTTATGTGTTGCTGGCTAATATCCTAACACACATTTTGTTTTGAGAGGGAATCTCACACCAGTAAACTACAACAGCTTTTAACTTGACATTTTTAGTAAGGAAAAGATAGTTACAATAAGTAAGAAATGCACATACACAAAGTCCTGAAGTAAAGATGCTTTGTTTTGTCATTACATAAAGACAAAAACCAGCAGGAACAAAGAGAAAGATTCACCCGTGCAGAATTCTGAGAAAGGGGGTGGAAATCCCTGCCTGCCCTCAGGCACTGGGGGGTGTGGATGTTTCTGTTGTCCTTCCAGGCTGACACAAAGGGGACCTGCAGGAAGGTGCTGAGCAGGGCTGTCACGCCTGGGTGACAAGGTCAGCATCACCTCTGGGAGCTGCACACTGCAGCAGCAGCACAGCCACTGAGGCAGCACAGGCTGGGACACACAGGGGGACACAGGGAGACACACATGGGGACACACCTGCACACAGGGCTGCTTCAGGCCCCCACACTGCCCCTCAAGTGGCTGTGTCAGTCTCCTCTGTTTCCTGTCCAAAAAACCCAAAACACACCTGCCCTGTCTTCAGGACTTCCTCCCCAGACCTGTGCCTTCCCTTTCATCAAATTATTCATGCTTTAAACGTATTTCCCATTGTGGTTTTGCTGTTACAAGAGGCACTCAGAGCAGGCTGGTCCATTTGTCCCATGTGGGTATGATCAGACATTCCTGCCCTGGGACTGCAGCCGTGCAGGAACTGCAGCTGCTGCTTTTCTGCAGTGCACAGGAACATGCATCCAACAGCTCTGGGCACAGCACAGGCTCCTTGGGCAGCAGAGTTTTTGTGCCAGCCTGCAGGATCCTGGCTGGCCCTGGAGCAGGGCACAAGGAGTGCAGACAGACCCTGACCCATGCCCAAAACAAAAGCCAAGAGGGCTCTAGGTAGGGCCTGGAGAGGCACCCACGTATGACAGGACACAGCACTGCTTCACAAGGCTTTTCCCAAAAAAAAGAAAGCAAGCAGAACTGGAAAATTAGAGATAGAGCAGAAAAAACAGTAAAATAAACAGAATGGCCTTGGACATATTTCCTCCAAACCCTGGAACATAACTGAAAAGTCCACAGTTCATCTGTCAGCACTTATTAATTCCACCAGGAACGTGATCTTTAGGTAACCTGAGCCCTCTGACCACAGAGCTCTGAAAGAGGAACAAAATTCCTCCCCACAGGGCCACTCAAGGAGCCTCCTGGCACTCCAGAGCCAAGTCTGCTCTGCCCACCGAGCATTCAAGGCCCCCTTACAGGATGCACAAGGCAACACCCCATCAGTGCAGGCCTGGGGAGGGCTTGCAGAGCTCCACTTCAGAAGGACACGTGGCCCTGCAGTGGGGACACACAGGGGAGGGGAAGACACAAGTCACCACCAAGCCTCTCCATCCACTGGGCACCCACCGTGCCAGCTCCTCCTCCAACCAGCCAGGACAGGGGAGCAGGTGCACCCAGTGATTTGTTGTGTTAATGAACAAGCCCTCCCCCTCTTCTGCAAAACTACAGGCAATAATCACATTTTCCTGTCTCCCACTCTAGTGCAGTTGTTTCCCAGTACCCAACAAATCTAGGAACAAAGGAGATGCTGGGAAGTAGCTGGGTCTGTTTTAGACCCTTATCTATGAGAGTTCCTCGCACACAAACCCTTCCCCTGGCTCCTGCTTGCCCATGACCATGTGCCTGCCTGGGGGAGGGCTGCTGCCCGGGAGCAGGAGCTGCATGGGAAGGTGTAGCACTTTTATCACACAATCTTCCCTTCTGGTGATTTGGAGTTTCAGAGAGAAGTGACAGGATTTATATCCAAACCAGCTCAGCTGACAGCAAATGTCCCTCATCTGAAGGATGGAAAAGGAGGAAGCTTTTTTATGATTCATGGGATCTGTTCCACCTACACATGCAAAACCCACAACCCACGAGCCATGGCACAGGTCCAGCTCCTCCTGGGCCCCATCCTCCTTCAGTCTAGACCTGTTTGTATTGCTGAGCTCTCAGGGGCTCCTCGGGGCCTTTTCAAGCATTGGGATGGAGAAAATAAACCCTCTGCAGCCCAGTGAGCCCTGCACAGGAAAAAACCACCAGAAATCCTATGCATGGTCAGGTGGCAACCCTCCAGTGCTGTCTGAGTTGTGAATCTTGCCATGTAACAACTCCACATTGCTGCTGCCAAGCTCCAGCTTTGCAAAGCAGGGACTTACCAAGTTTTGGCAACAAACCCAGCTGCTGCTGGAGGTGTTTGACTGAACAGCTTCATCCCAAGCATTTGTGGGCAGCAGGTAAGGGCAGGGCAGTGCTCCACAGCTGGCATGGCCATGGTCTCAGGCAGGCATGGAAGGAGAGGAGCTCCCTGCCAGCTGGAGCCTCTCCATCAGGGATTCCTGCCAGTCACACGTTCCACTGCACTTATCCCAAACAGATGCACAAAGCTGTGGAAAAACCCCAAAACCTAGCAGCACCCTGCAAAAAACCCATGGAATCCTCAGGAAGCTGATGCTACCTGTGCATGCAGCACCTGCCCAAATTCCAGGGTGGGCATTACCCCTGCCTGCCTCTCACAGGGTGCTTCACAAGACAAGAACTCCCTGTTTGTTCCAAAGTCCAACAGACCCTCAGGAGCTCACCACAGGAGAGAATTCCCAACAACTCATGCTTCCTCTGTTTCTTTGCAAACACAAGACACTGGGTCACAGTCCCTATTTGCTGCCAACAGCAAACAGCACCCTGGTGCAGTGTCACAGGCTGGTTCCACGAGCAGGGACAGAGGGGAGAGCCAAGGGACTGGCCTTGACTCCAGAGATCCCTGAGCCAAGAGGAAGCTGCTGCAGAAACCAGAGCTGCCTCAGCACTGGCAAGGCACTTGATTTATGTGACCACAAGGCAAAGAAGCTCAGCTGAGGACAAAGGAGCACAAAGCAGCACTGACACTGAGAATCTTCAAATCAGTTTTCCTTAAAGGGAGCCTGAATTTGTTGTGATCGCTTTATATCAATGTTTGGGTTTATTTCAGCTCCTGCATTTCACAACTGGACTAATATCACAGTAATGAGCAGTTTGGTCAGACAGACTTGCCAAATTCTACTTTGAGAGGAAAAAAAATTATCATTCAAGCCTTTTTTGGTCAGATACTTTATATCTACTACTGTTTCCCTGTGACAGACTTTCATTCTCTAAAACAAAGCTTTGCTCTCTACTTTCAGAGAAGTAACAGTCCTTAAATAAAGTCACTTAAAGGGTTTTAGAAAAAAAATAAACATTGCTGCCACTGAGAAAAGACAGTGGCTTACATGGAAGGAAAAAAGGACAGCAAGTGTTTTTTGGCAAAATCCTGCTCTTCTGGCCTCTTAGGGCACTCTGAACATTTTGAACACAAGAGAGAGGATGCTCCAAAGCTAGGAGCCCACACTGGCCTGAACTGGAACAAAGAAGGGAGAGACAGGGCCCACACTGCAGGCAATTAACACCTAATTGAATTTGGGAGGTTTACTGAGCAGGTTTCTGCACAGCTCTGCCCTGTGCAGTGTCACACTCAGAGTGTCCAAGATCTCAGGGAACACCACAGTGGTGGCTGTGCCTGTTTGTGCCCCAGCTCAGACCTACATCTCCTCCCCAGTGTCCTACAGGAACACATCACCCATTTCCAAAAAAACAAACACTCCTTGCGTTAAAAGCACCCCTTGTCATGCAGCAACTGCCCCAGAACCCCTGCAGCTGGAAAAGCCCTCCCAGAGCACTGAGCCCAGCCTGTGCCCCTCTCAGAGCACTGAGTGCCACATCCACACCTTCCCTGGACACCTCCAAACCTCCCTGGGCAGTTCCAGTGCCTGACCACCCCTTCCAGGAAGAAATCCTTCCTGATCTGTGCCTGACAGATAACCTGAATGCTGCCAGGGAGCTTTACACCCACGGGCAGTGACTCTAACACACCTAACAGGCTGCATGCCCTCCTGCAGGCAGAATGGGAAATATCTTGGCTAAACCCCAGCTGCTTTTGAACCACTGAATCACTGAGGCTGGAAAACTCCTTTAAGATCACGGAGTCCATGTCACATCCAATTGGAATTTTTTATTGCAATCTAAGGAAAGATAAAAATTAAAAGTATGTTTGCTGAACACACAGAGGGCTTGGTTTTAATGGTTCAGTAGGAAACACTAATACAAACTTAATCAGTTTGAGGGAGTCTAACTCTGGAATGTGACATGTACATATTTGGCTTTTTCTGTGGCAACTCAATGCATTTTCTGAGGCTCCTCACCCAATGTGCAATAAGAAAGGGGCAGAAAAACAAACCTAGCCAGCACTAACCCTGGAGAGTGTGACATTTCCATAAACCCCGCTGTGGGAACAGTGTTCAATGAGCAGAGTGATGACCTGCATGCAAACACAGCCCACACGGCCCCTGAGCAGGACTTGCGTGCTGAGCCCCGTGAACTTCCCAGTTCAGGGCGGCTATGAAAGCAGAACAGTGAAAGTTGGGGCACTCACTCATCTTCCACAACAAAAGAAATCCCCAGGCCACCCCCACTGAAAGGGCCAGCTGAATTTTCAATGAGCTTGGCTTCTGCAAGCCAAGGAAAATGACACGTTAGTCAGCAGCAGGGTTGTTTGGTTGGTTTTTGGTTTTTTTTTCCTCAAGTACACGCTGGCAGCATAAAAATCAGTGTGCTGCAGCAGGCATTCCAAGAGGCGAGCTCAGGGTGCTACTGAACACCACACTGGATTCATTTCCCTTGAAACTGTGGTTTTTACGGCTGTGGCTGATTCTAGAGCGAACACAAAAGATCAAATATTCTCAGCAGAGACAGAAAGCTAGAAAACAATAAATAAATTTGAAACAGCCGTCTGGAAACGAGCGATCTCTGGGGATTTTCATTGTTCACACACACACACAGAGGACATCCTCGGCTCTTTTTGGGGACGTTTTCAGAAAACAGCGAGCGCTGCGGTTGTCCCAGCAGCGCCAAAGCTGAGCCTCGGTGCTGTGGGGACACCTGGGGCAGGTAAGTGCTGAGCGCACCGGGACCCCCCCGCCGGCCCTGCCCTTACCTTGCCGTCCTCGCAGCGCTTCACCTGGCCGTCCCTGGCCTGCAGCTGGCTGCTCAGCTGGCTGTAGTCCGCCTCCTTCTGCTCCAGCTGCTTCCTGTGCGAGTCCACCTTGCCCAGCAGGTCCGAGTTGCGGCGCTCCAGGCGGCCCCGCGCCACCTCGGTGCGCTGGGCCTGGCTCTGCAGCTCGGCCAGCTCCTCCCGCAGCAGCGCCTGCCGGCTGGCCGCGTTCCAGCAGTGGAAGGCGAGCACGGCGATCACGGCCAGCAGCGCCACGAGCAGCAGCGAGGGCAGGCGGCCGCCGCGGCGGTTCGCCCCGAACCCCACCATGGGGCCGGCCGAGCGCGGGGGGCGTCGGGCGGAGCGGGGAGAGCGCTCGGAGAGGCGCTGAGGGGATGTGAAGGGAATGGGGGGGGGGAAAGAG
>JAOTQP010000521.1:19581612-19603165 GCA_026413545.1 Cichladusa arquata
GTTACCGTCAGGGACGTTAAAACCGTTCCGTGCGCGGGGAAACTGCACAATCACAGCCCTGTCCAGCCTGGCCTTGGGCACTGCCGGGGATCCAGGGGCAGCCACAGCTGCTCTGGGCATCCTGTGCCAGGTTCTGCCCACCCTCAGGGCAACAATTCCTTCACAATACCCCGTCTAGCCCCAGCCTCTCCTAGCGTGAGCCGCTATGGGCTCTGGAAGGGACTCTGAGGTCTCTGAACCCTTCTCCAGGGGAACAGCCCGAGCTCTCCCGGCCTGGCTCCCGGGCAGGACCGCCGTGGGCTTCCCAGCCCCACACCTGAGAGGCGTTTCCTGAGGGAACAAAGCGCGGCCTCGCAGCGAAGTGAGGGCGTGAATCATCCGTTTTATCAGAAACACCCCGATAATGTGTTTATTCCTGGGCTGATTCCCTCACACATGTTAATGTCGCTGTGCTGCCGGTTCTCACCGGGGAAAATGGGACACAGAGCCGGGCTGGAACATGGAACCAGCTCTGGCCATGGCTGCAGCCGCTGCCTCAGCGTGAGGGGAGAGAGATCCCAGCAAAGTCAGGGTTTGGTGTGAGGGGAGAAATCCCAGCAAAGTCCGAATTCAGTGTGAGGGGAGAGATCCCAGCAAAGTCCGAATTCAGTGTGAGGGGAGAGATCCCAGCAAAGTCCGAATTCAGTGTGAGGGGAGAAATCCCAGCAAAGTCCGAATTCAGTGTGAGGGGAGAGATCCCAGCAAAATCCGGGTTTGGTGTGAGGAGAGAGAGATCCCAGCAAAGTCAGGGTTTGGTGTGAGGAGAGAGAGATCCCAGCAAAGTCAGGGTTTGGTGTGAGGGGAGAGATCCCAGCAAAGTCCGAATTCAGTGTGAGGGGAGAGATCCCAGCAAAGTCAGGGTTCGGTGTGAGGGGAGAGATCCCAGCAAAGTCAGGGTTCGTGTGAGGGGAGAGAGATCCCAGCAAAGTCAGGGTTTGGTGTGAGAATTCCCAGCAAAGTCAGGGTTTGGTGTGAGGAGAGAGAGATCCCAGCAAAGTCAGGGTTTGGTGTGAGAAATCCCAGCAAAGTCAGGGTTTGCTGTGAGAATTCCCAGCAAAGTCAGCTGTGCAGGTGTTCACCCACACAGAGACTTTGGGCTTGGCTTTTCTCCCTGGGATGGGATTTAGTATCAGTTCTGCTGTGGCCTCGGGCAGCAGAGGGTCACAATGAGCTCCTGGGCACAACCCCAGTACCTCCAGCTGCAAATGGTGTGGGGAGAATGTGGGAGAAACAGAAGGGGATCAGTTTTCCTCCTAAAAGGAGCAAAAAGAACAATATTTAAGAAATAAAGCCTAAAATACCTTCCTGGGACACAGCATGCGTTGTGCAGAATTGCCAGCTGTGGCGATGGTGTCACAGCTTTTCCCCTTCCTGCCTGATTCCTTACTTTACATACCAATATTTGCACTTTGGCAGTTTAGTTGCTGCTACACTGACAGCCCGTTCATTTGCCAGCCTGCTCTCTGCAGATGGCAGTGCAGATTCACGTTCCAAATCCAGCGCTGCAAATTCCTCCTCCTTGTGAAGCTGGGTAGTCCCAGGGTTTAAGTCTGCCCTGTTCATCTTGTTCCTTCTGGCTGCACTTGCTCAGTGCCAGCCTGACTGCTGCGAGCCAGGAGATGTTTGTTTGTATAATGGGAATACAATATAAACGTGACAGATTTGAGCTCAGAACTGTACCTGGGTTTCACACACTTTGGTTTTGTACTAACATGTAAGAGTCAGCTCAAAAATCTCTCCAGGCAGAGCTCAGTGGTGCTTGCCCCTCTCCTCTTTCAGCTGTTCCTGTTGGAATTTGTTTGATTTCCCAGCTCCCCAGAGTTCAGGGTCAGAACTGGCCCTGCACATTTTTTTTTTCTGGTTTCCTTTGCATATCTGGGAGCTGAGGCAATACCAGGGAGTTTTCTTTTTCCAATTAATTTGCCATTTAATTTAATCAGTGTTCCCTGCCCTGTGATCCTGTCCTAGTCTGTTCTTTTCCTGGTTGGAAGGGTGTTCCTGCTGCCTCTCCCTGGCTGTAATCTTACACAAGATCTTGGCTGATTTTTGGCTTCTCTGCCCACGATCTGGTGTGAACAGGGAGATCACTCCCTGGAGCAATTGAGTTGTTTATCCTGAAACAGGGCAAGCACAAGAACTAAGCCTTAATCCCTGTACTTATCATGCAGAAAGTGGACCATCCAAAGAAGAAAATGTATGTGGTGTTGTATCAAAACCTTCCATATCTTTTCATTTGTCAGACACTAACCAGATTAATAAACAAAGGTTATTTAACAAAACAGTAATAAAACAGCAAACTCTTAATCCACTAATGTAATCAAGAAGGAGTAACCCAGCCAGCATTTATGGACTTTTTCCCTACTCACAGAGAAGAAAAACTGATGTAATTGGATGACTTTTCTGTTAGCATTACCAGGATGTCATAAAAATGTGCAGAAGTTTGATAATATAAAATTACAATGGTTCTGGAAGGTGTTGGCATTTTCTAAGGAAGAATGTTCAGGACTGATGGTGCTGCAGAGGTATCAAAGCAGCAGCATGAGAGCCCTTAGCAGCAGAGAAAACACGCAGAGGAACCTCAGGGGCTGCTGCTTCAACCCTTGGGCTGTTACAGCCGAGGACAGGGCATCCTCCTGCCTTGGCTCTGCTGATGAAATCCATCATACACGTTTGATTTTCTTCTTCCCTTCAGGCATTCCAATTTGCAAAGAAACTGCTGATTATTTGCTTCCTTTTTTTTTTTTTTTCCAGCTGTGAGGTTGGAAGGTTTAGGAGCCCCACACGTGGTATTTTTAGAACCAGTGTTGTATTGTTACTGCCATGGCACTTTTATCAGTTAAAGCAAAAAAAATCTGAGGTGTTGTTCCAGCCAAGTATTTTGATCCCTTCAGAATCCAGAGCAGGTTTTTAAATGAAAGATAAATTTAGCCATATTTATTTTTTGTGCATAATGTAACTCAAAGAAGAGAGTCTGATTTAATAATCGATTCAGCATTACCAAAAATTGGTGATTTTAAAAGCCTCTGATTAAAGATTCTAGGATCCCGTTTCCTTCCACTGTAGCAGAATAAACCTTTTTTAAAATCTATTACAAGTTTGTGGGTTTTTTACAAACATTCTGAACACAGAACTCAAATTATCCCAGACTTTTAGCATATCCTTAAAAGCTGATTAACATACTCCATCTGTTGGTATGCCAAGCAACTGTCCAAATGAGCAGCATTTCCATGGAGATTTGTAAAACTCTGGTTAAAGTAGGGAGACAGCTCTAGCGGCGGGGGGCATTGGAGGGGTGTTTATTGCAATGTGGTTTTTGCACTGGTGGGTGAGGTTGGTGCTCAAAGTGCTGTTGTCCTGCAAAGTGTCCAGGACCTCCCCACCCAGAGCTGTCTGTGAACACCTTGGGCTGCTCACTTGCAGGAGGAACAGTGAAAATAATTCCTTTCCATTTCAGCACATTGGCTGAGTACCCACGAGTGGCCCTGAGTGCTCAGATCTCTTTCCCATCTCTACTAAAGTGTAACCTGGGCTGCAGAAGCCAGGTAAATGTTTGCTGTGTCTCTGAAGGGTGAAGGTGGCACTTGAGCAGCTGGAGAAGGACTGGGATGGAATCAGAGCTGGGGTTTGGAGCTGAAGCGGGGTTGTGTTTATTTACAGGCACCTGAGGCTTGGAAATCTTTGTGAGAATAAGTGCTTTGGAGTGAGGTATCAGAATCAATCTCCTAGAGCATGTTGCTTTATGAAAACAAACCCAGGAACATCTGGGACTGGCTCACCAAATGGCAGCCCAAAGAGCAGAGCTGTATCCAGGGAACTGTGGTTGGCTTGAAGCTGCATCCCAGGCCAGGAGCAGGGAGCACATCTGTTCCTGGGAAGCAGCTGGGGAGGCTCACTGCAGTCTGGCATTTTGGAATAAGGTGCTTCTCTCAGTAGTATTCCTCAGAAGAAGGTTCATTTTCATTTTTAGTAGCAGCTCCGAGGGGCTGGTGGGATTCCTGTAACAGCAAATGACATTTCCAGCAAGGATAAAGCCCCGGCTGCTGGCAGGAGCTCCATAGGTTATTGTGGATAATCACTGAAAAGGCAGAGCGTTGATGCTGGAGTGATTCTTGCAGGGAAACGTCTGTGAGAGAATGGAGAGTGAGTGGTGCACTGGGAATGGTTTTGTCTGAGATTCAGAGAGGAGCTGACAGCTCAGGGCTCGCAGAGCTCCTGGGGATGCAAACCAGGCTGGGAATGCCCAGAGTGGGTGTGGGGGGATCAAAATTCCCCTTTTGCCTCCAGCAGGAGTGGCTGCAGGAAGGGGAAGGCATTGCTGTGCGTTTCCCTGGGAAAAGATGAGCTGCAGAGAGCAGAGCTGCAGCCAGGTCCTCACAGCAGCTGCTGAAGAAGGTGGCCTGGGGAACAAGAAGTGGGGCAGAAAAAAAATATCCCTGAAGATGAGGTGGCCACGGCCCCAGAGTGGGTGCAGGAAGCCTGTGGTGATTCCCTGCTCCTGGAAGGAAAGGTTTTGTGGGCTGGAAGGAGCTCAGCCAGAGTGCAGATAAGCGTTTTAACACTGGGAGTTGAGGTTCTGTTGTCTCGTGTTGTGGTTTCACAACACATCCACCTCAATTACTGTTTCTTTGTTGCTGGGGAGCACAAGCAGAGGAGGAAAATAATAATTTAAATTTAACTCTGCTAAATATACATGAGATTTCCTGGGACAAAGAAAAGACTTCTGTAGCTTGAGGGGGTGTTGCTGTGCCAGATTTCAGAGGCTCTACTACAGCCAATAACGTTCTTGGAACAGCTTAGTTGGAAGCATTTTTACAACATTTTTTTAGGCAACACAAATACAGCCATTGCCTCCAGGAGTGTATGGGATTGCTCTGGAAGTCACACCAACTATATCTGATTGTTACTGGATTTATTTGGGGGAATTAGAGAGAATCCAGGATGATACAATTTGCAGATCATGCTCTTGAAATTTTAAGAAAATGTTTCAAAATGTGTGTCTGGCCTCACCTTCCTCAGATGATTTTGGTCACAGTATGCACATTCAGATATTCCAAGGGCAGGGGCTCTGTGTTTTCACTCTCCCCAGGACAATGAAGCCCTTCCTCAGCTCTTGATGCTGAAACTGCCTTGCAATAAAGACTCCAGCTGCCACATGATGCATTTTACAGTAAATCTAAGTTAACTGCAGTTCATGGGTCAAACAGGTAGTAGATAATTCTCCAATAAATATGCCTTATTTAAAAAAATCTTCTGTCTGGTGCATGGTATTATTCTGAGGCACTTTCTGATAAATGGGAATTGGTTGCACAAAACATCTTTTTAAAAACCTTAATTTGGTAATGGGAGTGCTGCTAAAATAATTGATTTCTGAACTGGTAGGGATGGTGGCAGTTTTATGTTGCTGCCTATTCTAAATTTTATAACAGCTTGAGGCCAAGATTTTAAGGTGTTTAAGCACCCCCAGCTCCGTCAGGGAATTTTGTGCTCCATCCACTAAAAACCCCCAACAGTTTTGCCATAATGTGTAAAGCTTCATGTGCAGTGTCACAGGACAAAATGTCACCTTGTCCTGGTTGTGCTCTGAATTCACAGCTGGGAACTGATGTTTTTGTTTTAATAATTAAATATCCCCAAAGTCACAATAAAGTAACAAGTCAAAGTTCATCATGCTGAGGGACTCTGCTCCTCGGGGGTGAAATGTTTCCACGAGGAGGGGTGGATATTTTGGGGGTCAGAGCACAGGCCAGTGGCACTGGGGGAAATGCACTTTCCCCAGGCAGCCTCTCTTGGGAGAGGTGCTGCACTGCTGAGTCCTGGGAAGGCTGCAGGAGACAGGAATATTCTGAATTTTGCAGCCTAAACCTGCTGCCCAGCTGCAGTGAGGTCTGCCTGGCCCCCTCCCCACATTCCTGCCTCAGGGGCTCCGTGCTGTGCCCAGGGCAGTTGGAGCAGAGCTGGGAGAGGATTTTTCCCTCTGCTTGCAGAGATGATTTCGGAGTTGGATCCGGTGATCCTTGGGGTCCCTTCCTTCAGGATATCCTGGATTCCATGATGTGAGCCCCAGCCAGCACCAGATGTGCCAGGCAGCGCCGTGCCACGGTGAGGAATGGCAGAGCCAATTGCACGGGCACTGGAGCGAGGCAGAGCCATAAAACTGCACTGCAAACAATGTTCATCAATTATGGCATAAGTACTGGGCCACGATAAAATCAGCAATTAAAGCCAAATGCTTATTAAGGATTGAGAGATTCAGTGAGAGCTCAGTGGGCCGTGAGGAGCGGCGCTGGAGCCCAGCTGATTCCTCTGCTTTTCCCAGCTCACACACAAATGGCTGCTGCTGTTCACCACAATTGGGAATGGCAATTCCACGGGAAGGGCTCTAAAAGGCTGAGTAATTTGTTACAAGCAGGTGGTGATGATCCCTGTAGCGAGTGCAGGAATCCACTGTCTCAATAACCCAATTCCTTGTGCTGTTTGTGCCCGCTGGTTAGGTCACAATTATGAGTCCTGGCCTAGGTGGTTTTTGTTTTTTTTCTTGTGGACTAAGAAAGCCACAAATTGAGCATCAGAGATAGTTTGTGTGTTTGTCAAACCCTGACACGAGCTTGGAGCGTGCTTTCATATTCCCAAGTGTATTTTAAGAGCTCCTTCCTTTGTCCTGAAGGAAAAAAGAAAACAAATTATTATTGCAACAACTGGATTGAAAAGCACTTTTTATCATCCTTGGGAATCTCCTGTGTTTTTTTCCTGCCTTCAGAGTAGAACCCCAGGGTTTGATTGGTAAACTCCTGGTCACAACTTGGGCAGATTTCCTTTACTGCTCTAGAGGAATTCGCATTTCAGTGCAGGAAAAGCAGCAGATCGAGCTGAGGACTAGGAGAGCTCTCTGTATGCATTGTGCATTAGCATAGTTTCAATTATATATAAAGTGTGCGTTTCTAATTCCATTTAGATGTCAGTGAAACAGCAGCCACTGAGCAGTGGATATTTACAGGCTCTCCAGCACGGAGCTAAGCCCAACCCCACTCCCATTATGCTCATCACATCAAGGGGAATCATCTTCCCTGAGACTTCTCTGGGAACCTTCCAGAGAATGCTGAGAGCTCAGAGAGCCTGAGCAGGGCACAGGAGGGACAAAAGGAGACATCTCCCAGTCCAGTGCTGGGTGTGGATCAGGGACACACTTTCCAGAGGCTGAAACAGCAGCTGTGCTGGGTCCTCCCTCAGCAGGACAGTGAGCAGCTGCGTGCTTTAGGGTGGGCTGGGTGAATTCCCAAGGTCTGTGAGCCATGGATCACTGCAGGGAATCCAGGGCTCCAGCCTTAAAGGAAAGGAAGCAGACATTGTGTAGATGCTCCCCCAAAGGCAAAAGGAATATCGAGCCAGCTTAGGGAAAAGCTGACATAGGGCAGAAATGGGATATGTTCTCAAGAGCAAATGGTTCCATTAAGTCCAGGGAAGTGCTTGTGTCCTTGGAAGTCAGAGCTGGCCTGAAGTACTGTGTCCATCCAGGGCACTCAAAAACTGAACAGGCCTTGATGTGCTAAATTACAAGTCATTTAAACAATGCTTCCAGAGAAGAATTGTGTTTCCTTGTCCCTCTGACTGTGGTTCTTCCCTTTCTTGCCTTTGCTCCTCATCCTCTGCTGCACACCCTCTACAGAATTTTTGTTGTTCTCTAAGTGCCAAATTGCTTCCCTCCCTTCACTGGATTTTTTCTAATGTTCAGTCTCATTAAGGCCTGGGAGCCAAGACGTGCAGAACAAGGGGGTCAATTGTGCTCCCACTTTCATGGTGTGAGCCCAGAGCAACTCTGTGGAATGCTGCAGGAAATTTCCATGAGCCCTGGCAGAGCTGCTGGGCTGGGCATCTTAGGGGGAGCTGACTCAAACCTCCCAGAGCATCAGGAGGGCACCAAAGACAATCCATTACCAAGGAGCTGCTACACTGCATGGGAATGAGAAGGGAAATAGCTGGGAGGCAGCCAGGCTGTCCTTGGGACAGGTGTCCTTGGGAGTGCTGCTGTCCTGTGGGGCTCTGGGAGAGGAGAGCAGGGTGGGAGGGCACTGGGACATCCTCAGTCCCCAGTCTGTCCCCTGTCCCTCTTGGGACATCAAAGAATCCCAGGATCACTGAGTCTGGAAAACAGCTCCAAGACCACCGAGTCCACCCTGAGCCCAACCCCAGCCTTGTCAACCACACCACAGAGGTGGAGCTTTTCTGCTTTCTGCCTCCTAGATGCTTTTTCCACAGGACAGCAGTTGGCATCAAGAGCACTCGTGTGGGAACAGAGAGATCAGGAAGGGGAGTGATTGTCAGGGCTGCTCCAGTGATGGGCCTGATTTAATGGGATGGCTGCCACCCAGGTGGAGGTTGAGCAGGGAAGTGATGCAAGTCGGAGCAGAGCAGAGAGGTCACGGAAATAACGTCCTGCAGCGTTTGCTGTGAGCAAGCAGAATGTGAGTCGGGCAGAAATCTGTCTCTGTCAGGGACTCCTGCCGATCCATTTCTCCATGGATCAGCTGCACGTAAAGTTAATCTGCTTATGCAGCAGCTGAGAGGCTGAGATGCCCTCAATGCCCTCATCTCATCCCTGCATCCACACAGTCTCCAAATCCCAGGGGAGCAATAATTCCCTCTGCATTTGGTGGGACCACCCCTCATGCCTCTCCTCTCCTCTCCCCCTCTGCCAGGCGCTGGGTGGGACAGGACTGAGAAGGAGTGAAGTCACCTCTGAGGGCACAGCTGGTGGAAGGTGTCCCTGTCCATGGCAGGGGGTGGAATGAGATGAGCTGTAAGGTCCCTTCCCACCCAAACCATTCCATGGTTCTGTGGGCTGGAGTGGAGGCTCGTGGGTTAGAGCCTCAGTGGCACTCAGATTGTCCTTATCTCTGTCCTGGGTGTGCAAGGGAGTCACACATGTGTGTGTCCTCCTTGTCTGGCCTCCATGGATGGCTCCTTGTCCTCACAGCAGTGGCAGCCAGGCTGCTCCAGGCAGGCTGCTCTGACCAGTGCCATTGTGCAGCCTCAGCAGCCCCAGTGCCACGAGAAGGAAGAGAAGAAAACCTTTATTTTGTCCTCATTCAAAATCAGCCAAAGTGTGTAGGTTGGAAGATTCAGTTCATGTTTGTAAATATCCGTGGCAAATGTGTAACTTAATTTGTAACTTATTTGATTTATTTCATTTGGAGTATCATTCATAATACCTCCTCCTGTATTTTGCAATAGCATTTATGGTCACATAGCAGGGGCCAACCAGAATGAATCCGTGATGCTTCCCTGTGATTCATTTCTAGATAGAAGCCCTGGAATATAATTTACATTCAGTGCAGGTGTTCTCCACCACCTTGGACCATGTTCCTGATCACCTGGCCAGGTGGGTCAGCACAACCCCTTCCCTTTGGTGTGCAGTGCTGCCTCCAGGCCCCTGCCCCACAGTCCTGGTGGATTTGTGCCTGCAGTGCTGTGATTTCCTGTGAGCAGCAGGGCCAGGTCCTTGCTGTGGGGATGGCTCACAGCAGCTCCTGGGGATGCTGCTCCTGCTCCTGCAGTGGAGCTGCAGGTGGGCACCCTGCAGGTGCAGTGTGGAACACCTGTGTGCTCAGGACACTCCTCTGTGCTGCCTCACTGCAAACAGGGAAACCTCGAGGGCATTTCATTTCCACAGGGAGCAGTTTGGGGTGGGGAAGGGCTGAACACATGAATGTGCATCCTTGGCTTCCCTGTTGGAGCTGCATTCCTGAGGTCCCAGTCACATGCACCCCTTTATTGAGCTTTTTTTAGCTTTGCTCTCTGGAGGAGACACAGCCAGCACACTCTGAGTGCTTCTTCCTGATTGCTTTCCCTTTCCAGCTGCATTTAGCAGGTCAGCCAGCAGGACCTCCTGCACCTTGAGCTGTGTCCTAAGAGCATCATTTTTCCAATCCCCCTCATCCTCACTGGGATTTCTCTCCCTGCTTAGCACCACACACAGCAACAATCCCATCACCTGAGTGCCTTCAACAGATTCTCAGTCTCAACAAGTTAATTAGATTAAAGTGTTTAAAAAAAATCACTTTCACAGTGAGACATGAGCAGAAAGCAAGATGCTTCTCCTCACCTAAGAGAGCAGGAGCCATGTATTGTATCAGTTAATTGGTTCAGCTGAAACTGGGATAATTCAGTCACTCCAGAGTGAGTGATTTAATAAGAAACCCTTCAGCTCCCAGCAGCCCAGTGCTCAGGGTGTGTGAAGATGTGCAGCAGGGCTGTGTGCAGCAGGGCTGTGTGCAGCAGGGCTGTGCAGGCTCCTGCCAGAGCTCCAGGTGTCTTCAGCCCATGCAGCCACCGAGGGCACGAACCTGCCTGGATAAAGAGAGGAGCAAGCAGCAGGCACCCAGAGAGGAGTAATTATTCCTGGGCACCTCTTCACAAAGGTCATGCTCAGATGGTTTTAGTGCAGCCTCTTAAGCCTGCACCTCAAGACTGTCTCTGTTACAGTGATCTACATTCTTAGCCCAGTTTTCCCCAGGATGAAGTGTGCAGTCACACCATCTGCCTGCCTGCACAGTTCCCTCCCAGAGCCTCTGTCATATACTCTTAGGTAGGTTTGACCAAATTGTGTTTTTCAAAAATTAACACTACTGAAGTTTGCTTTCAAAAATATTTACCCCGAAGACAGTGGGGAGAAGGCTCCCAAGTGGTATTGAACATAGGAGATTATTCAGGGAAATGTGATTTCTCACGGGGGTTTTACATCCACTTGTTGTGTCCATCCCACAAGTCAGTCCTCACCTTCAGTAGCTACACTGGACAGCTACAGCTTAACAATTGCTGCAAACATTAGTGAGGATTGAAATTAGATGATTTAAAGTCCCTTCTGACCCAAACCATTCCAGGTTCATTGTGCACCTGACCACGACCCGCAGGGATCAATGGAATTGGGGTTTTTGACTTCTTGGCTGTTTTGCTCTGGTTCAGAGGAGGGTGAGGGGAGGGCTCTGTGCTGCAGCCCATTGTCCCTGGACAGGTCAGTGTGCAGAGGAGCTGAAACCTCCCTTGCCTGGGCTGGGCTGTGCCTGCACTCAGCAGAACATCAGCGCTGGCTCCGAGCCACAGCCCTGCTTCCTTCCAGCACCACTGAAGTGCTTCCCTCTGTCTAGACTATTTCATGTCCTTCTCAGTGCTTTTTTATGCCCAGAGTTTTATGGCAGCAGCCTGGGAGCATGAATCTCCTTGCCCTGGAGATACAACCATCAGGACAAGAGAAGTGTTGGGGTTGTTTGTGCTCCAGTGCAGCTCCTGCCTCTCTCATGGCATCACAGTTGGTGTAAATATCCTCAAAGCCATTTTATATCCAGCTGCTAGTGAATCTACTGGAAGTACATCCACACAGTTTCCTCCTACAGCTCGTGGAACACGGAGTCAGAAGTGTTAAGTTCTTTGTTTGGTAGAGGACATGCTAGAAACTGCTGGTTCAAAAAGATTAGGCACAGTAATTAAAGCATAATTGCTATTAATAGTTGTCTTCCTAATCAGACTTATCTCTCTATTGCTCCTTACCTCGGAGGATTTTTCCTTCTTTGTGTTTTTCTGGGAATGTGTTTGTCATGGAGGAAGCACAGCAAGCCATGGCCATAAACCTGTGGGTGAATGAGTGTAATTCAGCGAGCCCAGCACACACTGGTGGGTCCCTGGATGGGAGGGGATGTGTTTTCCTCACCTGCCTCCCCGTGCAGCCAGGCAGCAGCTCCTGGCCCTGTTTCATTGCCTGTTTGGGGAATGTTTCAGCCCAGTTTGGGGCAGTGCAGTGGGGTGGCTGCCCAGCCCTGGCTCTGCAGCAGGGGCTGCTCTGACCAGAGCCAGAGCAGGGGCTGGCTGTGCCTGACAGCACTCACTTCTCCCACAAGCAGGGTCCTGGGGAGCACAGCTGGGGATTTGCACACTCCAGCCCTTTGTGGGGCTGCAGAGTCCAGCCCAAGGCAGGCTGGTGCTGGCTGTGCTCCTCTGAATGTGTGTTGGCACAGGGCAGGGCAGGAGAGCTCTGTCAGTCCTTTCTCTGCTTCACTTTGTGCAAACACAACACATTTCCCTCCTGTTGTGGTTTGATCTTTCCTGCTCAGTCTCTATCCCACTCCTCTGTGCTTCCTCTCCTTCTGCCATTCCCAATTCTGCTGGCTTCTTCCTTTCCCTTTTTTCTTTCCCAGTATTAAAATTGCCCCCGACTGCAGCGTGCAGCTGCAGGAGAAATCCCCAAACAATCTGCCAGCCCTTTGAAGAAGGGTTGTGTTCCTCTGTGTCAGCTTAATTGCTGTGTCCCACTGAGGGTGCCAAGGCCTTTGGGGAGGGGAGAGCAGAGCAGCTCTGAGCCTTGGAGTCAGGCTGGGGCACTGCAGGGCTCCCGTGGGACTCTGCTGTCACCTGCCCCCTTGTCACCCTGCCTGTGCCTCCAGCACCTTATTGCCTTGTATTTATTACAGCTCAGTTCTTACAGACCTGTCCCCCAGGTGCTGAGCTCCTCACCTGTGATCTGGGCAAGTGCTGAGCAGAGTGCTCAGAAATGAGCACTTTATTTAGTCCCTGAGCTGGGTCAGAGACTGGTGCCTGCAGTGCACCACACAGAGGGAAAATCAAATTACAGAGTCCCTGGGGACAGATCCTGCTGACTGCCCTCCCTGCTGGCTGCTCTCCTGACCCTGTAGATTCTGCTTTTCCCTCACCCCAGGTCCTGCTTCTGCCTCTCCTACCTGGTCACTGCCAGTATCCACAGACTGAACTGCCCAGAGCATGAGCTTTGTGAGAAAATCCCTATTTGTCCTGGCTGAACACCTTTCCTGTCCAAACACTAATTTCCTGGAAACACCATAAAGCTGTTGTTAATGGGTCTGATCCTGTGAGCTCACTTAATTCCCACTGACTTCCTTGGCCAGTGAATATATTCATTTATATTCATATCAAATACAGTAAATATAAAATAGCATACAAAATCTATCATACAAAATGAATATATTCATTTTTACTGAATTATTATATAAATATTCGCATATTCATTTGACTTTCACAGTCTGCTGGCACGTCTGCCTTTCTGATGAGGACTTGCTGTAGCGATGGAGAGAGGCAATGGAAGGGCTGTGCAGGACTTGGCCAGGCTTTTCTGATTCCCCATCCCCACGAGGCTCAGCCAGAGCGTCCCCTGCCCCCTCTGGGAGCAGAGCCCAGCTGACACTGAGCTGGGAGCTGGGTTGTTTTTAAGGACAGAGCTGTGGGGTGGCCTGTGGACGCTGTGTGCATCAGCCCAGCGTGTTTCTGGGGCAGACAGGGTCACATCAGCTTTTTGCAGAAATAGCTCCCAGATGTAACCATTGTGTCACAGCACATTTATGGGATTTGGCAGAGTTGCAGGGTGCGGGGGGTTTGTGTGTGTGAGGGTGGATCTGTGCTGCAGCCTCCTCTCTGAGCTGCACACGAGGCCTGGCCCAGCTCCTGGCTCTGTGTCCCTGCCTGCTCTGGGGCCACAGTCAGCACCCCTGGGTGGTGATGGGACCTTGCCAGGGCTTGAACTCCAGGTGGAGTTTCCCTCTGCTGGCCAAGATGGACTTGGAGGCAGAGTCAGGCATCTCCAATCTCCAGTGAAAAGTGAGAACAGAATTACTTCCCTTCTTGCATCTATTTGACATTTTTTCGTGGCTTTTTAATGCTCTTAAATGATGTCAGAAAAACCCAAGCATGAGTGAAAGCAAGACTGGTAAATGCTTTAATTCCTTCAGCTGAAGGGCACCAAACATCTCCCATTGCCTGTTTCTGTTACTGTTCTGTTGCTGTGCCTGTTTCTGTAAAATAAACAGTTCTTTTGCCATCAATGTCAAATTGAGAATGACAATACTTAGCAAGATGCTTCCCTTTCTGACATCAAGGGCAAACAGGAAGTTGTTTAGGTTGGATTGCTGTTGTAGGACAATCCCTTTTCGTGTGTCCTGGTTTACTACAAGCAAAACACCAACAAGCCTTTTTATCAGAGTCCAACTGTGCAGTCACAACAGATTTTTCAAAAATTTTTGTTTGTGTCTCAAGGGCTTTTTCCATTTTTTGTCCCAATTTTTCTCCCAAGGTTTTTCCCAAAGTTTATCCCAGTTATTTCCCAGTGGGGACAATGTGCTGGGGGCTGTGGCACCAGCCAGGGCAGGGCTGGAGCAGGAGAGCTCCGTGGCTCAGGGGCTGTGCTGGGCAGCAGAGGAGAGGCTGTGCCACCCCAAACCCAGCAGATGCTGGTCTGAGTCTCACCCTGCTGCAGGAGGAACAGATGTAACCTATTTGTGGGATGTCTGAAGGGCATTAGGGAAAGGTCAGTGGTTAGAATATGGATGATGTGCTTCAGAAGTGCATGAAAACAGCACAGTTTGTGAAACTCTGGGGAGCAGAACGTGCACAGTTAGGGGGGAATTGCCTTTATAATCCCCTTTGTGGCCAGTTTTGTGGGGAGGAGTTTAAAATGGTTTGATATAGTTTTGACAGGGTTTTTTGGCCCTGTTGTGAAATATTCATTCTGCAGTTAAGAGAACTGAATCAGGACTCACAATCTGCTCCTGTGACTGACGTGTATCCCCGTGCCCTGCCCATATTCCTGTTTTTTCCAGCACACACACAGTGGTGGAGCAAACACTGTCAGTGACAAGCCAGCCTTGGTAAGAACAGATTGCCTTCAACAACTTGTCTTCAACAGATTGTCCTCAGCCTCCTGAAGGAGGAGTGGATTTGCTTCTCCAACTCCAGATTGGAAACTCTGCCCCTGAACAACCAGCAGCTTCATGATCATCTCTCCTTCATTCTGCAGAAAACCCCAGGTTTTAAGTGGCACAGAGGAGAGCAGGGATGGCAGCCCCTGTGCCAGGCTGCCAGGGACTGGCTGCATCCAGGGCAGAGCTGGGGAAAGGGGAGTCCAGCATCCACTGCCAGCATCACCCCGTTCTGACACAAACATCTCTCTGAGCTAAACATCTTCCAGGACACTTCATTACCCTGCAGCCAGCCCAGTTCATGGTGCCATTACAAATAATTTAGCCACAACGATCTGGCAGTTTAATTTGCCTGTTTATCTCAATCATTTTGCACGAGGGGGAGAGATGCCTCAGCAGGATTCCACGTGGACACTGTGTCTCCCTGAACGTGGTTTCAGGTACAGGCTGAACAGAAATTCATCCTGCAGGCAATTGGCCTCACTGAAGCTCCAGAGCAGGTAACAGGGCTTTACCTGGGCAGGTAACAGGGCTTTGCCTGCACAGGTAACAGGGCTTTACCTGGACAGGTAACAGGGCTTTACCTGCACAGGTAACAGGGCTTTGCCTGCACAGGTAACAGGGCTTTACCTGGACAGGTAACAGGGCTTTGCCTGCACAGGTAACAGGGCTTTACCTGGGCAGGTAACAGGGTTTTGCCTGCACAGGTAACAGGGCTTTACCTGCACAGGTAACAGGCTTTGCCTGCACAGGTAACAGGGCTTTACCTGGACAGGTAACAGGGCTTTACCTGGGCAGGTAACAGGGCTTTGCCTGCACAGGTAACAGGGCTTTGCCTGCACAGGTAACAGGGCTTTGCCTGCACAGGTAACAGGGCTTTACCTGGGCAGGTAACAGGGCTTTACCTGCACAGGTAACAGGGCTTTGCCTCGTGGCTCTGACCCAGCCAGGGCTCTGCTGTGAGCAGTGTCCTACCTTGGAGCCCAGGGGAGGGGACAGGCAGCACAGACCCCCCCTCAGCTCCTGCTGAGCACGTACTTTGCTGCTTCTTTCTTTTTTTAGTTTGGAAATGTCAGCACTTTCCGTTCCCATGGGAACCCTGCCTTTTCCCTTGGCACGCCGGCGCTGCCGGGGCTGTGCTGGCTCGGGGAGGCTGTGCCAGCCCTGGTGGCCCCTGGCCAGCACCCAGGGATGGTCCCCAGCCCTTCCTCTGCCCCTGCAGACCCCCAGTGGGGCCCAACCCAGCAGCTCTGGGCTCCCCAGAACAGCCTCAGCCACTCAGAGCTGTGACAAGGGGGCACGAGCGGCTCTGACAGGCCTGACTGTAATCTCTTATTACAATTATTGTAATTATTCTCATTCTCTGTAGCCATGTGAGGTCAGGCTCTGCTCCCAGGGAACAAGGGACAAGGGGAAATGGCCTCAGGCTGGGCCAGGGGAGGCTCAGGTTGGACAGCAGGAGGAATTTCCCCATGGGAAGGGTGGTCAGGCATTGGCAGGGGTTTGGAGTGCCCATCCCTGCAGTGTCCAAGGATGTGGCACTCAGAGCTCTGGGCTGGGGACGAGGTGGGCGTTGGGCACAGCTGGGACTGGATGGGCTGGGAGGGATTTTCCAGCCCCAGTCAGTCTGGGATTTGTGATTTTCCAAAGCACCAGTGAGCTCCTGGCAGAGGAGGAGGGAGCCTGGCAGACCCACAAGCACTGTGCTGATGGTGAAACTCAGGTTCTTGCTGTGAGAACCAGGCTTTAGAAACCCCCAGGCTAGAGGGGCCCCATTTGCTTCTGGAATCATTTGTGATGTGCTAAAGCAGCAGCAGCAGCAGCTGTGGTTGGGCAGTCAGCACTCCCGAGGGAACACTCTGGAATATTTGGGGTTAACAGAGTCCCCAAACACAACAAAATCACTGGAATATTTGGGATTAACAGAGTCCTCAAACACAACAAAATCACTGGAATATTTGGGGTTAACAGAGTCCTCAAACACAACAAAATCACTGGAATATTTGGGGTTGACAGAGTCCCCAAACACAACAAAATCACTGGAATATTTGGGGTTGACAGAGTCCTCAAACACAACAAAATCACTGGAATATTTGGGGTTAGCAGAGTCTCCAAACACACAGAGGTAACTGGAATATTTGGGGTTAACAGACTCCCCAAACACAACAAAATCACTGGAATATTTGGGTTAGCAGAGTCCCCAGACACAGAGGTCACTGGAATATTTGGGTTAGCAGAGTCCCCAAACACACAGAGGTCACTGGAATATTTGGGTTAGCAGAGCCCCAGACACAGAGGTCACTGGAATATTTGGGGTTAACAGAGTCCCCAGACACAGAGGTCACTGGAATATTTGGGGTTGACAGAGTCCCCAAACACAACAAAATCACTGGAATATTTGGGGTTAACAGACTCCCCAAACACAACAAAATCACTGGAATATTTGGGTTAACAGAGTCCCCAAACACACAGAGGTCACTGGAATATTTGGGGTTAACAGAGTCCCCAAACATAGAGGTCACTGGAATATTTGGGGTTAACAGAGTCCCCAAACACAACAAAATCACTGGAATATTTGGGGTTAGCAGAGCCCCAGACACAGAGGTCACTGGAATATTTGGGGTTAACAGAGTCCCCAAACACAACAAAATCACTGGAATATTTGGGGTTGACAGAGTCCCCAGACACAGAGGTCACTGGAATATTTGGGGTTGACAGAGTCTCCAAACACAACAAAATCACTGGAATATTTGGGATTAGCAGAGTCCCCAAACACACAGAGGTCACTGGAATATTTGGGTTAGCAGAGCCCCAGACACAGAGGTCACTGGCTTTAGGGGTGCCAGCAGTTACCTTCACTGCTGGGTTTCCCACTGCCTGCAGAAGCTGCTGTGAGCAGGGGGACGTGTGAAGCAGTGCCAGTGTGACAGGTACCATGGCAATGGCTGTGCCAGGAGCTGCTCTGCCATCCCCTCAGCTCTTCCCACCCCAGATCTGGGAGGGTTCCACTGCTGAGGGATGTGCTGCAGCAGGGGCTGCTCCCCTCCCAGAGCCGTGTTCCAGAGCAGGATTTCAGAGCAGCAAGGTTAATTGCTATTTGCTTTCCAAGCCTTTATCTCGTTTTTAACTCCTCTCCCTTTCATCTTCCCTCTCTGCTTTTTGAAGAGCCACTTCTGGAGATCTGTTCCCAGGCTCCAAAGCAGCAGCAGGTTCAGGGCCAGGGAGAATTAGCAGAGAGGATCATCTCCAGGCTGTGGTGGGCAGGATCCTGTGTTCCTGGGACACACATTTGAGAGGAACAGGACTCAGGGGTGTGGGATTCCCCAGTTCCAGCTCCCAAGGGTGGCCTGGCCCTCTGAGCCCCGAGTGTTTCCTCTCTCAGCTCCTCTGCTGGCACCATCTCTGCCTTTCTGTGTGAAATAAAAGCACCTTTAACCATCAGGTGCTTTCCTTGCCATAAAGATATTTACACACTTCAATAAAGGCAGCTCTCAGCATTCTGTGTAAGTTAAGCAGATGGAGCTCGTGGGGTGTTTTTGCAGCCTCTCAGGGATTTTACTCATTCTCTCTGCACATCTCTGTTAAGCACTCAAACACCAAACCTGAATGCAGATCTCCAGGGGAAGCCTAAACACTGGGTAATTGAATTTTCCATGGGCAAATTCACTGCCCTGCTCTTCTGCCTGGTGGCTTTCTTTGCCCTGGATGCTCCCAGTGTGTTGTTTACCCCTCTGTGCTCTCCTGGGGCTTTCTAGGAGCAAACTCCATCATCCTCAGCATGGCCCAGTGCCTGGCCATGGCCAGGGCCCTGCACTCCCATCCCAGTGCCATTCCCAGCTCCATTAGAGCCTCTGTGCTTGCCTGAGTGGAGTGCTTGGGAGCACTGTGTGCCTCAGCTGCTCCTCCTCGTTAGTGACTCTCCTGCCAGGCTCTTAATCATCCATATGTTTTATCAGCAGTGATCTTGCATTTGCTAACAATCTGCAGATTAGGAAAAAAACCATCCCCAGTCCCTGGCGAGCCCCTGCCTGGGCTGGGTGTGCTGATGGGGCTGAGCCACACCTGGGCATGGCACAGCCCTGCCAGGTGTGCTGGGGCACAGCTGCACCACAGACTGCCAGGGGGATGGCATTTTGGGGTGACATTCCTCCCTGGCACAGGGTGCCCAGAGCAGCTGTGGCTGCCCCTGGATCCCTGGCACTGCCCCAGGCCAGGCTGGATATTGGGGTTGGATCACCCTGGGACAGTGGGAGGTGTCCCTGCCCTGGCAGAGGGTGGATCTGGATGGGCTTTAAATCCCTTCCAGCCCAAACTATTCTGGGTTTCCATGATTCTATGAATTTCACTGACCTGTGATCTTATCAAGGAGTGGAAGCACATTTATTTGACAGAATCTACTGTCTATAAAACTGTGTTAGCAACAACTATATTTTTGTCCCTTAACTCTGTCTGAGTTTTCCCATTACTTTTCCTGTCTGGAAATCTGCCAGTCTGCTTGATTCTCACTACAGCATCAGCACTTTCTTTCTGATTTTCCCCCTCATTCAAAGGTGTATTCAAAATCAGCAGCACTGGGTCAGCTCCCTCTTTTAGATTCTGGTGTTCCTGATTGTGGCTATTTCACATCAGTGGCTTTTTTTCATCTCACCAGTTCTCTTCTCTCTCTGTTTTCTCCCCAATCTCTTTGTTGCTAATTCAGCTCACTGGAAACAAGAAGTGTATAAAAATCTGACCTCTGCCCTTTAATATCTGTGTTTGGTGGTGGATTTAAAGGGGCTGTTTCCTTCCAGTTAATACCAATGGCTTTCCTACATGTGCTTCCACCAGGGTGTTTCCAGTCACAGGAGCTCTCCCAGTTCCTATGCACATCTCTACTTTTTAATTTCTTGTCTGCAGCTCAGCTCCCAGACAGCTCTGAGGAATCCACAGGGATGGGAGGATTTCATATTGACTCTAAATAAAGGGTAGTGCTTCACAGAGGGAAAACCACAGCCAAACAAAGCACAAGCTCAGTTCCCAGGGTTTCCTCCGAGGAAGGGAAGGTTTGATTTGTCACCCCGTGCCTGGGGTCAGCCCTGCTGCAGCAGCACAGCTGAACAGAGCTCAGCAGCACTGGGGACACAGATCTTGTAGGATTGGGTGCCCAAGTCCTTCAAGCATCCATCAAGCACCAATGTAAATGAAGTCTTTACTCACAGTTAGATTCCTGCACACACATCAGGGACAAAATCAGGAGCCAGGGGTGCAAAGCCTGGCATGGAGAGTGAAAACCCCAGGGCAGCTTCTCCTGCTGCTTTATCTGTGACCCCTGCTGGGCACCCTCTGCCTCTCACAGTTTCCAGCCTTCTTCGACAATCAGCAGAGAGATTTTTTTTTTTTTTTTTACAGAGTCTGTGATTACTTTTCATGAAGAGCAGGAAATGGGACTTTCAGGAGAATACCACTAAATACCAGAGAATCATGAAGGGAGCACAAGTGCTGGCTGTGGTGCCCAGGTGTGGGGCCTGGCAGAGCCTCCCTGGGTGAGGGGGACACAGGACCCCAGAAATGTGATTTATGACCCCCCAATTGACAGCAGAGACACACAGAGATACCCTCCTCTCTGCCTGCTACAACATTTACAGAAACAGCCTGTAAATAGAATTATGGGAGTGTTTTAAATGGATTTCTGAGCCGGATTCAGAGCTATTCCCTCGCTGCATTCCCTAAATATAAACCAGAGCTTCTCTTGCTGGCATAAAACTGCATCTTCCAGAGTTCCCTCTGCCAGCACCCCAGGAGGCTGGAAGCTGGATTTGCACCTTTTGGGGACTGCTGAGGTCCAGCTGCAGCTCAGGGAGGGAGAGGGGGACACCCTGTGCCCAGGCAGGGGACACTGCCAGGGGCACAGGGCCAGGCTTGTCCTGCCACAGCTGGGCAGCTCTGCCAGCAGGGAGAGGGGCTGGGGCAGCTCTGCTGGGAATTCCTGACCTGAGCAGCCTCACACCAGGCCTGAGGGTCTCTGCTGTGTTTCAGACAATTATGGGGCTAATCCTGGAGTTATTTGGTGCAATGATGGAATCACAGAATCCTGGAATGGTTTGGGTTGGGAGGGACCTTAAAGCCATCCAGTGCCATGGCAGGGACACCTTCCACTGCTCCAAACCCAGTGTCCAGCCTGGCCTTGGGCACTGCCAGGGATCCAGGGGCAGCCACAGCTGCCCTGAGCACTGTGCCAGGCCCTGCCCACCCTGCCAGGAGCAATTCCTGCCCCAAATCCCACCCCTCCCTGCCCTCTGGAGCCATTCCCTGTGTGCTGTCCCTCCATGCCCTGAGCTCTGCCCCTCTCCTGGCCCTCCCCAGCCCCTTCCCCATCCCCAGAGCTCTGTGCCCCCTGCAGCTGCAGGGATGGTGTGGGCAGCTCCCCTGGCCTGCCCAGCAGCACAGGAATTCCTCCCTGCAGTATCTGCTCCAGCCAGGAGCTGTGTGCTGCAGCTGAAGGAGCCTCTGTCTAATGAGCCTGTGCCTGGATGTCAGCAGTAATTAATGTGCATCACCCTGCAGGTTCCCACCTCCTCTTAATAGGCTGAAATTTTATCCTCTGGTTATAATTGCAAATTATGGTTAAAGTTTTACATGCCTGGCAGTCGGGAAGCTCCAGCTCATTCCCCTGTGGGCACACGTGGGGATGTGGCTGAGATGGTTCCAGCCCCTCCTGTCACTCCTGGCCCTTACACTTCATCCTCACCATTCTCTTCTCTTCTCTTCTCTTCTCTTCTCTTCTCTTCTCTTCTCTTCTCTTCTCTTCTCTTCTCTTCTCTTCT
>JAOTQP010000521.1:19619334-19630875 GCA_026413545.1 Cichladusa arquata
GGGCACTGGGAGCTGTGGTGATGGGCACTGGGAGCTGTGGGGGCACTGGGAGCTCTGATGGGCACTGGGAGCTGTGGTGGGCACTGGGAGCTGTGGTGATGGGCACTGGGAGCTGTGGTGGGCACTGGGAGCTGTGGTGGGCACTGGGAGCTGTGGTGGGCACTGGGAGCTCAGGCTCAGCTGGGCTGGGTTTTACAGCCCCTGCAGCCCCCAGGAGATGGGGCTGAAGCAAAGCCCTGCCCAGGGCGGCTCCAGGCTGGGCTCTGTGCTGGGCTGGGGCACAGCACTGAGCTGGAGGAGGGGCCGACCCCACACCCATGGCGCTGAGCTGAGGTCCCTGCTCTGCTTTGCTCCCCGGGTTTGTGCAGGGTGGAGCAGGAAGGTGGAGGCAGCTGGGAGGGCTGGATTGCCATGGGAACAGGGGAGCAGGGCTGCTGGCACCAGGGGACAGTGACACCGCCAGGGAGGTGCCCCTGTCCCCTCTGCCCAGCCCTGGGCACTGTCCTGGTGCTGGGGCCAGTGTTCCTGCACGAGCTGTGCCATCCCCATCCCCATCCCCATTCCCATTCCCATTCCCATTCCCCATTCCCATTCCTAATCCCATTTTCATTCCCATTCCCAGTGTCCTGGTGCTGGGGTCAGTGTTCCTACAGGAGCTGTGCCATTCCCATCCCCATCCCCATTCCCATTCCCATCCCATTCTTCCCATTCCCAATCCCATTCCCATTCCCATCCCCATTCTCATTCTTCCCATCCCCATTCCCACTCTCATTCCCATCCCCATTCCCATTTTTCCCATTCCCATCCCCATTCCCATTATTCCCATCCCCATTCCCATTATTCCCATCCCCAGTCCCATCCCCATTCCCATTTTTCCCATTCCCATTTTTCCCATTCCCATTTTTCCCATCCCCATTCCCCATTCCCCATTCCCATTCCCCATTCCCATTATTCCCATCCCCATTCCCATTTTTCCCATCCCCATCCCCATCCCATCCCCGTGCCCAGGCTGAGGAATCCCAGCTCTGCTTGGCTGCTGCACCCTTCCAAGTGGGCAGCCTGGCATGAAAGGAGCCTGGCACGGGCTGGGCTGAGTGCTTCTGGCTGCTCTCAGGTGTGCTTGGGGAAAAAATCCCCTGACAAGCTCCAGAGGCCAGAGGAGATCCTTCTGTAAGTGCTGCAATTATCCTGCATTACTTGTCCAGCCCGGCTGGCATCCTGGCCAAGGGAGGGGCTGAGGGGCACTGGAGCTTGCACAGCCTTAGAGCAGATTCACTCAGCCCTTCAAATATTTATGGCCTTGCAATCCACACACTTTGAGCAGGTTTGGATCCTCCTGCTCTGCTCTTCTTGTGGAGAGGCTCTGGAGGGCTCCTGCCCAGCCAGGGGGTGGCTGCAGCCACCAGGGGACAGGTTTAGGGCTGGAGATTGGGGAGGATCCCTGGAGAGCTCCTGCAGAGCTCCTTGGTGTGAGGAGGGGCTTTGGGTTGGGATGCAGGACACCCGTGAGAGCTGCTCAGCCACGGGGGTCATCCTGTCCCTGCCTGCACAGCTGGAATTGTGGCACACAGCTGGAATTGTGGCACAGGAATTGTGGCACACAGCTGGAATTGTGGCACACAGCTGGAATTGTGGCACAGGAATTGTGGCACACAGCTGGAATTGTGGCACTGGAATTGTGGCACTGGAATTGTGGCACACAGCTGGAATTGTGGCACTGGAATTGTGGCACACAGCTGGAATTGTGGGCAGGGGTGTCCCACCTGCTCGGGAGGGACAGGAACAGGTTTTTGAGCAGAAACAAAGCCAGCTGTAAGAAGCCAGTTGCCTTCCTGCCCGAGGGACAGTTCCTGTCGATCTGCCACGTTTTACTCTCACGGGATAAAAATAGAGCACGATTTGCAGGCAGCAGCGGCACATCCTGCGGTCCTAACGAGCTCTTAAGGTAATTACCTTTGGTGGGAAAGAGCTGGAGAAGAGAGCAGGCTCAGCTGGCAAAGGTTTGTGAGAAATGGGTCTGTGCTCCCCAGAAAGGTTTATTGAAATGGGTCTGTGCCCCCAGAAAGGTTTGTAGGAAATGGGTCTGTGCCCCCCAGAAAGGTTTGTAGGAAATGTGTCTGTGGCCCCAGAAAGGTTTATTGGAAATGGGTCTGTGCCCCCCAGAAAGGACAGCATCCCTTAGAGGGGCTGAGGGAGACCCAGGAGAGGGGTTTGGGACAGGGGATGGAGGGACAGGACACAGGGATGGCTCCCACTGCCACAGGGCAGGGCTGGATGGGATTTTGGGATCTGGGATTTTGGGATGGAATTGTTCCCCCTGGGGGTGGGGAGCCCCTTTGCCCTGTGCCAGCGCCTGGCTGTGCTCACAGGGAAGAGGTTCTTGTAAAATAATGTTTGAGTCTCTGTTAATTTCTCATTTTAAGGTGCTGCTCTGTAGCTGGGGGCTGTCTCAAGAGGAATTATGGTCTGTGCTGGGGAAGTGCCACATGCCAGCCCCTGCCAGAGCCACCCCTGTCCTGGGCATCCTGTCACCCCCTGTCACCTGGGGGCTGATCCCATTTCCCCACTGAGCCTTGGCCCTGTCTGGGTCAGTAAATAACCCCTGGCAGCCCTGCATTGCCTCCCAGCTCTGTAAATCAATTCACCCTGGCGCAGGATATCGTGCAATAGGTAAATTACAGCTCCTGCTGCTCCATCTTCCTAACGAGCCCGATACCATCTTAAGAATATAAACCGAGAGCTCCTTTGTGAGACTCAATTTGCCTTTGTGAGACTCAATTTGCCTCTGTGAGCACGGGGCTGATCTCCCGGGCAGGGCAGCGCCTCCCGTGTAATCCTGAGGCTTTTCCTTATCGGTGTCCCCAGGCACAGCAGATTTGTGTCCCTGCAGCTCCTCCCTGAGCCCGAGCAGGGCTGGGACCGTCCAGCGCTGGGTGTCTGCCCAGCCCGGCTCCTAAAAACCCTCCCGGATCCTGCCCCGAGCTGCTGAGGGGTCCGTGGGCACCAGGGATGGGCACCAGGGCAGGGGATGGCACCTGGGCTGGGTGGCACTGCTCAGGATTTACACCTGAGATGTCACCTGGGCTGGGTGGCACTGCTCAGGATTGGCTCCAGGGGAGAAAATGTCACCTGGGCTGGGTGGCACTGCTCAGGGTTTACAGCAGGGCAGGAAATGTCACCTGGGCTGGGTGGCACTGCTCAGGATTGGCTCCAGGGGAAGGGATGGCACCTGGGCTGGGTGGCACTGCTCAGGATTTACAGCAGAGATGTCACCTGGGCTGGGTGAACACAAACCAGTGTGAACACAAATTAGTGTGCACAAAAAACAGGGTGAGCACAAATCAGTGTGAGCACAAATCAGTGTGAGCACAAATCAGTGTGAGCACATTAATGTGAGCACAAAGCAGAGTGAACACAGCCCAGTGCAACTTGCAGTGATTTCCCTGCGTGTCCCACAGGTTTAATTCCATTTGTCTTCCCCTCTCCTTTGGCAGGGATGTGCTAATCCCATGTGAAACCCACTCTGATGTGAGTAAGTGGAACAGACAGGCTGAACCTTTTCTACATTAAAGTGGAGGCACAGAGCCTTGTGCATGCATGGAGTGTGATCTGAGGCATGATACTCAAGTTTTACACACAGTGTGATCTGAGACATGATACTCAGGTTTTACACACAGAGTGTGATCTGAGACATGATAACTCAGGTTTTACACACAGAGTGTGATCTGAGACATGATAACTCAGGTTTTACACACAGAGTGTGATCTATTAAACACACACAGAATGATCCCACACATGATATCTCAGGTTTTACACACAGATAGAATGATCTCACACATGATACCTCAGGTTTTACACACACAGAGTGATCCCACACATGATAACTCAGGTTTTACACACACACAGTGATCTGTTAAACACACACAGAATCATCTCAGACATGGTCCCTGGGTGTCACACTGTTCTGGGGTGCCTCAGGTCCCAGTGATGCCTGTTCCTGCAGGCTCAGTGGGGCAGTCAAGGTTTCAGAACCCTGGGCTAAGCATTTCCAGGAGCTCCTGTCAGGCCAAATAAACATTAGAGCAGCAAAGAGAGGAAGGAGAAAGCAGAGTGAGCAGGAAGAGCAGGAGGGATGAGGAGATTGCTGCAATCTGTGGCCCCTTGGGACAGTGCCTGAGAGCTGTGATCACATCCCAGGAGCTCACAAACTGCTCCCACCCTCTGCCGTCCCAGCACGGGGAGATTCCCCCAGAATAGCCTGTGCTACTGAGCCCTGGGGAAATGCACATTGTCCTGAGCCCTGGGGACATGCTGGGCATCGTCCTGAGCTCCTGAGCCCTGAGGAAATGCTGGGCATTGTCCTGAGCTCCTGAGCCCTGAGGAAATGCACATTGTCCTGTGCTCCTGAGCCCTGAGGAAATGCTGGGCATTGTCCTGAGCTCCTGAGCCCTGAGGAAATGCTGGGCATTGTCCTGAGCTCCTGAGCCCTGGGGAAATGCTGGGCATTGTCCTGAGCTCCTGGCAGGGACAGCAGGGTCCCCTGGACCTTCAGAGGGACGGTGTGAAATTAGGAGTTAACACAGCAACAAGCTTCTCCATCAGCAGCAGCAGCTGGAATCATTAAGCCTGAAATAATTTTAATTGGATCCAGGATTCACATGAGATTTTTTTGTGCCATGGAGGAGCTGGACCAGTTTTTCATCTACCACCAGCCACTGGAGCAGGGGAGAGGGGAGAGGGCCTGCTTGGCTTCAGGTGCCTCTGGATCCTGAGCTGTTGGGTCTATCTCACACCAAACTGGCTTTAAAGACATGGAGATAAATATTTTCTTTGCCTTGGAGTGGATTAACCTCCCTTGGCCAGCCCCAAGTTGTTGATTTAAGTCCCTGACAGGAACTCTCCAGTTCATTGCAGTGACAAGCTCCTGACACTTTCTCCCATGGGCCAGAGGTGGGAACCTGGGGAGGATGAACCCCAGCTCTGTGGGGTGGTTTGGGGGTGAGAATTCAGTTAATCATCCTGTGTGCCCCATTAAAAATGAGGCATTTGTCTGTGCAAATGGACCTGTGGCCCTCACCCACAGGATTTCCAGGGAATGTGTCTGGACAGCACAGGGACCCTTCCAAAGGAGCCAGGAATTGATGGGACTGGGGTGATTCAGTGCAGTCACTGCACTGAGGGGGCAGGTAAAACATAAACACCAAAAATCCCAATGAAACAGAGCCCTGGTGGCATCTGCAGCTCCCAGTCCCTGGGGCAGGAGAGGCAGGAGGGTTTGAACTGGGGCAGGGAATCCCTCAGGGAATCCTGCTGGGGCTGGGGGTGGTTTGCTTCCAGCTCAGGAACAGCCAGGGGGGGCTTTAAAATGCAGGCAGGAGAGTCCCAGAGGGCATCAGAGATTTGAGAGTGTTTGAGGAGGATTCAGGTGCACAAACAGCACTTGGCATTTGCTCCGTGCTCTTGCTCCTCGTTGGGACTGGGTGGTGGGTACAGAATCCTGGAATTGCAGAATCCTCGAGTGGTTTGGGTTGGGAGGGACCTTAAATCCCCCCAGTGCCGTGGCAGGGACACCTCCCACTGTCCCAGGGTGATCCAAACCCCATCCAGCCTGGCCTGGGGCTCCTGCGTTGGTGGGGGGAGAGAAATGTGAAAATCCTTTCCTGAGCCAGCAGTGAGACCTGGGGCCAAGACACAACAATTCCAGGGTTTTAAAGGCAGCTTTTCGTGTTGGGGGATCCATGAAAGAAGATCCCACAGACCCTGCCAGGCCTGTGATCTTCACAGCAGCTGCTGGGCTCACCTTGCTTTCCTGGCTTTCCCTGAGCAGCCAGCTCAGCCAGGCAGAGATGCAGCACAAGCACCAAATACAGCTCCCTGCTCTCTGCTCCTCCAAAATTCAGCATCCTCGATGGAACAGGAGCCCAGTCAAGGTCAGCCTTCACTGCTTTTAGCAAAACTGTTTCCTTCAGGTTTGGATGGGGCTGAGGCTTTTGGAACTACACAGTGGATTCAAAATAAGTATTAATGATTTGATGTGAGTTCCCTGGCAGAGGGTGGGCTTAGGTGGGATGTTGGGAGGAAATTATTCCCTGTGAGGGTGCTGAGGGCCTGGCACAGGTGCCCAGAGCTGTGGCTGCCCCTGGATCCCTGGCAGTGCCCGGAGCCAGGCTGGATGTGGGAGGTGTCCCTGCCCATGAACAGAGGGGCTTTGAGGCTCCTCCCAACCCAGCCCATTCCAGGATCCTGTCATTGCTAAATCCCCTTAATTTCTGCTGGAAGAGGAGCTGGAGAGGAGCAGGAGGGTGAGGAGGGAGCAGAGCCTGGCAGGGAGTGCTCAGTGCACAATGCCCACGGTGTGCCCAGCACAAAGGGGCTCCTCTTCCCCCAGAGCCTGCCTGGCCACTGGCTCCAGCTCCTGCTAGCCAGGGACAATGGCAGGAAAAGCTGGAATTCCCCTTGGCTGCTCTCCTGGCTGGGGCTGAGCTCAGCCCTGGGGGTTCAAAGCCTCTCAAACCCCCACCCAGTGCTGGTGACATTGCTGGTGACATCTCTTGGCTGCCCAGATCATGCCATTGCACGTGTAGTGATAGCAATTAACAAAATTTTCATCATTAACCCCATGGCTGCTCCCTGCTGAGCCCCTCACTGGCCACCCTGGTGTCCCCCCTTGGCCATTCCACTCAGGAGCTGGGCTACTGCAGCCCGTGGCAGGCCCCAACTTTACAGCTTATTCCATGTTTTGAAAGATTTATTTGAATAAATTGCCAGGTGAAATACTGCTTTCAGCTGGCTGACCTGCTGGGCTGCTGTAGCCTTCCAGCAGTGCCATCAGGGAAAATTCCAGCCTCAGAAGTTCTCCTGGTATAAAGGAGCTGCCTGGGAGGTGTTTTGATGCAGAGCTGCATTAAGCAGAAAGGGGGTTCAGTGGCACTGCTTGTTGGTTAAAGAAGAAAAGGAAACTTCAGTGAGTGTTTGAAGGGCTGTGCTGTTTGCCAGGGCTGCCTGGGGAGTGGGAAGCTGGGGATGCTGAGCAGGGGTGGCACTGCTGGCAGGAGCTGCAGGGAATGCAGGGCTGCTGTGCCAGGAGAGCCACCCTGGGATGTGTGACTGGGGCACAGGCAGCAGGACACAGCCTGAGCCGTGCCAGGCCAGACCCGGGCTGGGCACCAGGAGGAGTTTCTCCCTGGAGAGGGCAGCTCTGGCCTGGCAGAGGGGTAAATGCAGGATTTGGGAGCAGCTGGGCTTGGCAGCCCCTGCTTGCTGCGGGTTTGTTTGCTGATCCCTCATCCCCAGGGCTGCAGCAGCCACTGGGATGTGCAGTGACAGCACAGAGTGCCCGAGCTCCAGCTCAGCCAGGCTGGGTGAGAGCATCCCCAGCTCAGCTGCAGCACAGTCCTGAGCTGGGCTGGGGATGTGCTCAGCCCATTTCCCTCTCCTGCCACCCAGCCCTGCTCTGGGAAGGTGCAGGGACAGCTCAGCCCCGAGCAGGAGCTGCTCCCTGCTCTGAACAGGGCTGGGCACGTTCAGTGACACAGTGACATCTGTGCCCCTGCACAAAGGCTGCAGGGAGGGTGGCCTGCTCATCCATCCCACAGAATTCCTTCTGGAAACAGCACAGGACGTAACAAACACCTCAATGGCAGCGTGAGTCTCCCTCTGTGCTCAGATTTTGGAGTTTCCCCAGCTCTGCTGAATCCTTGCCTTGTCTCTGTGGGGCTGCTCTGGGCTCCCAGGACATGGAGATCCCTGGTTCCATGGCAGGTTTCAGCTGCTGCATAGCACTGGGGTGCTGAAGGGATTGGGTTCACCAGAGCCAGACCCCACCGGGCCCAGCCACGGTTTCCTTCTATAATTTAAATAATTGAACAGCACAGTAATAATATCAGTGTATTTAATAGAATCATGGAATTGTTTGTGTGGGAAAAGACCTCCAACACCATTGAGTCCAGCCATCTGTGAGTGGGAAAGTAATTCCAGGCTTTACTCAGGTGGATGTGGCGTTATCCTTGAGGGGCACTGGGTGCACACACAGCCGTGCCCTGTCACTCTTCATCATCACCATCATCATCATCATGATGCAGCCCAGCTGATCCCCAGCCACGCTGCAGGAATGTGCAGCTCTGGGGCGTTGGGCAGTGCCAGGACAGGGCACAGGGGGTGCCGTGGCAGGGTGAGGAGCGTCCCCACTCCCCCAGAGCTCGGGGGGCTGCTGAACGAGTGGCACAAGCCGGGGCAGAGCGTGCGGCTCCTCAGCGCCCTGGTATTAATAGTTAATCAGGCTGCTCTGTGTTGCAGAGCGTGCGGGCATGGCAGGGAATTGCCAGCCAAGCAAACCACTTAACTCGGAGTCGCGTTTCTGGCGCCGAGCCTCCGAGGAAACGCTCTCCAGGAAAACCTGGAGAGCTCATTACCGAGACAATGAAGGGCCGGGGTAAATGGGATGCGGCTGTTACCAACACTCCATCCCTGGGAACGGGGCTGGAGAAGTGAATTGGACGCTGAATTCGCGTCCTTGGTCCCCGTAGGATGCTGTCCCGTCGCCATGGCGACAGCATCCTCCAGCCCTGCTCCAGCTGCTCGGCAATCAGCGCTCCCCGGGACCCCAGCCCGGGCCATCTGCGTGTGGAACCAGCAGCTCTGCCTTCCCCAGCTGCCACTCCGTCCTTTCCCGAAGCACCGCGTCCATCCCCGCTTTCCCCGCCCTGCCCCCGGGCACAGCCGGGCTGGCACTGCCGCTGTCCTGCCGGGCGCGGGGCTGGCTCCGGAGGGGAAACCGCTGCACATCGGAGCGTTTGGCTTTGTCGAAAAATCGGAGTCTGTGGAAATCGGTGGTGGGGAGGGCTGGGTGCCCGAGGGCACCTCCCCACCTGTGCTCATGGAGTCCTGGAGTGGTTCGGGTGGGAAAGGACCCTAAAGCTCATCCAGGGAACCTCCTGGGGGCAGGGACACCTTCCCCTGTCCCAGGGTGCTCCAATCCCTTGTCCAGCCCGGTTTGGGCAGTGCCAGGGGTCCAGGGCAGTGGCTCATGCAGAGTCACAGATGGGGACACTGGAGGCAGGGCAGAGCTGCAGGGAGCTGTCCTGGGGCACGGGCTGTGCCAGGGACCCTCCTGGTGCTGTCTGCAGCAGGGTGGAGGCACCCAGAGCTGCTGTCCATGGCACCCCGAGCTGGGGGACCCAGCTCCCCCGGGCAGCTTGTTCTGCCACTTAATCGCTCTTGTTTTTACAAACTGCATCTTGTTCCCAGCCCAAGTGCGTCTGCTCCTGCCCGGGGGGCTGGGGCTGTGCTGCCTCTCCTCCCTGGATGGAGGAGCCCTGCAGCAGCTGCTGTTTTCTCCCCGTGAAGGCTCAGGGATGGTTGTGTCACCTCTCTGGGCATGAGCTCCTGACTCACTCCTGCCGGGCAGCTGCTCCCAGACCCTCCCCAGGCTGAGCCCTCCAGCCCCAGAGGAGGGCAGGGCGAGCTGCCACGGCCAGCAGGGATGGGGGGACTCTGCCCCACTCAGGTGAGACCCCACCTGCAGGGCTGCAGACACCAGCAGGGTGGAGAGAGCCCAGAGGAGCCCATGGAGCTGCTGCAGGGCTGGGTGCAGGGCTTTGCCTGGGAGTTCCTTCTGGGGAGTGATTTCCCAGTCACCAATTCTGACAACATCTGTCGCTGACTCTGCTGCGTTTGCCATCAATGCCCATGTGCAGGAATTCCTCTCTGAGTCCTCTGGTGCCTGAGGGAGCTGCCCCGAGCCTGCCTGGAGCCTTGGAATCAATCCACACTGTTACCTGAGTGACAGAGTCCATGTCAAGCAAAATCCTGTGCAATATTTTTGCTGTTGTAGAACAGGGAGGAGCTCACAGAACCAGCTCCTTCAGCACAGCTCACCAAAGGTTTACTTTCAAACCATGAAGAAAAAAATACTGGATGGGGTGAATTGCTCCCTGGGAGGGTGAGGCCCTGGCACAGGGATCCCTGGCAGTGCCCCAGGCTGGACCCTGGGGTTGGAGCACCTGGGACAGTGGGAGGTGACACTGGATGGGATTTAATGTCCCTTCCCACCCAGCCCAAACCATCCTGTGATTCTCAAATCAGAAGCCCTGGGGTCAAACCCCTCCTGCTGGGACTCCTGCTCCCCAAGCCTCTCCTGCCTTTCCCCTCATGCTCCCTGCATTTGGAATTTTTGGGGATGGGTGCAGCAGATAACCTTTTTAGTTGAGTTAATCCTTGCAGGCACCACTGGAGTCTGAAGTGGCAGCATTTCCTCTCAGACTTGTCTCTGTTTCACTCTTGCAGAAGCTGAATAATTCTCTCTGACAGCTTTTTGCTTTTTATAGCAGTAATTAGTCAAAAAGCATCGGCGTGACGAGCGCTGCCCCGGCCCTGCTGCACGTCTGGGGGGTGACAGGGCCAGGGGGGAGCAGGGTGCTGGGCTCTGATGCTAAAATGGGCAAAGCCTTGGCCTTTTTTCCTACCTAAATTTGGTGTTTGGAGGCACCTGGAGGGATCTGGGACGGCTGCTGGAGCCTGGCTGCTCATCCAGCCCGGAGTGACTGCTGCAGAAAACAACAAAAAGCGAAAAGCAGCAGACTAGAAACTGTGATTTTACAAGTTCAGCTGAGGTGGAAGGAGGTAGAGGGATTTGGGGGAGAGACCAGGTGTTAAATGTGGTTTTAATCCTGGTTAGTCCCCAAAATACCAGCAGATCTGGGCACGGGGTGACGTTGGTGTAACGTTGGCAGGATTGAGTGTTACTTTAACAGAAAGTGTTAAAGGTGTGGGAAGAATTTACTAAGGGAAAAGGTGGAGGTTTTGTCTCTCTTTGTCTAATCCAAGCTCCCCAAAAGCCAGGGGCCTGGCTTATCACATGATCATTACCTGGCTGGGAATGCTTGCCTGTCACCTGGTGGGGCTTTGGGGCTGGTTTTATTCCAAAGATAAAATTAGAAGTCAGAGTTATCTGGTGACTTCAAAACAGCTGAGTCTGGGTGGAGCTGGAGCTGCGTGTGGCTCTTTGCAGAAAGCCAGGATGGAATTAATCAGCTGCCTGCAGCCAGTTTAATGCTGTTTGTGCAGCCTGGAGCTCGGGCAAGGGGCAGCCCTGACAACAATTCCTACAATAATCCCAGAGAAAACGTGCCTTGGCTTGGATTCCCACCAGTCTGGTGGGGGAAAAAACCAAAAAAACAGGTGGGGTTTTTAATCTGAGGAAGATTTGCTGTATTTGAGGAGATGGATGTGCATTATTCCCATTCCCAGGTGTGTGCTTTGCTTGGCAGAGAGAAAATCCCAAACCAGGATGGGCTGGGTTGGGAAGGACCTGAAATCCACCCATGGTCAGGGACACCCACCCTGTCCCAGGGTGCTCCAAGCCTGGCCTGGAACGTCCCAGGTTTGGGGACTGTCCTGGTTTGGGGACAGGTGTCTGCCAATAGAGGCAGGAGCTTCTCTTTGAAATGGAGAATGTAAACCCCCTCCCTCCAAATTATTATAATTTTGAAATTAAGGAGCTCTCAGGCAAAGATATGGGAATTAGGAATAACAGTTCTTTAC
>JAOTQP010000521.1:19666841-19684765 GCA_026413545.1 Cichladusa arquata
GCAGGGGCATGGGGCATGGGGCAGGGGCATGGGGCAGGGGGCACAGGGCAGGGGCAGGGGGCGGGAACACGCATAGCTAAGCATGAACACACACAGGTACACACACAGGTGCACACAGACACACACACACCTGAGCATATACACACACAGACACACACAGGTACACACATACCTCTGCACACACACAGGTACACACACAGGTACGCACAGACACACACACAGGTGCACACACACACAGACACACACAGACACACACAGACACACACACAGGTGCACACACACACAGACACACACAGACACACACAGACACACACATACCTCTGCACACACACAGGTACACACACAGGTACGCACACACCTGAGCATATACACACACAGACACACACAGACACACACAGACACACACATACCTCTGCACACACACACACAGACACACACAGGTACGCACACCTGTGCACAGACAGGGGCATGGGCACACACACACAGGTACACACTGATACAGGTACAGATACACACACAGACACCTGCGCACGTACACACACAGACACAAGTACATAGACACAGACACAAGTACACACACAGGTACACACACACACACAGGTACACACACACACAGGTACACAAACACATTTGCACACACACACACATGCACACACATTTGTACACACACGTGCACACACACAGACACAGGTATACACACACACATTTGCACACACACTCACAGACATTTGCGCACACACACTCACAGACATTTGCACACACACACACACACATTTGTACACACACTCACAGACATTTGCACGCTCACACACACATTTGCACACACACACACACACACACACACATTTGTACACACACTCACAGACATTTGCACACACACTCACAGACATTTGCACACTCACACACACATTTGCACACACACACACACACATTTGCACACACACACACACACGCACACGCCCAGCTGAGGCCGCAGCCCTGGTCAGTGCCTTGTCCCCAGTGCCTTGTCCCCAGAAATCTGCTGTTTCCAGCTGGAGTGGGGAGGCTGCTCCTGCCCGTGCTGGGGCTGTGTCAGTGCAGGATGCACTGGGAAGAAGATCTGGCAAAGGCACAACACTGGGAGCAGCTGTGGAGGTCCCCTCAGGGCTGGGGACATGCTGGGGGCGGTGGCTGTATCACCTGCTGGTGACAGCAGTGTCCCACTCGCTGTGACACGGCTGTTCCCTGCCCCTGCAGGTCCCATCCTGGTCCTGGTCCCGGAATGTGGGCAGGGACAGGGACTGTCCACCCCAAGGGGCAGGATTTAATTCCCAGGGCTGGTGGCTGTGCCAGGTTTGGGGACGGCAGCAGACAGGGTCACCTCTGTCACCCAGTTAGATGTGACAGTCTGTCCCCCACATGCCGCTGGGAAGCAGCCAGAGCATGAAATCCCCTCCCACCATAAATCACCCCCAGCTGGTACCACCCCTTTGCTTTCCCTCACTCTCACTTCAGCTGGGTCCCGTGGGAACGAGCTGCCCAAAATAGCTCTGACGGCGGGGCGGGCAGCAGTGCCCCCAGAGCTGTGCCCTGCTCCCTGTGGCACCATGGTGAAGTGCCTGGTGAGGATCAGAACCAGGGTCAGCGTGCACCTGTGGCTGATCAACCACTGCTGCCGGGGCGTGCGGGTGCGGGTGCTGGCGCTGGGGCCGCGCCTGCTGTCCCGGGCCCTGGGCATCCTGCCCCTGCTGCCGGCCCGGCCCGGCCACCCTGGGGACACACCTGAGCCAGGTAACGCTGCGCGGGGGCTGGCACCGGCTGGGGTGTCCAGGGGGCTCCCCATGGACTGTGGTACCCGTAGCCAGGTGGGCTGCGGGAATGTGGGTGCAGGAATGTGAGAGCAGGAATGTGGGTGCAGAAATGTGGGTGCAGGAATGTGGGTGCAGAAATTTGGGGTGCAGGAATGTGGGTGCAGAAATGTGGGTGCAGGAATGTGGGTGCAGGAATGTGGGTGCAGAAATTTGGGGTGCAGGAATGTGGGTGCAGGAATGTGAGAGCAGGAATGTGGGTGCAGAAATTTGGGGTGCAGAAATTTGGGGTGCAGGAATGTGGGTGCAGGAATGTGGGTGCAGAAATTTGAGGTGCAGAAATGTGGGTGCAGGAATGCAGGATGCAGCACTGTGGGATGCAGCAATGCAGGATGCAGGATATGCATGCCAGGGAGTGAGCTGGGGTCTCTGGGGCTGGCTGGACTCCAGGCTGGTATTAGCACAGGGCAGCTCTGGTTTTGGGGCTGGACTCCAGTTCCCAGGATTTTCCCCGTTCTGCTGTCAGTCCTGTGGCAGCAGACAGCAGGAGGGTTTGGGGCTGGGGGCAGCGCTGCTGGCACTGGTGATGAGCAGTGGCACCCCCTCAGTGGCTGTCCCCATGCTGGGGACACAGTGGCTCCGTGGGCAGCGTTGCCATGAGAGGGGAGGGTGCAGAGCTGGCAGGGTGAGGGCGAGTTCCCTCCTCACAGCCCCAGCACTCGCTGGAGGCATCCGGCCCCAGAGGCTGCAAATCCCCGGGAATGCACGGGATGAGCTCGGGGCGCTGCCCTTGCCCCTGGGGCAGCCAGGACAGGAGGTAACAGCGTGTCAGGGTGTTTTAGTGCACTCTGCTCTTCCCCTGGCCAGCCCTGTCCCTCTCCAGCCACCCTGGGGAGCAGCAGGTCCCCACCGTGACCTTCAGACACCCTCCCTGCAATGGCAGAGCTCCTGTCCCCCTCACCCCCTGCCAGAACTACCTGCAGCAGCTCCCATACGTGTGGGGTTTGTTGGAATTTGGGGATTTGGAGATGTTGGTAGGGGCAGGAGTTCCTTGGCACGAAGGACCAAAGCTCAGCCTGGTGTGGGGCTGGCAGCTGGCACAGGGGCTGGCACACAGCTCCTGCCACGGCTCCTGCTCGTGTGCGAGCCAGGTCACACGGTTGGTTTGTGGTGAGCTCAGAGCAGCCTGTGCTGCAGGGGCTCCTGCACCTGCTGGGGACATGTCCCCCCGTGTGTTGGGGGACAGCCACCCCTGCCAGACCAGCACAACCCTCGCTCTGTGCATCTCCCACCTGGGGTTCTCAGCATTGCCACCCTTCCCTGCGCTCCCCAGGGGCCCCAAGCACTGCAGGCAGCTGCCAGGGACACTGGCACTGGCACCAGGGACACTGGCACCAGGGACACTGACACCAGGGACACTGGCACTGGCACCAAGGGCACTGTCAGTGTCACCAGGGACACTGGCACTGGCACCAGGGACACTGTCACCAGGGGCACTGGCACTGGCACCAGGGACACTGTCAGTGTCACCAGGGGCACTGTCAGTGTCACCAGGGACACTGGCACCAGGGACACTGGCACTGGCACCAGGGGCACTATCAGTGTCACCATGGACACTGGCACTGGCATCAGGGACACTGGCACCAGGGACACTGTCAGTGTCACCAGGGGCACTGGCACTGGCACCAGGGACACTGACACCAGGGACACTGTCAGTGTCACCAGGGACACTGGCACTGGCACCAAGGGCACTGTCAGTGTCACCAGGGGCACTGGCACTGGCACCAGGGACACTGTCACCAGGGGCACTGGCACTGGCACCAGGGACACTGTCACCAGGAGTACAGTCACCAGACCAGGGACATTGTCACCAGCGGCACTGTCGCTGTCACCGGGGGCACTGTCACTGTCACCAGTGGCACTGTCACCAGGGGCACTGTCCCTGTCACTGGGGGCACTGTCACTGTCACCAGGGGCACTGTCACCGTCACCAGGGACACTGCCACTGTCACCAAGGACACTGTTGCTGTCACCGGGGGCACTGTCACTGTCACCAGTGGCACTGTCACCAGGGACACTGGCACTGGCACCAGGGGCACTGGCATCAGGGGCACTGTCACCGTCACCAGGGGCACTGTCACTGTCACCAGGGGCAGCCACAGCCCGCGGGTGTGTGTGACAGCTGTGGACACGAGCCCGGGCCCTGCCGCGGCGCCGGTGACAAGCCAGGCGGGTGTGGCAGTGCCACCCCCACAGCCACAGTGGCGGTGAAAGGGGCTGCAGGTCCCCAAGGACCAGCAAGCAGCAGCAGCAGCGGGGCGGGGCAGTGCGGGAAGCCGCTGCCTGTGCAGAGGGACCCCTCTGATCCTCCCCCTGTCCCCCCGTGCCCCCCAGGCCTGGAGTCCCTCCGCGACAGCGCGCACTCCACCCCGGTGCGCTCGGCTTCCCACGGCGACGCCCTGGCGGGCCCCGGGCGCGGCGGCCGCGCCGAGAGCAGCGAGCGGGTGGCGGTGATCGCCGACGAGAGCTACAGCCCCGCCGACAGCGTGCTGCCCACGCCCGTGGCCGAGCACAGCCTGGAGCTGATGCTGCTGTCGCGACAGGCCAACGGGGCGCCGTGCAGCATCGAGGAGGAGAAGGAGTCGGAGGCGGGCACGCCGGCCGAGGCGGAGGGCGAGCTGCGGGCGCTGTGCCCGGGCACCGCCGGCCTGGGGCCGGCACAGGCCCAACAGGTGAATAAGTTTCTTTTAAGTGTCCTCCGTTTGCTCCTCGTGACAGTTGGACTCCTGTTTGTTTTGCTCCTCCTCCTGATCGTCCTTACCGAGTCCGACCTTGACACTGCCTTTTTCCGTGATATCCGCCAGACCCCAGAGTTCGAGCAGTTCCATTACCAATACTTTTGTCCCCTCAGGCGATGGTTTGCCTGCAAGCTCCGCGCCGTGGTAAGCCTGCTCATTGACACCTGAAGGCAGGAGGCGGCACGGGGGGCCAGGAGCTGCCGCGGGACCCTCAGTGCCCCCCCCTCCCGAGCCGGAGCCCGGCCGGCCGGGGAGGCGGCTGCCCGCGAGGAAGAGGAGGGTGGGCGCAGCCCTCGCAGCCCCCTCCTCCCCGTGCCCCCCCCCGGAGCCCGCACACCGCCTCCCGTCCCGTCCCGTCCCGTCCCGCACACGCCCGGGGAAGCGCCGGGCGCAGGGGAGTTCACCGAGCTCCCCGGGAGCTTTAGCGCTGGTGCTGCCGAGGGGGAATTTAACACTCGTGTACTGTTTGGGTATTGGAGCCGCACTGTGCCCGCCGCCCCCGCCCTCCCCCTCGGCGGAGCTCCTCCCAGGTGACACCAAGTGACACGAGGCGACACGAGGTGACACAAGGTGACACGGGACACCCCGCTGCCCTCGCCCTGCCACGGGCTCGGCCCTTCTCCGCTTTCTTTAAGCCTTGAAGCATCGCTGCTGCCGCGGGCAGGGGAGCGTGGAAACCAGGGGACGCCGGGCCACGCCTGGCATGGAGCTGCAGTGACTGTGGCAGATTCATTGGGATGACCTCGACCCTCCGCCAGTTGTACCTGTTTTGTAAAAAAAAACAAAAAACAAAGCAAAAAGAACAAAAAAAACCAAACAAAAGAGACATTTCAAGGTCTATTTTAACAAGGAAATGCTATTTTGTTATCAAATCTAATCCAGTCTTTTTTTACTTTACGGATGGGGTGACCGTGGGTGCCGGGACCGAGTGGCTCCCCCTGAGCAATGGTTTGAGTGAACGCCGGGAGCCCAACACCAGCCGGGTTTGGGACACAGAAGGAGCTCTGGTTTTGGGACTCTTGCCAAGAGGACACAAGTTCAGAAGCAGGTGACACTGAAGAAGCCAACGGACACCTTTAACCTTCGAGTGCAAGTCAATAAACCCAGCTCATGGGTGGCGAGCCCGGGACTGTTGGTCACCAGGAGCAGCAGCCCATCCACAGGGAGCAATAACAGCCAGTTCTGGTCAGCTTGGGGTGACAGGTTGGACATATCAAAAAAAAAAAAAAAAGAAAAAAGGGTAAAAAAACAGTTGAGCAAGTTTAATTTCATCTCAGGGAGAGATTTTTCTGTAAGCTGGGGCCATAACTGCAGTTTTACAAAGCCTGATGTCTGCGTTGTGTTTGAGCATCCAGCACCCAGGGGACGTGGGGCACACGGGCTCCTTGTCACTGCAATAAGGGGAGAGGTCCCGTGGGGGGCACAGCCCCCTGCCCAGGCCATGGCCCAGCACAGCACAGGCCTGAGGAGGGGCTGGGGTCCAGCCCTGGCTCCAGAGCAAGGCAGGAACCCCCGGGAGGGATCCAGGAACCCCCGAGAAGGATCCAGGAACCTCCTGGGAAGGATCCAGGAACCTCCTGGGGAAAGATCCAGGAACCCCCAAGAAGGATCCAGGAACCCCCGGGGAAAGATCCAGGAACCTCCAGGGAAAGATCCAGGAACCTCCAGGGAAAGATCCAGGAACTCCCCAGGAGGGATCCAGGAACCTCCTGGGAAGGATCCAGGAACCCCTCTGGGGAAGGATCCAGGAATTTCCCAGGGAAGGATCCAGGAACCCCTCTGGGGAAAGATACAGGAACCCCCTGGGAAGGATCCAGGAACCTCCAGGGAAAGATCCAGGAACTTCCAGGGAAAGATCCAGGAACCCCCTGGGAAGGCTCCAGGAATTTCCCAGGGAAGGATCCAGGAACGCCTCTGGGGAAGAATCCAGGAACCCCCTGGGAAAGATCCAGGAATTTCCCAGGAAGGGATCCAGGAACCCCTCTGGGGAAAGATCCAGGAACCCCTCTGGGGAAAGATCCAGGAACCTCCAGGGAAAGATCCAGGAACCCCCTGGGAAGGATCCAGGAATCTCCTGGGAAAGATCCAGGAACCCCCTGGGAAGGATCCAGGAACCCCCTGGGAAAAATCCAGGAATCCCTCGGGGGAAGGATCCAGGACTTTCCCCGGGAAGGATCCAGGAACCCCTGGGAAGGCTCCGGGAGGTGGAGGAGCGATTTTTTTTACATGGTAATCCTGTTTTATGCAACATAGCAAAAGTAACTCTTAGTGTAGTGTTCCTACCTCAGCCCATAGCGCTGATGTTTCTATGCAGCTGTGTTCCTCCCGATTTTACCCTGGGTTAACGCTGCAGTGTCGTCCTTCCTCCTCCTCCTCCTCCTCCTCTCCTCACTGCAATGTTCTGTGTGACGTGTGACAGCACAGCTCCGTCCTGGGCCCTCCCCCGTGGCTTTCCCGGGTGAGGCTCCGTGCCAGCCCCGGGTCACCTCTGCCGTTGTCACCCAGCATTTTTCTGCAGAACCACGAGAACTGGTGACTTTCCTCGTACGTTTCTCCCGTCCGTCCCACACCCTGCCCTGTGTTTCAGGCCCTGTTAGTTTCACCCGTGTTTCTATCAAAATGTTGTTTCCATAGGTTCTGAGATCAGAAACCCATGAATCTCGTCCTAGCATACTGCATCTTGCAGCAGTAGACAGTAAAATACCTGAAAATGTGAATTTCTTAGTTTTCATAAAGAAAACCTAGAGATTAACCTTTCATGTGCCAAATACTGTAAGTTACATCTTTTTTTCCTTCAAAATGTACCTTTTTCTACATACCCAATACCTTAGTTAGCATAAAATCATTGGTGCCATGAAAAGTATTTTTAAATTTAAATAAATATTTAAATATCATGAAAAGGAGAGTTGGGATGAGCTTTGTTGAATGATTCTGATTTTTTTTTTACTCAAGTGAAAACAGCTCAAACTGTGAGAAATGTGGTCTTTTAGCAGCTTCCCACTGGAGTGAGAGTTCCAGAGCTGCAGGTGAGTCCCTGGCACATCTCTGCACTCCAGGAGCACTTTTACAAATACACCTGGGAGATTTGGGCCCCTCAACACAAGGAAGGCACTGAGGGGCTGGGGGGCTCAAGGACCACTTTTATTGCCACGGAAGACACGGGCAGTCAAGCCAAAGGTAGCTTAAACAATTTATTTTAAGACTTTCAAAGTACATTTCTGTCCTGAGAAACAACAGTCAGCTTGGGAACTGCTCAAAGTGGAATTAACAGTCAATGCAGAAAGGAAATAAAGACCTAAGGTTCTTCTATTTGAAGACGTGGAGGCGGCCGCTGGAGTTGCCCCCCACCAGGATGTTCTGGCTGGGGTGCACGACGTTGATGGAGCACACCGAGGTCAGGCACTCCCCCGTGTAGGAGTGCAGCAGGGCCCCAGTGTCCTGGAAGAGCTGGATCTGCCTGGGCTGTGCCATGCTGCCCACCAGGAAGCAGTGCTCCTGCTTGGGGTCCCAGATGGCCCTGAAGCGGCTCAGCCAGCGGCCTGTGTTGCTGTTGTGTCTGCAAGGGAAGAGCAACATGCAAATTGTCATTTATGTCCCATCTGCTCCCTTGCCTTCCAAACCTTCAGCACCCACACTGCAGTGCACCCCTGTCCTGGGATGGGACAACACCAGAATGGGCTGGGCTGGGCTGGGAGAGACCTTAGAGAGCAGCCAGTGCCACCCTCTGCCAGGGCAGGGCTATGCCACTGTCCCAGGCTGCTGCCAGCCCCAGTGTCCAGCCTGGCCTGGGGCACCTGTGCCAGGGCTGCCCACTCTCCCAGGGAGCAATTCCTGCCCAGTATCCCATCCAGCCCTGCCCTCTGGCAGCTTAAAGCCATTCCCTGTGTCCAGAGGAGCAGCCTTGGCCCAGGTGTGCTGTCCCTGTCCTTACCTGATGGAGCTGAGCAATGTGACCGTGGATGACAAGGACGTGGTGTCGTAGACCCTGGGCACAGAACAGATGAACATGAACACCATGAAGCTGTGCTAAGGCAGCCCTTCCCTCACCCAGAGCACCAGCTCCTGGAGCCAGGAGTGCACCAGCCTGGCACAGCAGCAGCACCCAGCTGGAACCACGGCACTGAACTGCATTAGCTCCCAGCTGGAACTGCAGCCCAGCCTGGCTGCCAGCTCTGCTGCAGGGGCTGCAGAATCCAAAGGCCAGCCCAGCACCCCACCTGCTCCTCCACCCCATCAACTTGGGGGATGCAAGAACCACCCAGCCCACACTAAATCAGGTAATGACATCAATTACAGTCACAAAGTAACCAGGAGAAAAAGAACCTCTAACACCAGCAACTCACAGCAGCTCCCATGATGAAAAGGTAGGCTATTTACAGAAGAGCTGGTACCATCATTATTTCAAGTACCAGCTACAAACAAATTCAGTTTCTGAGCATTTTGTATTTGTGCTCAGCAGGCAGGTTTTGGCTGGCTGTTTTTGTGGGTTTTGGTTTTGTTTGTTTGTTTTTAAAAGATTAACAACACCTGTATAATTTTACTGTTAAATATCCTGAGGGAAAATGAGAACTAGAAAAAAAACAACCAACCCAAAAAAATCATTAAAAACTACATTAAAAAATGTTAGTGCAAGTAAATCTTTATCATTTTTTTAAAGTGATAAAAGACAGAAGGTCCACAATTACGGGTTCATGTGGAATAATAATAATAACAACAATAATCACAAACTGCCCAGTCAGTATTGTCCATGAGGATTCTTCCCTAAACAGGCTTACCTCAGCTTGTCATCAGCACACACTGTGACCACCCTGCTCCCAGTGACAGGTGAGAAATAGGCTGAGGCCACGCTTTTGGTGTGTCCTGGCAGAGAGCTCAGGGGCTTGTTCCCCTTGGCCTTCAGGTACCGAACATCGAAAACACAAACATCCCTGCAAGAGGCACCACAGCCACTTCAGTAATTATCCCTCACTCACCAAACGAGCTCCAGAGCACGGCAGCCTGTGTGGGAGCTGCTTCAGGGCTTCAACAGCCACTCAAATGGAGGCTCTGAGGGATTTGGGGAGCACCAGAACCACCCCAACCAGCCCTCCATAAGTCCCTCTGTGCCAAAGCCCACCAGGGCCCATCTGTCCCCATCTGCTTTGGGAAATCAAACCAAATCCCACCTTAAATCCTGCTAAGCACTGGAAACTTGTTTTCTAAAAGGACCGAGACAGCTTTGACTGTAAATGGAGGCTGAGAAACTCCTCAGCCCCAGCTGTCCCCAGCACAGAGACCCCTGGGCAAGCAAGCAGCTCAATGTGGGCTACATACACCGAGCCAGCAGCCAGGAAATAGTGTCTGTGCACGGGGTGCACGTGCACTGTGCGTGTCCTCCTGAAGCCAATGTCTGCAGAGAGCTCTGAGGACACCCCCGGGGTCCGTCTGTCCACCACAGCCACGGCTCCATCCCAGTGACTCACGATGGCAGTGCAGGCATTCTCTTCCAGGAAGTCAAAGCAGGAGAAGTTTTCCTCACTCCTGCAGATCTGAGCCCAGGGAAGGTTAAATGTCACCAGAACTAAAGGAAACAGCCACTTGTTCCAACACCCAAACACTCCCCAGGCTGTGGGTTTCATCCTTTCCCTTTTTAATGCACTAAAAACCATGCAGCCCATGTGAGAGCCTCACCCAGCCACAGGTAACCCTTCTGTGGGACAGGGATGCTTCCCACAGGGCAAACAACTAGGAGATAATTAACTATCCAAACCAGACCAGCACCAGCACACTCCAAATTCCCTGTTGGAGCTCCTACAAGGCACTGTCACCTCTGTATTCCAGCAGTCAAAGGGCTCTTGGCCTTGAGCACACACTGAGCAAGGATCAAGCATCCCTCTCCCTTCTCCAGCCCTCCAGAAACTTTTAATCATGTGCAGAAATGTAAACTTGGCAACTGGGAGAACCCAGGCTGCCACCGGGTTTTGGTGAGTAGGAAACATCTCCCAATTTATGTGATGTTAATGAAAGGTTGATTGACACATCCTTGTGGAAATAGAACCTGAATTTCCTCGTTAACAAAACAACCAAATAAAGACTTGGTACAAGCAGAATAACCCTTCCCAGCAGCCTCACCTCGTCAAAGACAGCCCTGGTGACATCAGCACAGCGCAGGCTGTCGCTGCCCAGGGACAGCAGGTGAGCAGGGTTGCAGGGGGAGAAGTGCATGCAGCTGACCTGGAAGCTGTGGGGGATGAAGCTGTGGGCTCCCTCCTCAGACCTGCAGCCCTGCAAAAGGACAGATCCCACAGACACTGATCACTACAGCTACTCCTGGTCATGACCACAGCTCCTCAAGCCAAACCTCTGGTACTGCAATGACTATTGGAGGAGGCAGGGGGTGCTGGGTGAGAGGGGACAACAGCACTGGTAATATGGACAGTGAGGCTGTTTCTGGTCCCTAATTATGGAAGGCTGCAATTAGTGCCACTGCAGCCACCAGCCCTGGATCTGGACAGCAGCACCTGCTTGTTTTCACCCACAGAGCTGGATTCTGCCACCACATCAAAATATGGACACTCTGGGTTACTGAGAGCTCAGGCCCAACTACTGACCCAAACTGCACGAAAGCAGCATCTTCTATGTCTTCTCTTCTAAATTTTGCAAAATTTTCTTATTTTAAAAGAAACTGAACAGGTCATTTTGGACCAAGTTCTGCTTCATCCCACAAAGATGACTCTGCTCTCAAACTTCAGAAGAAAACATGGGAGAGCAAAAGGGAAAGCCTTTCTGGCAACTCTAAATTTGACAATCACTCCTGACAACCACCAGGTATTATCCCTAAGAATGGATTAAATCTAAAACACTCTCATGAGCATGACAAACTGCAGCTGTCCTGAAGCACACACCTGTCCAGGTGAGGAGCACACCAACCACTCACCACATTCCAGAGGCCAACGTGCCCCAGCTTGTCTCCAGCTGCCACAAGGATGGTGCTTTGGGAAGGGTGGATGGCCATGGAACACACCCGGGCCTTCACCACCTTCCTGACGTTCTCCTCGCTCAGCACCATGCTGCTCAGGCTCTCCTGGTACCTGCAAAACCAAAATTAACACCACCACCAAAATGTGCATAAGGGAAGGAAGGGGGGCCAGACAATCCCAGTTGTGGCTGCTGTTTTCACATTACCTCTTTATGTCAGGTGTGCCCCAGTCAGCATGGGCTGTGTTCAGCTACAGACAGAAAGGAGATATTCAATCAAAATCAGAGCCCAATATCCACATTATCCACAAATAACTAATTAAACTAATAATACCTCACTTATCCTCATCCACGTGCTCAGTAAGGTCTCTGTCCATTTACTGCTCTCTGCCTGATCCTCTGGAACCATGGGCAAAGGTCCAGCTGGAACCTGGGGCTGGGAGGACATTGGCAATTTTTGTAACTCAAACCAACCAAAACCACAAACAAGGTGAGTTGGTACTTTCCCCACAGCAGACATTCTGAGAACACGCCTACAACAGGACAGGAAATAAGCAGTAAAAACAGAAGGTGGTATCATAACCTTCTTAAAGAGATCAAGAGAATTTCACTGGCAGCACAGACAAACTGCCTCCCTGGGTTTCTTCCTCTCCTGATACTCCAGCAAGACCTTTATTACAGATTCCAAATTATGCTACAGCTTAAATTCTCATCTCTCAAAACAACATACCTTTTACTTGTTGCTCCATCACTGCTTCAAAGAGATGGTAAATATTACCCAGGACAATAAAACCAGCTCAGAAGTTACAGTGAAATAAAATCCAGAGTAAGAAACCTTTGGATTTAAGGCTGCTCAGCTCCGTGGGCTGTTGATGTGGGATGTGTGAACTCGGGACCCTTCTGTGGATCCCCAAGTGCACCATGGCATCAGCCTGGCCCACAGAGCACTGCCTGGCTCGTGGTGAGACGCGGGGTGACAGAACTGCCCCTTCCTCACTGTCCCTGTGTCCCACACGCCTCAGGGTCTGCAATGGCCAGTGCCCCCCACCAGTGTCACAGCAGTGGTTTCAGAAAGCTGCTGTGCACTCCCTTGCATCTCACATATTCCTCTGGTGCTGGCCGGGGGAGTGACTCCAGCAGGGGAACGTCCAGCGGCTCCACCCTGAGCAGGCGCATGGAGCGGCGCCGGGCCGGCTCATCCTCCGCCTTCCTGGGCTTGGCTCTGCAACCGGGAGAACAGTGACAACAGCTCAGCTCAGAGCAGAGCCCCTGCTGGTGACAGCCCCAGGGCAGAGTGCCACCAGCCCCAGGGCACAGACTAACACCAGCCCTGAGGGCACAGACACTGACACCAGCCCCGAGGGCACAGAGCCACCAGCCCCAGGGCACAGAGTGCCACCAGCCCCGAGGGCACAGAGCCACCAGCCCCAGGGCACAGACTAACACCAGCCCCAAGGGCACAGAGTGCCACCAGCCCCAGGGCACAGACTAACACAGCCCCGAGGGCACAGGGTACCACCAGCCCCAGGGCACAGAGTGCCACCAGCCCCAGGGCACAGACTAACACCAGCCCCGAGGGCACAGACTAACACAGCCCCAGGGCACAGAGCCACCAGCCCCAGGGCACAGACTAACACAGCCCCGAGGGCACAGAGTACCACCAGCCCCAGGGCACAGACTAACACCAGCCCCGAGGGCACAGAGTGCCACTAGCCCCGAGGGCACAGACTAACACCAGCCCCGAGGGCACAGACTAACACCAGCCCCTCTGGCCTTGCAGGAGCAATGGGCTGTCCATGACGGTGAGAAACAAAACCACAAGCACTTCACAATGCACACACAGATTTACCCCACTTTGTTTTCCCCACCCTGCTGCCTCCCCTCATTCATTATCCACCCAGCCATTCACACACTCTCTGTTTGGGCTTCAGCTCATTTTCTGCTCGGCCTGGCACTGTGTTAGCAAGACTAACGCCTTCTCCACATTCACTGGTTACCCTCTCCCTCGCACCTTGGTCACACTCTCTCTTCTTTCCCCCCAGCTTTTTCCCCAGCATTTGTTTTCATCCCACAATGAAGAATCAAGGATATAAATCTCACCTACTGTCATTGTACCTTTTAGTGATATGAGATTGCCTTTTAGTTGTAAGTTGGTTAAGCCTTGCAGCTGACTTAAAGAGAAAAAAGAGATTGATTATAGATAATGAGCATAAAGAATTAACCTGTATAAAATACAATTATCTCAAGGCACCAATGAACTTACTGCATTTATAATAAGAATTTTGGTGCTATTTAGACCCTATACAAACCTCATGCAGCTTTAGAGCAGCGAAGAATTTAGCATTTTCTGTAATGTTCTTTAGTCTTTTCCTTTCGTAGGCTGACAGCTGGGAGTGTCCATCCTACAGAAAGAAAAGCCAGTCACTCTCCATCATACAGTTACATGGGTGCAAGAGAGGTCCCAGGCTCAGGGAAGCGAGTCTCTAAACAGATTATTTTGAAGTGGTTTGTGGTTTGATGTATTTGTAACAAATATAAGACCATACAAACTGTGGTGGTGATGTATCAACACCAAAGTCTGTCCATACAGGTCCAGCTTGCTTTACAAAACTTACTCTGGCACTAACTCTATGAAGAGAATTTTACCAAAAATTTTAATAATGAAAACAATATTTAAGAGACTCATTAAGAACTTAGAACTTCAGTGCAAGGGTAAAATGAAGTGGGACGCTGCCAGCCAGAGGTTAAAAAAGGGGGTAAAATCTACACACAGAAGAAAAGCACTTAAAAGCTTTATTTTATAAAGCTGACAACCGGGGGCCGGGTACTCACCGGCACCGCGTCTCCCCCGTCGCTGCCGTCGCTGTCCGCATCCCACAGCCCGTCCTGGCCGCGGGCAGCCGAGCTGGGGCCGGCCGCGGGGCCGGGGGCAGCTCCGGGGCCGCTCTCGGGCTCCGGGCACTGCCTCTTGCCGGCCGGGCCGCGGCGGCTCAGCAGCCGCTTCTGGGCCCGCGGCCAGGCCGCCACCGGCAGCGGCGTCAGCAGCACCCGCAGCTGCCGGCCCAGCCCCGGGAGCGCGCTCGGCCGGGGCTCGGCGGGGCCTGATGGGGGGAGCTCCACAGGGGGAGAACGGGGCTCGGAGGGGCCTGATGGGGGCAACTCCTGAGAGGGAGAGCGGCGGTCAGCGGGGCCTGACGAGGGGAACTCCTGCGAAGCAGAACGGGGCTCGGAGGGGCCTGGCGGCGGGCATTCCTGCGGGGGAGAACGGCCGTCAGCGGGGACCCGCGGTGGGACCCCCGGGCCCTGAAGCCTGCCCGCCCCGCTCCTCACCTCCCCGGTTTCTCCCCTCACAGCCCAGCTCCTCTCGGGTCCCGTCCCATCTCCGTCCCCGTCTCCCCGGACCTGCAGCTGCTGCCGGCTGTGCGGTGACGGCTCCTCGGGCTCCCGCGGCCCGGGCTGGGACAGCGCCATGGCGCGCGCGGGGCGGAGCGGCGCTTCCCGCCCGCACAGCGGGGCGGCCCGGGGGGAGCCGCCCTCAGCGCGGCCCGCCCGCCGCTCCGCCCGGCCCGCGCTGCCGCGGGGCACGGACGGTGCGATAGGGCCGAGAAATCCCTCCCCGAGCGGATGGGGCCGTGGCACGGCCTGCACAGAGCTGCTGTGCCTGCCCCTGCAACCCTGGCAGTGCTAAGGCCGGGCTGGACATTGGGGCTGGGAGCAGCCTGGGACAGTGGAAGGTGTCTCTGCCACGGCAGGAGGTGGAACGGGATCGGCTTTAGGTCCCTCCAAACCCAAGCATGCCGACTCGTTGCCCAGAAACGGCGGGTGGAATGCTCGGCTCCGGGCAAGAAGGGGAAGGAAGGGGCCGTGTGCGCTGCCCGGGGCTGCGGGCGCAGCCGGAGGGTACAGCCGGCCCTCAGAACCCTGAGGGCACAGCCCGGCAGGCACAGCCCTGAGGGCACGGCCGCCCCTCACAGCCCTGACTGAGGACACAGCCGGGAGGGCACAGCCGCCCCTCATAGTCCGGCAGGCACAGCCCTGAGGACACGGCCGCCCCTCACAGCCCTGAGGGCACGGCCGCCCCTCACAGCCCTGAGGGCACAGCCCGGCAGGCACAGCCACCCCTCACAGTCCGGCAGGCACAGCCGCCCCTCACAGCCCTGAGGGCACAGCCCGGCAGGCACAGCCCTGAGGGCACGGCCGCCCCTCACAGCCCTGAGGGCACAGCCGGGAGGGCACGGCCACCCCTCACAGCCCTGAGGGCACAGCCCGGCAGGCACAGCCGCCCCTCACAACCGGGAGGGAGGGCACAGCCGCCCCTCACAGCCCTGAGGGCACGGCCGCCCCTCACAGCCCTGACTGAGGACACAGCCGGGAGGGCACAGCCGCCCCGCACAGCCCGGCAGGCACGGCCGCCCCTCACAGCCGGGAGGGCACAGCCGCCCCTCACAGCCGCCCCGCACAGCCCGGCAGGCACGGCCGCCCCTCACAGCCCACAGCAGCACCGCCATGGCCGGGCCGGCAGCACAGCCAGGCCATGGGCAGCTCCCTCACCCTGCGCCACGGCACTGACAACATCACGGTTTGAAAAGAAACCGCTAACTGAAAAAAAAAAAAGCACATCCAGGCCAAGGTTAGGTACTCCCAGGATGTGGGGAGTCAAATGGGAAAGTTAAAAACATTCCTTACCTTTTTCCTTCCCACCCTGCCCTTTCCAGAGGAGCGGCCCAGCTCTCCAGCAAGGACAGGGGCAGGCACAGCTTTGGGGACAGCCCCAGTACCTGTGCTCCCGATCATGTCCCTGAGGGGCTGGATCACAGCGAGCAGTGTCACCAGCAGGGGACACTTTCTAGAACCACTCACACGTAGAAAGGCCCCAATAAACCGACAAGTTAAAAAATATTTATTTAATGTGAGCTTTTGTACTGACAAATACACAAGTCCCAGAAGGTTTAGCAGCAGCAAATGAAACAAAAATTCAATAAACAATGATTCCGTCTTGGGGAAATTCGTCCGGTAATGGCATTTCTCAGCTAAAATACAGAATATGAAGGCTGAAGGAAGCTCCTGGATTTGGGTTTGGGCAGTGCCATCATGGCCAGCTTCCCAGCAGCTCCCTGAGTGCCACCAACGCTGTAGGACACGGAGCTGGCACTGGAGGAAGCTGCAGCCTTCGAGCTCGGCAGCTTCTTGGTCCTTCTGTACCTGCTGTAGCCACTGCAAAAACCAGAGAAGGTGTGTGAGAGACACCTGTGTCACCTGGCCTGGCCCCTGCACCAGCCTGCGCTCACACGGGCACCACCACGGCATTTTCTAGAGGACTACACTCTCATTTTGTAAATTTTTTTTTTTTTTTAAATGCACATGGCTTCAAAACAACCTCTGAAATGCAAACTGTACAGTTGTTGCTCTGGGATGTATTCAAGGATGAGCAGCAACAGCAAGTGACACTTCAGAGGCAGCAGCAGCCAGTGGCTCATATTCCAGTAGATGGGAAAGTGCCAAGGGTGGGACAAAACCTGCTGGGCTGGGAAATACATTTGCTACAAAAACCACAGGGAGAACAATGAAAAACGGGGCAGGCAAGGGGAAATCCTTGGGAAGGGGCAGATGTGCCCTAGAAGCTCAAGACCAACCAACAGCAAGAAGCAGGTGTTCCCCTGCATGATACAATCAGAGGGAGAATCTGAATTAACAAGGGGCTGACATTCAAATATTCCAAAAGATGTTCAGAGTTTTAAGACCTCTTTATGATTTCAAGCAAGGACCCTGGTCAGCCTGCTAACACTGAAATGCAGCGTTCCCTGCTTAGCCTGTGGCAGTCAAGTGTGAGAACAGCTGTTCAATATCCTTCCTCACCAGCTTTTAAAGCAAACCTGCAGAAAAGCACAGTGGAGCAGCTCTGACCAGGCACAGGGATCATCTGAACACCATTATCTAAGCCCATAACTGCAGTTCTGGGACCATCACCAGGCAGAAGTGCTGAGTGACCCTGTGCACATACCCTCTGGGCTGGAACTGCTGGCTGCCACCACCACTCGTCTTCTTCCTCTTGGAGTCCCTGGAGTTTGGTGGCCACTTCCTTTTCCTCCTCTGGTTTGTGCTATTGCCAAAATAGCTGGAGGTTGTTCCTGCGTCCTCTGCATCGCTGCCCAGAGAGCCAGTGCTGCCCGTGGCTGTGTCCACACCTGAGCAGGCAGCGTCCTCTACACACAGGCAGGGAGGGAAAACTCAGTCAGGGGATCACCTGGGCCAGTAAGACTGACACCAGAACACTGCTGGCATCAAAACATCTGTCCTGGCTGTTCTTCCCCTCCTCTGCACTGCCCCAGCCCCAGTCTTTCAGAGCCACCCTGAATTTAGCCAGGGGGAAGAATATATACAT
>JAOTQP010000521.1:19685538-19699266 GCA_026413545.1 Cichladusa arquata
AAAGAAAGACTTTGGTGTGTTCTGAAAGTGATTGCTCCCTTTTGGAATTATTGAACTCTAAGAACTGGTTATTTGTGATTAAATAATGGTAACTTTTGAATCAAACATCTGCTAGAGGAGGAGAGAAAAGCACTGGACAGGCAGTACATTGAGGCACAAAGCACACCTGGGAAGGAGCATTGTGAGTACTTATCCATCACTTTAATGATTTCTGCACCATATTTCTCCAGCTTGTCTTCTGTGACACCATCGATCTGCAGCAACACCTCCGTGTCTGAGGACAAGGTTTCTGCAACACAACAAAGGACCCCTCAGACATGTCAAACAAAAAACTTTTCATAAAAATACCCTGAAGGAAATTAATTCCTTTCCGAGCCCCTCTATGCAGAAGCCCCAAAGGACTTCTGAGAAACCCGACCTTACCTGCTATTTTCTTTAGGGTGGAAGTACTGAAAATATTGAAGTAATGCACATCAAAGACTTTGCCCAGGGTTTTGCAGGTGTCTGTAAGTTCACTGAGGCACTGTTTAACCACCTCTTCCCGCTGGGACATCTTTGCCATGGAAGCCCTTTGCCTTCTGATGGCACTGGCACTCTCTGTCTCGTGGAACTCCACCTGTAAAAACCATCCATAACTCCTGCCAGGGAGTTCCTGCACACCCTGACTGCTAACACAGAGCACAGAGCAGCAAACTGAAAGGATCCTTTGATGGACCACAAAAAGCTGTTTACCCAGTACACATTTTTAAATAATTTTTTACAGGCTACTCAACCACACCCAAGTTTCTTCTACAAAGAGCTGGCAGAGTTTAGAGAGAGGGGAAAGAGCCCAGCTGGCTTCAGAGGTCACTGGGGTAATGCTGAGGGCTCTGTCCTGCTCCAAACACAGCACTAATGTAGAGGAGATGATGCCTCAAGAAACCTGGGACTGTTCCATGACCCTCATGAAGTGCCTATTCCATCAGATCCCACCAATGACTAGGGAAAAAAAAAAAAAGTAGAAAATGAAGAAGGGAGGGCTGGTCCTTCTTTTCTTCTTATCCATCTTTCTATGGGGGTCAGAACCTTCCTTCACTGTCCAGCAGGAATCAGATAGGTGGGGAAGAGAAAGATTTAAACCTCTCCAAGCCTCTCAAACTCACTTTTTGCCCCACAGCATTATTACTGGAATACTGGGCTAGGAATCACACGTTGGATTCTGTTCCTTGCATCTACCAGATGTTAGTTCAGCTGGAGGAAAACTGTGTTTAAGCTACCTGAGGGGATATGCTAAAGGAAAACTGCAGCACCTTCCTGAAAACAATGCCTTCAAGAAACTAAACAGCTACACACCTGGAGTGAGCCATCCAGCACAGCCTGAGCTCTCTCTCCCAGAATGACATATGCCACTGCCTGGTCATTGGCTGTGATGTACAAATCCTCATCCAGGATCTTGTCCAGGACCAGTTTTCTAAACAGCCTTTCAGCATTGTGCCTGGAATAGGCAGCCCCCTTCCCAAATATTCCAGACTGAATCTTGGCACTCGTTGACCCTGTGAACAGAAAGCACAGGATGAGCCCGTGCTCACAAAGCCTGTGTACACACATTTACTGTGGGAGATTCCCAAGGCAGCCTATTCACATTCAAAAATGCCTTTAAACACTGGAAAACCAGTATTATCACTATAGCAACCTGAAATGGATTAACTCTTCAGTTTCATTTCTTTTGTATCACTCACCACCAAGAGATTCTTGAGAAGATTAACTTTACAAAATACATTTTTTTTTAAACGCCTGCTGGCACTGCACAACCCTGTTGATTCCTGGTCAGGGATTTGTGCAGCAGGTCACTCAGGAGTTTCTGGGAGAACAGACTCACCCAGGAAGATGTCCACCATCATGTTGAGGCTGAACAGACTCACCCAGGAAGATGTCCACCATCATGTTGAGGGTGTACCTGCCCGAGGCCGGGCTGGCCCTGCCGTGCCCCGCCTGGCCGCAGTGCTGCCGCACGAAGCGCACGATGCTGCGCACGTCCTCCGTCACGTCCCTGCACCTGTAATCCTGCAAAGCACACCTCACTGGCACCTGCCAGCACGCCTTCCTGCCCTGAGCCCAGGGTGCTGACAGCCTCAGAGCTCAGCACTGAGCTTTTCTCAGCTGGGAGCTGAGCTGTTCCAAATAAAGACACCACCATTTCCTAGTCAGTAACCTACACCAATACAGTCACAGGGATTCTGGATGTGGTGACACAAAACCAGTCCAGCTGACTGTGTATCATCTGCCTGGGATTATTTGTGTAGAGTGAGGTGTAAGATTGCTGGGTAAATACTGGGAATCAAGGTAAATCATTTGGGAAGCATTCCTGTAATTATCCTGTGAGCTCTAGAACTTACACTTCCAAAACACATTAAAATCAGACTGAATATGCATTATCCTGGTTAAATTTGGTTCCAATCACAGCTGTGTAAGGGAGTGCTTCAAACACAGAGCTGAGAAACAAAATCCACAGGTAGGAAATGGATCAGGATCCCTTCCCTGTCCCTGTTAGCCTCCACAGCTGCCTTCCCTTCTGCTCCTGCCACTAAGTTTGCATAACCCAAATATTTGGATCCCCTTCAGCAGTGCACACCTCACGTGGCCCTCGTGCTGCTCTGGCAGCACAAAGCTGCCCCAAGAACACCAGGACAGGAGCTGAAGGGATTTCCCCATAGTCATTGAAGTGCATCTGATCTAAGCTCCTGCCTCCTCCAAGGGACATCCTTATGCCTCTGACAGGAACAGGAGCATCACAAGTTCGTGGTTAAACCCTGAAAATACAGGACTTTTACTCCTTTTCTCCATTTGCCTTCCCAAAGGTCACATAACCACTTTTTGATGCAACTAAATACAAATTCAGTTTAACACCAGTACCAGCAAAACCTGTGGGGTTTACCTTCTTCCTGCTGCAGTTGTCACAAATCACTTCTGGGTGCTCTTTGCAGAAGGTGGGGTTGAAGTTGGTTTCCCCGAAGTAGGCGAGCAGCTGCACACGGCGGCACTCGACCACGTTCTCACAGTAGTGCACCATGCTGTACAGGTTGTTGAAGTGGGTCTCCCTCGTGTGGCTGTTCCCATCCTTCTCCACTGAAACACAGCAAATTCCATGGCTTGTTAGAGCTGCACCTCTGCCTTTTCATGCACTGTGAAAAAAACTGGCTCTGCTTGAAAAACCCGCAATATTGGCTTTGCTTAAAATGCAATATTGGCTTTGCTTAAGAAAAGATGAGTGGACAGCTTTTATCACTGACGTTTTAGAGAACTGGAGAAGGGAAATAAGCCTAAAATAACAAAAGTCATGAGAAGGGTATGCCTGACAGGATGTGGCCTCAAGTTGTGTCAGGAGAGGTTTCGATTAGATATCAAAAGTCTCTTCATGGAAAGGGTAGCAAAGCCCTGGCACAGCATGCCCTGAATGGAGTCACTATCCTTGGAAGTGCTCAAAAAATATGTGGATGTGGCCCTTGAGGACATGTTTTAGTGCTGAACAGGGGGTGGAGTTGGTCTGACAGTTGGATTTGATGATCTTTCCAACCTTAACAATTCCATGATTCTGTGAAGCAAAGTGGTTTTGACTAAAATTAAGTACAAGTAACAAAAATCCTGCTCCTGCCACCTGAATGAAACCCATCGAGGTAAGGATTCCCAGTTCTCCCCTCCCTGCAACACTGAACTATCCATGGCACTTGTAAAAGAGAAGTAACTCAGGCTAAACGAGACCAGGGACAATGTGACTGCTGTAACGCCACCTCCAAGCTCCCAGGGGAGAACTCACTGAGGATGAGCCTTCTCAGCCTGGTGACATCACTGTAGCTGTAGAAGAGCAGGCAGTGGGACATCTCTCCATCCCTGCCAGCTCTGCCAGACTCCTGGTAGTAGCCTTCGATGGATTTGGGGAGGGAGGCGTGGATCACGTAGCGCACGTCGGGCTTGTCAATGCCCATGCCAAAGGCAATTGTTGCACAGATCACCTGGGGAGCACAGCAATGCTCTAGACACACGTTATGGGCATTACTCCTGCAGCACTGCATGGAGAGCAGGCCAGTGACCTGCACTAGGAAACCTGGAGAACCCAGAATTTCAGTTGTAACGGTGCAGAACAAGTCCAACCCAGCAACAACCTCCCCTGCTGTCAGGGGAGCCACTCCAGACACAGGGAAAACCCCAAATTCCAGTCTCTGCACAGGAGCTGCTGCTGAAGCCCTGCACTGCTCGGCTCCTCCCTGCTGGGGCAGTGCTACAACCTTTTATCCACAGAGCTCCCAGTGAAAGGTGGCAGCTGTGCCCCAGCAGGGCTGCTGGGATCAGTTATTCAACACTGCAGGCATTTGGTGATAACACTGCACAACTGCCCTATTATCTCCCAGGCCAAGAGGGACAGAAGTGCCCAGACTCTCTTCCCTTTTCCTCACCTGGCAGCCCTCCTGATTCACCCACTTCTGCTGCACCAGGTCCCTGCTGGAGTCGGTGAGGCCGGCGTGGTAGGCCAGGGCCGCCAGCCCCTCCCTCTGCAGGGTGGCAGCTGTGGTGTCACACTCGTGCCGGGACAGGCAGTAGATGATCCCAGAGTCATCTGCAAACACAGGGGAAACAAGCCTCAAATGCAGCTTTAGCTCCTTTCCCTGCTCAACCTGCCAGGCAGAGACTGACCTCTCCCCACGGGAATAAAGATAAGAGCAAAGATACAACTGCTTCACTACAGAACTTGTTTTATTCATATCAGATTGTCTTGGCAGTTTTTTCTACACGGTATTTTTGGGCTTTTGGTGAGGTGGATTAAAGAAATGTTCTCCTCATCAGTATTGTGCAATCTCAGGATTTGGAATCCATGAACAAAATCTATATAATTCAAGAGTTAAAGCAGTTCAGTAAATGCTCTCTGAGGGAGCTTGGTGCAATCCAGCTCCAGCAGCAGGGCTGCAGGACTCCAAAGTGAGCCTAGAAAGATGGGAATCTCTGAAGATAGCTTCAAGGGGAACTGCAGATAGGCAGACCAACACAATTAAACAATTAAGATATTGGGTGACCTTTATGCTCTGAAGACATGACCCTAAAAGCTCTGGCAGGCTCCACAAGGGTTATTCAAGAGCATCACCATAATTTACTTGTCCATCTTAACTTAAATTCTCAACTTTAGAATGCACATAAACCTGATTCCCATTTTCAATAACATCACTTTACCTCCATCTTGCTTTCTGGTAAATGAACCATTATTACAGCACCAGAAAAGCTTTTAGTGCCTTGAGAAGTGGCTCCTGAGAAGGCCTGTGGGCACCATGCTGCTCAGTACTCACGGGGGTGATATTTTTTAATCCATTCCAAGCAATCCATCGCCACCTTCTTTGGCTTCTTGGGCAGCACATCATATTTCAAGTTGTGCCTGTTGAAGCTCATTGTAAACCTGAAATGTGACAGTTCATGGTGCTCATCAGCCTTATGGGTATAATTATGTTGTATTAAACAGCTTCCTTCATCATGCAAGCAAGGGCTTGGCAAGTTTTTTGTTTCTTATATGTTAATATAATATAATATAATATATGTTATAATGTTATTTTATAAAATATATGGTAATAATATATAATATAAAATAATATACAATATATAATAACATTATAACATTATAACAATATAATATAATATAAAATATATAAAAATAATAATAAAATAATATAAAATAATAATGTTGTATTTGTTTCTTATTATGTTAATATTTTTCATCTACCTCCCATTAAACTCCACACATGCATTTAATTTAATTTCACTTCATCAGACACAGCCACGCAAGGATTTCAGATAGGCCTGTGATGTTGGTTTTTTTTTTACTTCACTAAGTTTTCCACTCAGAATTTCCACGGCACAAAAACGGTTCCAGAAGGTTGCTGAGGACTCACACTCGTGGTCTCAGCATCAGTCACACCTGTGCTCTGACCATCACTCACACTCGTGGTCCCACCATCACTCACACCTGTGATCTGACATCACTCACACCTGTGATCTGAGCATCACTCACACCTGTGCTCTGACCATCACTCACACCTGTGCTCTCAGCACACTCACACCTGTGCTCTCAGCACACTCACACCTGTGCTCTGACCATCACTCACACCTGTGCTCTGGCCATCACTCACACCTGTGCTCTCAGCATCACTCACACCCGTGGTCCCACCATCACTCACACCCGTGGTGCCTGCATCTCCAGCTGGTTCAGGATGTCCTTCTGCACGCGGGGCGTGGCCGTGGCCGTCAGCGCCATCATGGGCACGCGGCGGAAGCGCCTGCGCAGCACGTTCAGCCGCTTGTAGTCCTGCCGGAAGTCGTGGCCCCACTGCGGGAGACAAACAAAGAGGGCAGTGCTCCAAGGGAGTCTGCTGGTGCTGCCTGCAAAGGCTGAGCTGCAACAGGGACTAGGAATAAAACAGGGATGTATTGAAAGGATGCACCTCGGGCAGCGCAAGAGCCTGGCTGGGGCTGACCCAAATCAAATCCCAGACGGATCCTGGTCACCAGTTTTACACTTTTATACGTTTTGGTTCATCCACATATTGGGGTCAATTATCCAACCACAGCCCCAGGCTAGGAAGTCTCAGCCCCCTGGCTTGCCCCCTTTCCCTCCCACTGTTTCTGCTTTTTGGGTACCAGTTGTCCTTGATTCTCCAGCTATAAAGGAATTGTTTTGTCCAATCACCCTGTGAAGAGAACTTACTAACAGCTAACACGGATTTCAGAGTTACACTCTAAGCAGCAGAGATTGTGCAAAACACCAAGGCTAACCCCAAGGCACCATGGCACGCCCCAGCACAGAGCAGTGTTACCTGGCTGACACAGTGCGCCTCGTCGATGACAAACCGCGCCAGCAGCTTCCTGTCGTACAGGTTCTCCAGGGCGGACATCAGGCGGCCGCTGGCACACACCTGGGACACAGACAGTGCCAAGGGACAGCACAACACCTGGGCTGGGAGTGCCAGGGGGCCGGGCTGAGAGCACACCAACAACTGCCCCAGGCTGCAGAATCCCCCGCCCTGCTCAGGTGAGCCTTCAAGCTGTGTTCTAACCCACAGCGGGTGTGGGATTCCCACCAGGTTCTGGGATCACCTGTCCCAAGGCCCCTCATTCTGAGGAAATTCCAGTTAATCTAAATGGTTTATGTCAGGAAACAGAGGGGAAAATAATGCTGAGGAGAGAAACACAATCAGCACACTAACCAGCCCCCTCTACCAAAGCTCTTGTGCAATAACATATTTTTAAGGCAGCACATACTGCAGCCCAAGGCAGGCTCTGACAATCTCCTGGCACACTGAAAATGCTGAATTTTTCCTGTATTACACTACTCAGAGCAGTCTGGATTGAGCTACTACTGGACAGTGATTAATATGTGTCAAAGGTAGATTGAAATAGGTGGGCTTGGGAGCTTGTTTTAGGAATTTACATTTTACAGACATAGTCAATTCTTATTCCTGGCTAATTACTGACTGAAATTAGCCACATCTGTATAGATTGTTAGTGAGTTATCTAAACCCCAGCATTTTTCCCCAGAAGCCTTCTCTGAGTGCAGTTTTTTAGCACCTCACAGCAATCCCCCCTATGGTTTTACAACTGAAGATGAAGTGCAGACCTTCTCAGGGGTGACATACAGCAGCTTTATGACAGGGTCCTTCTTTGACAGCTGCATGTAGATTTTCGAGGCATCAGCATCTGTTCTGTCCCCAGTCAGGTAGGTTGCAGCAATCTATATTAAAGAATTATAGATATATATATTGAGTTTTATTACGTGCAAACCAGAAGAACCTCCAGATGCAGCCCCATACCTCTCATTCCAAACCAGCTCCTAAGCACCCAGCCTTGGGAACACACCACACATCTGAGCACCCTGGGCTAGGTGAGGGGTGACACAAGATGAACTTTAAGATCCCTTCCAACCCAAACCATTCTGGGCTCCTGTGTCTCCTGCACCTGCATTTCTGCTCTGTGTAACATGTTTTCAAAGACATTCAGAGCCCCAGAGCCCCCCTGAGCCAGGAACTCTCAGGGCTCATTGCTGCAGTCAGGCTGCTCCTGTGTAGGTGAGTGATTACAGTCCTCAGGATCTCAGAGCCAGCACCTGCTCTGAAAAACACAGCTCTAACACCAAACACAAGGAGCAGCAATAAATCCAGCAGTCACACTGCCAAGACATTGGAGTTCATCCAATTTAATTCTTCCCAGGCAACTTCCTGTGCCATTCACAGTGTCCATCTAATCAATTTATGCAGTTTATATTTGAGAGACACAAGATTTGCTGTAAAATTTGAGATTTCTAATCCAGTTACCTGCAGTTTCACTCAATAAAGCTGCTGGAACTTACATCTAAAGTCTTCAGCTTCTGAACCTGATCGATGATGAGCGACCTCAGTGGAGAAATAACAATGCTGACCCCAGCAGAGACACAGGCTGGGAGCTGGTAGCACAAGCTCTTCCCACCTCCTGTGAGGATGAGACAAACACAGCAAGTGTTGGACATCAAGAGAAAAGACCTATTCCTTACTTCCCATTTACAGCACTTTTGGAAACAATATGTTTCTACCAACACCTGTCACAAAGTGACACCTGTAGGATAAGAAAGAGTTACTGTGGGAATGATTAAGGAAGGCAGAAATTCAATCCCCTCACTCAAAATACCCCAGTGCAACAACACTCCTGAAATCCTGCAGCCACAGAATTCCACAGCACAAAGGCACAGGGAAGAGAAAAGCTTGTCCCAAAGCTTGCAAAAGGAGCTGCAGGTCTGTACCCCAGGTACCTGTGGGCATGAGGATGAAACAATCCTCCCCCAGCAGAGCAGCATTGATGGCCTCCAGCTGGTTTGTCCTGAAACAATGCAGCCCAAACTTCTTGTGAAATATATTCATCATTTCTGCAGAGTGGGGAAATTTCATACCCCTGAAACGCTCCAGTGCAGGGTTATTCACCACTGGATCTGGGAGACAGAAAATGTAATTAGAATAAGTTATGACATCAAGTTATAGAAGAAATTATTCCCTGTGTGTGGGGGGAGGCCCTGGCACAGGGTGCCCAGAGCACCCTCATTTCCAATTTCAGCAGCTTCATCCTCCATCAGCCTGAAACCTGCACAGGAAGGGAACATTCAAGTTTGGCATCATTTACAGAAAAAAAAACCCCAAGATGACTTTGCTAAAAAGGAACCAAAAGAAATTTCCAGAGAAACAAAAGGCATTGATGTGATCTGTAGTAGTTACTTGGGTTTAGATTTAAAAATAAATACTCAGGACTCTATGCCAGAAAACTTTAACACAGACTTTGACATTCTGGACTCTTTGCCTTTGAGACTGATGTGCTTCTGCAGTAAACAACTTTACAGCCACCAACAACTGCTCTTGTTTCTTTGAAGACCTAAACCCATGAATAACTCGACAAACGGTGCCCTCGTGTGAGGTGGCAATGAAATGGAAAAACCCAATAATCCTGAGGAGTACAGCTCACCTGGAGGGTTCTTTGTGGCCATCAGCAGGCCTGGCTTTGGAGCAGCAGGGCTGGATCCCACAGAGCCCCTGGCTCTGGACATAAGTTTGGAGCAGAGGGATTTGGCAGGAGGCCCCTCCGTGGCTGGAGCAGCCCCAGGGCTCTCCCAGTCCTCCTCAAAGTCATCGATGTCAAAGAGATCCAGGTCCAGGTGAGGAGGGTTTGTCCCCAGGCTGCTCCCTGCAGGGCTGGCACTGGGAGCTGTGCTCTGAGCCCTCGGGGCTGTGCTGCTCAGGCCTCCTGCAGTCTGCTCCCAGCTGCTGCTGCAGGACTGCAGGCTGAGCCTGAGGGCAGCTCCCTCCCTGCCACCTCCCCTGGGACAGGGCAGCTCCTCAGCTCCCTGCCTGGAGGCACAGGGGGTGGCCAAGGCTTGATTTGTTTTGGCAGAAGAGCTGCTGGAATGAAGAGAAAGCACCGATGGCAGGTTTGTGGCTTTGGGGGAGTTTCTATCAGAACTGAAGCTCCAGCTTGGGCCAGAACCTGGGCCTGCAGCAGGACACACACGAGGGCTCTGCTCCATGGGAGACTTCCAGCTTCTAGGGAAAGTGGGGTTTGTGCCATTTTGGTTCACACTGGCAGAATTAGAATTGGCCAGCAATTTTCTCCTGGGAGAGATGACAAGGGAAGGAAGGAAAAAAAAATATATTTAGTCACAAGCAACGATTTTCCAGGTTCTACAACATTCATTAAACAGTTTTGTCTCACTGCTATTAAACATATTAACATATGGTGGCTCCATCGTGTTCTGAGTCACCATGTTTGCAAATTATTTCAAACAAATCTAGGGGAGAGAGAATACCACCAGAAGAAACCAATAACAAAATTGTGACATCATCTCTACAGACATAATATATAAAAATCCCTAAAAGCAAGGAACAGATGCAGGCAAGATAGAATATAAAAAAAAATCCTTAGATGCAAACCCTGAAGTATGCCTGGACCAAATAATGTTTTTAGGTACTTTCTAAAAACTTTGTCTGACTACAGCAATGAGAAATAAAGTTAAGTTGTTGTACTGAGAATATTTACAAAAGCTCACAGTCCCAGTCCAGGAAAAATCTAACCAAAATCCCAAATCCCAATGCTTTGCCCATGCACTGTGCCATCAGGCACAAAGCAGCAGGTTGTGGCAGCAATTCCACTGGAAGGTGACAAGTTCAGGGATATCAGGAGAAATCTCCAGCAGCCAGAGGGGAGACAGCACCAGCTGAGTGTCTGTGGCAGGAGGACACCTGGCAGGTCACAGCACATCAGCTCTGGTGCAGAAGCAGCTGGTGCCAGGCAGCTCCTCACTCTGCCTGTGGCACTGCATCCTCCCCTCTGGCAGCACACAGGCACTGCTGACACTTGCAGCACTTTGGGGGATTTTGTTCCCTCCCTCAGCCAGTATTTCCAGCTTTTTAAATCCCCCCTGCCTGCTTCTGCAGCGTGCTGGGGACACCTGCAGGCAGCTCCCTGCTCCAGCCTACCTGAGCTCCCTGTGCTGCAGCAGGGCTCTGGCACAGCCCAGGGCCTGCAGCTCCTGCAGGGGGATGGCATCCACCAGCTCACAGATGGCCTCCATGACTCTGAGCAGCTGCTGGGCCACGGGCACAGCCTCACCTGGCACAGCCTCACCTGGCACGGCCTCACCTGGCACGGCCTCACCTGGCACAGGGAGGGCATTCAGCACTGTCACTGTCATCACAACACTGTCATGAGGATACCCCCCTCCCAGCAGCTTGCAGTAAATCACTCTGAACTATTTACTTCCGAGGTATTTTTAGCCCATTTGCATAAAGAAACTGTTTCTGTGTGCAGGAACTCAATGAACCTACACATTTTTGCCCTTGACTTTTATTATCTGTCTATAATCCAATGGTTTATGTCAAGTCTCCATCTACAGATGTTAATTCCCCATCTGTTAGTTAATGTGCTTGGATTACACAGGATAATAAACAGTTGCAAACTATCCCCAAAGTCAGAGACAGGAAATTCCAAAGCGTTTTGTGTACCTGAATCCCCTGCAGGATGTGTTGTGGGATCCTTCTCCTGCCTGGCCTCAGAGCTGCCAGCTGAGCACCTTCCACCAGTGGGAGAGTCTCTGAAAACACTGCTAACACCAAAAGAAAAAGCCATTGAAGTGCAGGTATCTGTAAACTGAGGCATTTCCATAGAACAGTGGGATTTAAGATGTGTGGAAAAGAGAAATTCCTGCAGGGCCAGGTAGAACCTGAGCAGAGCAGTCACTCATCCTGTGTACCAACGTGGAATCTTCCCCAGTAATTAATTTCCCCCCATCCCACCACAAAAGTAACTCTGGTTTTCTTTCTGAAGTGAAAGCCACCTAAAACATCAGCCATAAAATCAGTGTTTGACAAAGCCTTAATTGCAGCTGCCAACCATTGACCAGCCAGGCAGCAGAGACACAAGCTCAGCCTGCACCTTTTTCTCAAGCAGGAGTTTTGGTGGTTTTTGGTACTTTTCTCATCGTGCACAGATTCCAGCAGTGAACTCTGATTACCTGGCACTCTGTACACAGGGGGAGAAGGGAGGCAGCTCCTCCTCAGGGGAGGGAGGGATGATGTCCAGGTCATCCTCCTCGAGCTCAGCGCCTGCCAAAGGCCAGGTGTCCCCATCCAGGTCTGGGGGGCTGCTCCCAGCCCCCTGGGGCTCCTGGCCCCCTTCAGCACCAGCAGCTGCAAGAGAAGTGCATTGACATTGCTGGGTAACACTGCACACACAGCCTGCCACAAACAGAGGGGGGCAAAACAGCAGCCAGATCTCAAAACACTCGTTTGATACAGTTTCTGACTTTTAAAGGATAAATCTTACAGCTCCCTTTTCTCCCCTCATTAAAAACACACTGATGAATCCCCACAAACCTTCATTTAAGTGGAAAAGTGATACAGCTAAATCTGTCCTGGAAGAAGGGAAACCCTGAAGAGGTCTATTTTTCTGCAATGGTTTTCTATAAAAAGTATTTATATAAGAAACCTATTTCCAGAAAAAGCTCCTATTCTATTAAATCCCAGCCTTAAAAGAGTGCAGACTCATCAGCTGGCACTGTCCCTGTACTGGAACTGGAAGGTAAATGTACATGTATTGTGTCTTAAAAATAATCCTACAAAGAAAGGTCGCTATCATTAACTGATTAAAATTAATTCCACAGACAAAGGGAAAGACAACAAAATATTAAGAGCAGAAATGCAGTTCACAAATCTTTTCACCATTCAGTGTAAAGGCAGCATCCCAGAATACTCTTTGGTGTTCTTCAGTTGCATAAACATGTTAATTTCCCAAATAAAGGGCCAAAGTTTCAAAACACAGCAAGTGAGGAATCTAAAATAGAGCAGTTCTGTGGGACAGAGCTGCCAAAGCAATGACAGGCAGGAATTTTGTGATCATAATTGAGGGTTGGAGTTCTTTTGTGGGGTTTATTGTGTTTGTGTTAAAAAGGGAGAAAGATCACGTTTTCTGGTTTAACATTTCATTTAGGTATAAGATGACTTTGCAACTCTCCTGTATGAATTTTCTAAGTGCTTTTCTCTCCATAACATCCCTATGGATTACTGATATTTCAGGAATGCCACACGGGAAGCTTTTCATCTCCAGCACACGAGCAGATGCAGCAGCAGAACCCTGCCCTGCTGCCGGGCTGGGGGCACGCAAAGGGCAATCAGGGAAGATGAACGAAAGCAGGGCTGCAGCTCCGCACGGATGAAAGCAGGGCTGCAGCTCCGCCTGACCCAGCCCAGCCCAGCCCAGCCCAGCCCAGCCCAGGTGTGTGTTGGCACTCCAGCCCAGCCCAGCCCAGCCCAGCCCAGCCCAGCCCAGCCCAGCCCAGGTGTGTGGCTGGACCCCGCACACCGTTACCTGCGCTGTCCGGATCCCGGCGGGGGCTCAAGTCCCCCAGGCAGATGATGGAGCCCTGCGAGGCGGGGCGCTGCTCGGGAGAGGGGATCGGGACAGACACCGGGACAGACACCGGGACAGGGACCGGGCGGGGGCTCGGCCGCGGGGGCTCCGTGCGGGGCGCTCGCAGCCCCCTGGGGGACACCGCGGGCGGCCGGGAGAACTTCTTCTCGATTCCCGACAGGTCGAAGTCGTCGATGTCATCCCACTCGTCGCCGACGGCGATAACGGGAGCGGGGCCGGGCCCGGCCGTGCCGGCGGGGGCAGCGGGAGCCCCGGCGGGCTGCGGGCCGGGGCCGG
>JAOTQP010000521.1:19733098-19743135 GCA_026413545.1 Cichladusa arquata
CACCCCCAATATCACCCACAGACTGCCCCGGGCATCGCCCCTGGCATCACCCCCGACATCACCCCCAGACTGGCCCGGGCATCGCCCTGGATCGCCCCCGACATCGCCCCCATCACCGGGGGCTGCAGTTTGGCAAGGGCTGCCCCTTCCCAGGTCCCTGGCTCCCAGAGCAGAGCAGGGGCAGCTCCTGCAGCTGGGAATGCTGCTGCTCCCAAGGGACACACCCGGGGAGGATACGGGCTCCCACAGGGGGCAAATGAAAAGGACAGAGCAAACTTTGATGAAATCACAGAGTCAGAACAGACTCCCAAAGAGCTGTGGCCAAACCTCTGTGAGCTGCCCCGTCCCAAGAGTTTAAGGAGGACATGTGTGGCATGAGCTCCTACAGAGTCCTGCTGCTGGCAGGGGCTGCAGGGGAGGGGGTTTCTCCCATTGTCTGCACAAGGCTCCCACCTGACCCCACACCTCGCTGCACCTTTCTTCCCCAGGGACGCCCCTGCCCTGTGCTGCTCCTGGCTGCTCTCCACGGCTGTGCCAGCACTCCCAGGCACAGACAGGAGCCTGGGCAAACCCAGGAGCCTGGAAAAACCCTTCCTGACCAGGTTTGCTATCCCAGGTAAACCCTTCCTGACCAGGTTTGCTATCCCAGGTAAACCCTTCCCGATGGGCTTGCAGCCTGAGGGTGAATCGGGCACCCCAGGCAGAGCCAGGGTGGCCAGTGCCATGGGACTGGGATGGGAATGGGGACAAGGGAACAACTGAACACAGCATGAGGGTGCCCAGCACGTGGCTGGGGGGCAGAAGTGTCCTGCTCTGCCTGCTGGCAGTGCCCAGCTCATCCTGCCCCCCCAGGCACCCCCGGCACGGCTTCACCTGGACCCCACCCCCAGGGCACACCTGGCGTGGGCAATGGCTGCCACCCACTCGTCGCAGTCCTTGGCATCCTCGGTCCTCAGCTCCAGGGTCTTCTGGTTCTCGTGGTTGAAGTTAACGGTGAAGTAGTGCTGTGGGGTGAGCACAGGGGCTACGGTCACACCCCACACGGGGCGGGAACAAAGCCCTGCCTGACCCAGCACTGAAAATAAACAGCTTTGGGAACACCAGGAGCCCGGCCTCCATGGGCTGCCCTCAGCACAGCCGTGCCACTGGAGAGGGAAACCTGCTGGGCAAAGGCCCAGCTTCAGGAAAACCTAAACCCACCTGATGCCCTGAAACCCACCCAAACCAGGGCAATGCAGTCCTGAACCAGTGGCTGCCACACTGGGGACACCCTCACCTGGGAAGGGGAGAGGAGGGGGATGCTCAGCTGGACCTGCATCCCACCTGCACCCACAGGTCAGTGCTCTGACCTGGACCTGCATCCCACGGGCACCCACAGGTCAGTGCTCTGACCTGGACCTGCATCCCACCTGCACCCACAGGTCAGAGCTCTGACCTGGACCTGCATCCCACCTGCACCCACAGGTCAGTGCTCAGACCTGGACCTGCATCCCAGGGGCACCCACAGGTCAGAGCTCTGACATGGACCTGCATCCCACCTGCACCCACAGGTCAGTGCTCAGACCTGGACCTGCATCCCTCCTGCACCCACAGGTCAGTGCTCAGACCTGGACCTGCATCCCACCTGCACCCACAGGTCAGGGCTCTGACCTGGACCTGCATCCCACCTGCATCCACAGGTCAGTGCTCTGACCTGGACCTGCATCCCACCTGCACCCACAGGTCAGTGCTCGGACCTGGACCTGCATCCCACCTGCACCCACAGGTCAGTGCTCGGACCTGGTGGCCTGGGAAATGTTTTCTCAGCAATTCCTCGCTGCTGTGATCCCTCCTGTGCCCACAGCGAGCCCCGGGGCACGCGGGAGGTGACACCGAGCACCGCCCGGGTCCCTCGTGTCCTGCTCGGGGCGGTGGCCGCCGTGCCGGGCTATTTTTAGCCTCCCTTGACATTTGCAGTGTTTGCGCTAATTGTGTGCGGTGCCGCCGCCGGGTTTGTGCCGCTCCTCTGCTTCCCTGCAGTCTCCAAGGAAACAGGTACCACGCTGCAGTGCCGGATACTGCCCGGAATAACTGGGCTAAACCAAGCCCGCTGGAACGAGCTCAGCCTGACATCATCTGCTCCTCTGCTGGCTTCCGTGGGGGACCCGAATTCACGGGCGAAACCTGCCTCAAAGCCGAGGAGCAGCAGCCTGGCAGGACACGGGCTTCGGGAACACCAAAGGCACCGCTGCACTCCCCCCTTCCTGACCCCGAGCAGGCCCGGGGGTGCTGGGGACAAGGGTGGGCACAGGAGGCTCTGGGTGAGCCCAGGATGATGGGGAGACAGGGCACAGCTGGTCAGCAGCACCGACAGAGCCAGAGCCCCCAGCCCGTGCCCACCCAGACAGAGCCAGAGCCCCCAATCTGTGCCCACCCAGACACAGCCAGAGCCCCCAGCCTGTGCCCACCCAGACACAGCCAGAGCCCCCAGCCTGTGCCCACCCAGACAGAGCCAGAGCCCCCAGTCTGTGCCCACCCAGGCTCGAGGTGACACCCTTGGAGCTCACCCACCCTTCCAGAGGAGGAGAGGGAGGCCAGGAGCCCCTGGGAACAGCAGAGCCCACCTTCAGAAAGAGCTCTCACCTTTAGGGAGCAGCTGCAGGGCCCTGGTGAAGATGCAGCTCCCTCATTTGTGCCATGGCTCCTTTAAACACAGTCATCCATCACACACCCCAGTGCCAAACACCACTGTCCATCGCCCAGCCCCTGCCCAGTGCCATGCCCTGGCTGCCCAGAGCTCTGTGCCTGCCTGCAGGACACCTCTGGAGCTGCAGCAGCTCCCCAGCCTTCCACATCCCACTCCTTTCCCTCCCTCCCACTCCCAAAGGCTTTTACTGGCAAAGGGCTCTGAGGGAAAATTCACCAAAAACCTGTGGTCCCTATGGGTGCTGTTCTGTACCCCAGCTTCACACCCACCTGACCTCCCTTGCCTTGTAACTGCATCAAGAAGAGCTCATCAGTGTGGCAAGGCTGGAAATGCCCCCCTGAACACCAGAGAGGTTTGGGGGAGCCCCTCCCAGGCCCTGGTGCCCCCAGCAGCTCCCAGTGCCACAGGAACGCAGCACCCTGAGAGCACAGTGTGCACATCCCCTCTCTGTGACCCAACACCAACAGCTGGGGCCCCAGGGGACTGGAAACACGGGGAGACACTTCCAGGAGTCCCCCAAACCGGTCCCAGCCTGGCAGGAGGGCAGCGAGCCCCGGGCTGTCCTTCCCAGACAGCCGTGTGTGCCCCCAGGGCCCCGGGGACGGCACAGATGGTGCCCTTCGTGCTGCTGTGGGTGAGAGCAGCCCCTCAGAGCCCTGCACAGCCGGGGTGAGAGCATCCTGACCTTCCCCAGCGCCCTGGGGAAGCAGCAGGTTCGGGGCTGGCCCGAGGTTAGAATCAGGGGTGCAGAGCCCAGGACAGGACCCGGGGCAGGGACCTGGGGCAGTGCCCACCCTGCCCCCTGCCCCTCCTTACCCCCCTGAGGCACCCCCCACACACCAGCGCCTGGCAGGGGGATCCCCTTTGTGCCAGGAGCTCCCGGGGGTTTTGTCAGAGCAGGTCCCAGGCTGGCGGCAGCAGAGCCCCCCGTGCAGGCTGCAGCCAGGGCTCCTCCATCCCCAGCGCTGCTCTGCCATCCCAGCCTGCCTCCCACGCCCCCTGCTCCACGCGCCGCCCCAGTTTATCCCCACACAGCTCCCAGGAAGTGCAGCGTGCTGGCAAGGAGGAAGTTATCTTATATTGGAATAATACACCTCCCACCAGCGTTTATCTCCGCCTAAAAGATGATCCCTCTCTGCCACCACAGTGACACGTCGCACCAACAGCCCCAGAGCGCGCCCGGCACGGAGGGGGGGCTGAGGATCGGGATCAGGATCCGGCACAGCAGAACCAGGAGGAGCCCCCAGCCCCACCCGGCCCCAGCTCAGCGTCCCGGGGGCAGTTCGTGCTCCCACAGCGTCACTCTGCTTCTCCCTGCACCCGCTTTTTGCTCATTTATGGCCTCAGCACCTCCCAGCCCGGTGACCGGACCCCGCCTCATCCCAGCCCCTCGCTCTGCTCTGGCCAGAACCAGCAGATGGGATTCCTCGAGGAATCCCCGCCGGGGTGTTCCCAGCCTGCCCCGCTCCCCTCCTGAGCCCCCCGGGATGCGTGTCCGTCTGTCCCTGAGGGGTGTGTGTCCGTCTGTCCCCGAGGGATGTGTGTCCGTCTGTCCCTGAGGGATGTGTGTCCGTCTGTCCCTGAGAGATGTGTGTCCGTCTGTCCCTGCAGGACACACAGCCCCGCACTGGGGGATTCCCAGGTACCCGGAGCTCGGGATTTCCCTCGGGAAGCCCCAGGGGACGCAGCAATTCTGCCCGAAATAACGCGGGAGCGTTCCGGGTCACCAAAATGAATATCGGAGCTCCTCCAGGGCCACCAGAGCCCCGAGCCCCGCAGTCACCTGGCTCGCCCCAGGCCACTAGAGCTCCCAGCCCACCACCCGGTCGCCCCGGGCCACCAGAGCCCCGTGCCCATCACCCGGCTCGCCCTGGGCCACCAGAGCCCCGAGCCCATCACCCGGCTCGCCCCGGGCCACCAGAGCCCCGAGCCCATCACCCGGCTCCTCTGCGGGGGGGGGGTCAGTACCGATGTCCAGATGTGCAGAAAAGCTCCGAGATAAATTCAAACCTCCTTTAAAGAGACGCGTTATTTCCAAAGCAGAAAATCAACCTCTCACTGATTTTTTTTGGAATTTGCAGGAGGGCGTTTTCTCAACGCTGGGGTTGCTGTGGTTGGGGTGGGTGCTCTGGCAGCACCCCCAGGCTGGGCACTGGTGTGTGAGGGTCGGGGGACCCCGAGAGAGCCGCCCCAGCAGGGATTCCATCCTTTCCTGCCTTCGTTGTGCCACCACAGGGGTCTTTGTCCCCCCAGGGACGCCCCCAGCCTCCCTCGGAGCGGGCAGATCCACACCCGCCTGCTCGTGAAGCTGATGGTGATTCCAGCTGACACAAAGGGCAAGAGGAGGAGAATTTTCCTGCTCTGGATGGATGAGTCTAAAAATCCACAGCCAGCCATGGCAGCTTTTAACATCCCTGACCTACATACTGTGTGCTCTGGGAAAACAGGACCTCAGAGTTGGATGCTCCAGCAGCTCATTTCCGTGCTGACAATAAGGAAAAATATCCCAGAGGCTGCAATTTCCCTTCTTTGTTTCGGTATGGGCTGTCAGGATATTTGGAAATGGATACTAGAGGTGAGCATCACCCTTGTGGAGCAGGCACTGGAGTCATGTGCAGAAATATTTGTAAAAGAATTAAAATAAATCAATTTTCCCCCTGATTTTATCCAGTGGTTCTGGCAGGCAGGCACGCAGGCATCGCTGGGACCAACACTGAGCATCCCCCTCACTCAGAAATCCCCACATGGCATCACTCAATACGCTAATTAATTTAAAAATTAGTGTCACCTCAACACTGATGGGTAGTTCAGGTTAAAGTCCACAAATTATGATTTATAGTCTCCAAAAAACCAGATTGCCTGGAATGACATTCAGGCAGAAGAATTCTGATGCTGCTGGACCTGCAGCCAGTGCTGGGATCTGGGGATCCAGAGCCTGGGACATCAATCCTAAAGTCTGGAATAGCTTGGGAGCCACCCTGCTCAGATGCCCAGGGGTGACCTGCCCAGCCCTGCTCCAGGTGGGCTCTGGCCCCTCTGAGCACCCCCCCAGCCCTTCTGGGGGTACCAGGGTGAGCCCCACGCAGGGATGGGCACAGCTGGGTCCTGTGGCCCCACTGCTGCCCCTTGGAGAGCTGCCCGAGCCCTGGCACTGCCAGGAGCAGGGCTGGGAGAGCTGGGAGAGCTGGGATAGCTGGGAGAGCTGGGAGAGCTGGGAGAACTGGGGCTGGGAGAACTGGGATAGCTGGGAGAACTGGGGCTGGGAGAGCTGGGATAGCTGGGAGAACTGGGGCTGGGAGAGCTGGGGTCCTCAAGGCATCCAAATATCCCAGCAAGGGCCAGTGCCTCAGGAATGGGGGCCACAGGGCAGGGAGACCTCGGTGCTCTGTGGCCCCATCCCTGGAAAAAGGCGGGGAAGGAAATCCCCATCACGGGCAGGGCGTGCTCAGGAGCAGCCCCAGCTGGGGAGCTCAGCTCAGCTCCCCAGGCACTGAGCCTGGAGCCAAGGGCTCTGCCCGGGGCCGCTGTGTGACCCAGCCACGCCGGCTCTGTTCCTGCTCAGGATGTGGGGCTGGAAACCACCCAGGCTGCCCGGGGCAGCGGCGGAGTCCCCATCGCTGGAAATGCCCAAAAGCTGTGTGGGTACAGCTCCTGGGGACACAGAGCAGGGCAGCCTTGGCTGTGCAGGGGAACGGTTGGACTGAATGGAAAAGCCTTCAGAGGGCTTTCCCAGCCCCTGTGGTGCTGTGATCCTGAATCCAGCTCCAGGCTGGATCCAGGAGCTGTGATCGACTCCTGCTGCCCAGCTGCCGTGCCGAGGGGAGCCCTCAGCCCACGCTGGGGCCTTGCTGTCCTTGGGGCTGGCTCGGGTCAGCTCTGCACCTTGCACCTGCTCAGCTCCTCTGCCAGGATCTCACCTTGGCCGTGCCCCTCCCAGGAGCGGCCCCACAGCCCAGACACCAGAGCAGGGACAGGGGGGTCCCTCCCAGCCCGGCTCCCCCCAGCACTGCTGCCCTGAGCAGCCAGGTCACAGCCTCCCCACCCCAGCCTGGCCCCACAGACCCCTCCCCAGGACACAGCCTGACTTCACCCAGCAGGAAATTATCTTCCCCATCCAACTGGTTGGAAGGAAAACTCATTTCTGGAAAAAACAAAACAAAGTTTCCAGAGGCAGCAAATCTCTCTTTGGTGTTCCAGTTTTCCACGTATCCTTGTTCCCTTATTCTCACATAAACAAATGTTAAAATTCACTTGTTCCAGGGGAAAAATCCCCCCAAAGCAAAACATGTGTACATTAAAAGAGAGGGTTTGAAAGACCCAACCTTTTAAATTTCTCCTTTGCAGAGAATTGGGAACATTTCAGGCTCCACTCCACCCAGGAAGGAATCCAAACCTGGAGCTGCTCTGCTGCAAGGAACAACACTGTCCTCAGAGCTCCAGCTGGATGTGCACAGATAGATAAATACCCTGGAACACAGCTAATTGGGACCACGGGCACTGCTGGAAATTTCCTCAGCACCTTCCTGCGGAGGCTGCTGGGCACGGCCGGGTCTCAGGTGAGCCCAGAGCCGGGGCTGTCCCTGCCCAGAGCCCCGGGTGCCGCCTGCTCCTCCTGCCCGGCCAGGCTGCGGATCTGCACCGTCGATATTCGCTGCTCGGCTCGTCCCCGGGCCATTAATTAGCTGGCAGAGCGGCGGGACCCAGCGCTCCGGCTCGCAGCCCGTTTGGCCTGAGGAACCACACGGGACCCCGCGCCGGGCGTTGAACGGCGGCGGGGCAGGGGCAGGGATGAGTTTGCCACAGGGATGGCACACGCAGGGAGGTGTTTGCCACAGGGATGGCACACACAGGGATGAGTTTGCCACAGGGATGGCACACACAGGGATGAGTTTGCCACAGGGATGGCACACGCAGGGAGGTGTTTGCCACAGGGATGGCACACGCAGGGATGAGTTTGCCACAGGCATGGCACACGCAGGGATGAGTTTGCCACAGGGATGGCACATGCAGGGAGGTGTTTGCCACAGGGATGGCACACGCAGGGAGGTGTTTGCCACGGCAGGAGCTCCCTGTGCCCGCAGCCCCTCACTCACAGCCAGGATCGGCGCCCTGCCTGCGTTCTGAGCTGCAAAGGGGACGTGACATCCTCCCCACAGCCTTTGCATGGTGCAAAATCCCTCCTGCACAAACACCAGGACCCAGAGCCGCGATTCCAAGCTCGATTCCAGCCTGGCCAGGAAGGTTGATTGCAGCCTGGCTGGTGAAGTTCATGGAGCTGAACTGGGAGCTGTTACTGAAGGGACAGCGGTGACAACCACAGCAGTGACAACCACAGCAGTGACAACCACAGCAGTGACAACCACAGCAGTGTGACCCCTCACAAGCACAGGCCCCCCTCGCTGCCACAGCCCCCGAGGAGCTGCACCCCACGGCTGGGCTGCAAGGAGCCCCAGCTGGGCAGAACCCACTGTATTTTCCTCTCCACAACAGGAAAAATTTCAAATTTCACAGGAAATATTCCTGTGCTCCCAGCCAGGAGGGAGGAGGTGTGCCGGGGAGCAGGGGTGCCGCACGCCTGGTTCTCCTGGCAGGGTTTTCCAAGCGGCAGGAGCAGCCAGAATTGGGGGGCTGATGTCCTGCCAGGCTGCCCCATGCCCTGGGTGCCCCCGGGCCCCCTCCTGCAGCGTGCCGGCAGCACTCCCGGCGCCCCCCCGAGCCTGCCAGGCAGTAATTATGCAAGCCCTGCAGAGCCGGACCCAAAACGCGCGGTGCCTCCGCCCGTGCCCAGCCCGGGATGCGGCGCCGGGACCCCCCCGCTGCTGCCACCCCCGGTGCCAGGGCGCCCGCAGGGCACAGGCCACGCTCCGCACACCGCCAGAGGGTCAGAGGGGGAGTCGGGCTGGCTCCTGTCGGCGCCGATGGGACTCGGGGTAAGCCATGGATGGGGATTTGCCCCCGCAGCTGGATGCCAGCCCTTCTCCCCCCTCCCTGGTCCCACCCCATCTCTCCCGGCTGCCGCGGCGCATCCCGGCTCCAGCAAACCACCCCAGACAAACACTGCCAGCGTCCGTGCCCTGCTGCTCCAGGAACCCCTGCCCAGCCGGGAAAGGCACAGCTGGAGGGGAGAAGCCCACCCGCACCCCCGGGGCCTGTCGGGGGCTGTGGCCCTCACAGTGGGACGGCAGCAGCCCTGGGGCTGGGGGACACCTGCATTTTCCCAGGGTCTCGCAGGGGCTTCGGTGTTTCGGCGCTGATCGCCCGCAGCCACAGGCAGTGCCAAAGGACCGTGGAGCCCAGCGCCGGCACAGGGGGCTCCGGGACCCCCGCTCTGCTTTTCCCCCCGCCAGGGCTGGGGATGGAGGTGCAAACCGCACACGTGGCGAGGGGAAGGGGTGGAATCTGCCTGAAAACAAGGCCCTGAGCTCCCCGCGCCGAGCAGCGCGGACCCACCGCCGGCTGCGGGCAGCGCCGGGCCGGGGGAGCCGCCGGGCAAACCGCGGGGCACGGAACGGGCACGGAACGGGCACACGGGCTGGGAAACAGCGAGGCTGCTCCCCACGGCAGCCCCGCGATTTCTCTGCCCCGAACCCCGATCCCCAAAACCCGAACCCCAAATGCTAAAGCCGCCGGGCCAGGGGGCGCGGGGCTCTGCAGCGCCGAGCGTGGCCGCTGGGAGGCGCCCCCCAGCCCCGCGCTAATTACCGGCGCTTAATTAGATGGAAGGGGGAGTGGGGGTGCTCCGGACACCCCCACAACGAACCCACCCGCTGCTCCGGCACTGCAAGCCAGGGAATCATCCCCGTTCCCCGCACAGACCGACCTCATCCTCACCTCACCTCCCCACCCCGGGGCAGGTCACGGGCGGCGGGAGCTGCGGGGATGCGGGGCCTGGACCCCGCGGGGCATCCTGCATCCCTCCCCCTCCGCCGGGCCCCCCTGTCGCCCACCTGCTTCTCCAGGGAGTCCTTGGCCGAGAGGGGGGGCTTGGGGGAGGGCGCGCGGTCGCAGACGCATCCCTCGAGCAGGTAGAGCCCCGAGGGCCGGGAGCTGGAGTCGGTCTCGAAGTAGAAGAGCATGTTCTGCAGCAGCGCGAACCACTTGGTGTGCCATTTCGTGTTGTCGGCGCTCCGCTTGCTCAGGTATCCGCGCCGGGCCCCGTCCTTCTTCGCCAGCAGCCCCAGGTGGGCGACGTGCCCGTCATTGAGCCGCATCCCCTTCTGCATCCTGCCGGCACCGCGCTCACATGGCCCCCGCCGCGGGCGGGGCCGCGCCGAGCCGCCCCCGCCGCCCCCGCGCTCCCCGCAGCATCAGCGGCCCCCGCTGCCCCCGGGGAGCCGCCGGGCGCTCATCC
>JAOTQP010000521.1:19782324-19794029 GCA_026413545.1 Cichladusa arquata
GATGCCGGGGGGTAACCGGGATGGCCGGAGTGCCGGACCCGGAGATGCCGGGGGGTAACCGGGATGGCCGGAGTGCCGGACCCGGAGATGCCGGGGGGTAACCGGGATGGCCGGAGTGCCGGACCCGGAGATGCCGGGGGGTAACCGGGATGGCCGGAGTGCCAGACCCGGAGATGCCGGGGGTTCCCGGGATTGCCGGAGTGCTGGACCCGGAGATGCCGGGGGATCCCCGGGGTGCCGGAGTGCTGGACCCGGAGATGCCGGGGAGTAACCGGGATTGCCGGAGTGCCGGACCCGGAGATGCCGGGGGGTCCCCGGGGTGCCGGGGTCGGTGGAACGTTCCCGGGATCCCCGCCCCGGGGCCGGAGGTGCCGCCCCGGCCCGCCCCGTTCGCAGCGGAAGCGCCACGTCAGGGGGGCGGTGCGGGGCCGTGCGGGGCCGTGCGCGGCCGAGCCGGGATCGGTGCGGGGCTCGGTGCGGGACCCTGCGAGACTGAGCCGGGCTCAGTGCGGGGCCGTGCGGATCGCGATGCCGGGCTCGGTTCGGATCGCGATGCCGGGCTCGGTTCGGATCGCGGTGCCGGGCTCGCTGCGGATCGCGATGCCGGGCGCGCTGCGGATCGCGGTGCCGGGCGCGCTGCGGATGCTGTGCCTGGCCGCGCTGCTGGGAGCGCTGGGGGCCGGCGGCACGGAGCTGACCCTGGAGCTGCCCGACAGCGCCCAGCGGTGCTTCCACCAGGAGCTGGAGAGCGGCATCAAGTTCAGTCTCGACTATCAGGTACTGCCCTGCCTGTACCTGCAGGTACCTTCCTGCAGCCCTGCATGCTCCGTGCCTGCACCCCTTGCCCGTACCCCTGCCAGGGACCCCTCCCTGGGCACCCCATTTGTGTCCCTTCCCATGTCTGGTCCGTGCCCATGTGCCTGCCTGTGCGCCAGTGCCCGTGGCCCCTTGCCCACACCCCTGCCCATGTGCCACTGGTGCCTCTGCCCATGCCACCTGCCCGTGCCTCTGCCCACACTCCTGTCCTGTGCCCTGCAGAGCCCCAGGCATGCAGGGCTGCAGTTCCCCCCTCCCATGCACACCCCAGCTCCCTCCATGCTGCACTGGGAGCTGTTCCCAACCCCAGCCCCATGCCCAGCAGTGTCCACCTGAGAGCCAGCTCTGGGATGTGCCCACATCAGCCATGGATGCCCTGACCTGGGTCATGAGGGCAGTCCCTGTCTCCAGGCACCCCACTTGAGCCATGGGCACCCCACCTGAGCTGTTGGCACTGTGGTGCACAACGTCCCCAGGGCTCCCCTGGCCTGGGCCCCATCCCGTGGGCATGGTGCCCGCTGGCCTCTCACACGGCTGTGGGGCTGGGCAGGGTCAGGGGGCCCTTGCCACGTCACTTGGCGTGTGCCATCTGAACACATGTCCCTGCTCAGGTGATCAGCGGGGGACACTATGACGTGGACTGCTACGTGGAGGACCCCAACGGCAAGACCCTCTACCAGGAGACCAAGAAGCAGTACGACAGCTTCTCGCACCACACCGACCTCAAGGGCGTCTACACCTTCTGCTTCAGCAACGAGTTCTCCACCTTCTCCCACAAAATTGTCTACTTCGACTTCCAGGTGGGCGATGAGCCGCCCATCCTGCCCGACATGAACAACCGCGTCACTGCCCTGACACAGGTGGGTCCCGGGAGGAAAGGAGGGAGGGAGGGAGGGCCCTGCCCAGCCCCCAAACAGCCCTGTGGGATGGCAGTTGGGGACCTGTCCCCCTCCTCCTTGGCTGGATGCAGAAGTGCCAACCGCCAGCCAACGGCCCCAGCACACACCACATCCTCTGCCTGGCCAGGGGGCTGAGCTGGGCCTGGGCTCCCCTGTCTGCCACAGCCCGTGGCCAACCCACGTGGGGGAATTGCATCAGCCATTCCATCCTTGGCGTGAGCCTCTGGGCTGGGCGTCCGGGTGCCACCCTGGATGGGTCTGGCAGGGAACCTACAGCACAGACACTGCTGTCCTGCTCTCCAGTGTCCTGGCACGGCCCTGGGCTCCCTCAGCTGTGCCATGGCAGAAGCGACAGGGCTCTCCTGTCCTTGTCCCCAGCTGGAATCCGCCTGTGTGACCATCCACGAGATGCTGAACGCGGTGATCGACTCGCAGACCCACTACCGGCTGCGGGAGGCGCAGGACCGCAGCCGGGCTGAGGAGCTCAATGGACGCGTCTCCTACTGGTCCGTGGGGGAAACCCTCATCCTCTTCGTGGTCAGCATCGGGCAGGTGGTGCTGCTCAAGAGCTTCTTCACTGAGAAGAGACCCAGCAGTGGCAGGGCTGGCACCTAGAGCTGTGTGTGTGCCCGAGGGGAGCGGGGATGGGCGGCCCTGGGGTCGCGCTTTGCCTCCGGTCTGTGCCGCGGGCAGGCGGGGGGTGGGAGCAGGGGTGACCCTGCTGAGCTGGGGGACACAGGCGTCCCCCAGCATCACCTCCCACCTGCCCTGTCCCCTCGCCTGGCCACCCTGTCCCCGTTCTCTGGCTCTCTGGGAAGCGGCTGGGACCAGCAGCAGCATCAGCACTGGGGCGCCTGCGTGACTGCAACGTGACTGCCATGACCACCTCGGAGCCCCGTGCAGCCACCGAGGGGATGGGGCAGCACTGGCCCACCCACGCAGTGCCCTCAGCCCAAGGAGAGCTGCTCCTGGGCTGGGGGTCTCTGTCTGCACCCCAGCTGTCCTGTGGTGGGCAGGGTGCTCTCAGCAGCGGGGCCACAGCAACAGCAGCATCCAGCAAGGGAAAGCTTTTTGCTGGGTGGTCCTCTGGCTCTAGCAGCCCCTCCCCTCCAGCATTTCTCAGGCTGGCAGCAGGTGGTGTGCCCCTACCAGCTGGTGTTTTCATATTCACACCGGTCTGTGCCTGAGGCTCAGCCTCTCACACATTCCCCCCACCCTGTGGACACCCTGTGCCAAGGCAGCTCCATCCCTGCCCCAGAAGCACAGAGGACCCACACACACACCTGGGACTGCAGCCCCTCATTCCCTGGAGCCCCACAAAATGGAGACCCCCCCAAGAACCTGGCGTGACGCCCCTGTGCAAGACCCCTGGAGTGGCTGGTGTGCTGGTGCTCCGGTCCTCAAGCAGGTGTGAGATCATTTTTCAGAGCTGCAGCAACTCCACTCGACTTTCACTTTGCCACTTTTGAATAAATCCCTGCAAGCATGGCTGGCACTGCCGTTTTTGGGCACAGCTTCTGCCTGCCCTCCTGCCTTGCCCCGCCTGGCACAGACTCTGGAGCCAGAGAGATCCCTCAGCAGGAGCAGCACCCCTGCCTGTGCCCTGGTGTGAGGCTGCACTGTCAGTGGGTTGTGATGGGTTCCCACTGAGGGAACCCCCAGGCAGAGCCCAGCTCCGTGGTCCCTTTCCTGAGGCTGGGGGATGCCAGGGCAGTTCTCCTGGGCTGTCCCTCGCTCTGGCAACTCCCCTGGCGCTGGGGGAGCCCTCACCCAGCTCTCTGTGCCCCAGCAGCCGTGCTGGCTCCACCATCAGCGCTGGCCTTGGGGCGGCTGCTGCCGGCGGGAGGAGTGGCCCGTGTGCCTCCCCGCAGCCTTGGGCAGGGGCCAGCAGCTCCTGTTTGGAGCAGAGCCCGCAGCAGCAGCACCCTGGGACTGCCACCTGCCCGGCAGGGAGCGGCCCTGCTCCCGCGGGGACACGGAGCCCTGTGGGGATGGGCAGGGAGGGGAGCACCCAGCCCTGGCCAGGCTGTGGGTGGCCTTGAATGCCCCTTCCTGGGGACTCTTGGTGGGGACGGGGGCAGCTGTGACCCCAGTGGGTCAGGGGCTCTGGGGACGCCAGCTCAGCTCCCAGCGGGGGGACACGGCGGGGACAAGAGGTGGCCACAGGACACTTTATTGCTGTTCAGGGCACAGAGAAGGGAGAGGGGATGGGGGCACCCCCACCAGCCCCAGGCACTCCAGGGAGCAGGGAGAGACCAGCAGTGACTCCATCCGCACTGGACTGTGCTGACCCGGCCATCCTGCTGCCCTGAGCACCCCCGCGGTGTCACAGGGAGCTGCTGTGACAGGAGGTGTCCCTGGCAGCCCCCCGGGACCCCCTCACGCCCTGGGCGCCCCGCCGGGCCGGCAGGGAGGAGGCTGAGCAGCGGAAGGAGCCGGTGGCCGGGGAGGGGGGCTGGGCCGGGGGGCCGTGCCTGCATGGGCAGCCCCAGCGCCCCCGGAGGGGGATGGTGAAGAGCCCGTAGGTGATGGGGTCCAGGCATGCGTTGAAGAGGCCGAAGATGAAGAGGATGTGGCTGAGGGCCGGCGAGATCCTCTCCTCCATGGCGCGGGGGCAGAACCAGTGCCAGAGCCCCAGCAGGTAGTAGGGGGTCCAGCAGAGGATGAAGGAGGAGACGATGACCAGGCTCATCCGCAGCATCCGCAGCCGCGCGCGGGGGATGTTGTTCCTGGAGCAGCGCAGCGACGCGTCCTGCGAGGAGACTGGAGGGGAAAACGGGGCTGGCACAGGGACCCCGGCCCTGGGGGAGAGCTGGGGGTCCCTGCAGAGCTGCAGACAGGAGCTGGCCCGGGCACGGGGCCGCGTCCCGCCGCGCCGGGCACTCACAGAGGCCGGAGCCCATGCGGCGGGAGATCTCCAGCAGGATGCGCGCGTAGCAGCAGACCATGATGAGCAGGGGCAGCAGGAAGAGGCAGGCGAAGCCCAGCATGTTGTAGAGGGTCTCGTGCCAGCGCCGGGGGAAGCTGCCCCGCGTGGTGCACTGCGTGAAGTTGTGCGGGGGGCGCAGGGTGATGGTGTGGAACAGGAACAGCTGCACATGACAGAGGGGATGGGGCTGGTGGGGTTTGTGCCTCCCGAGCCAGGGAGGGCACTGGAGCCCGAAGCAGGGACCCCTCAGACCCACAGCCTGTGGGGTGGGAGCAGTTCTCAGCCCTGCCCTGGCTCTGGACAGTGGGCAGAGCTGGGTGAGGGGGATCCCCGCCACTGCCACTCTGCTGCCAACCCTCCATGCCCACCCCACGGGGCTCTCCGTGCCCACCCTGCAGGTCTGGCAGTGAGTCCCGACGGTGTCCCCAGCCCTGGCAGTGAGTCCCGACAGTGTCCCCAGCCCTGGCAGTGAGCCCGGACAGTGTCCCCAGCCCTAGCAGTGAGCCCGGACAGTGTCCCCAGCCCTGGCAGTGAGCCCGGACAGTGTCCCCAGCCCCCCGGGGCTCTGTCCCCCGGGGCTCTGTCCCCGGGGTCGGTACCTGCGGCACGGCCAGCCCCGCGCTCAGCGCCCACGCCGCCTGCAGCATGGCGCGGTTGCGGGCGCGGGCGCGGGCGATGGCCAGCGGGCGCAGGATGGCCGCCTGCCGGTCCAGGCTGATGACCACGGTGACAAAAGCCGAGGCGTACATGGCCAGCAGGCGCAGGTACATCAGCAGGCGGCAGGCCAGGTCGCCCGCCCGCCACTGCAGCGTGATGTTCCAGACGGCGTCCAGCGGCATGACCAGCACGCTGACCAGCAGGTCGGCGGCCGCCAGGTGCCGCAGCAGCAGGCGGATGTGGGGGCGCCGGCCGCTGCCCCGGCCCCCCACCGCCCGCAGCACCGCCAGGTTGCAGCCGGCCGAGAGCGCGAAGAGGGCGAAGGTGACGGCCACGCGCACCTGGGCGGCCGGGGAGAAGGTGGGCAGGCGCGGGGGCTCCTCGCCCCGCTCCTCGGGGGGGCTCCAGGAGCAGCTCCACTCACGGGGGGTGATGCTGGGGGGCTCCAGGCTGGTGTTTCCTGTAGGATGACCCCCACCTGCCGCAACAGCAAAGGGGCAGTGGCAGCCCTGAGCTGGGGGCTCTGGGAGGGGCAGGCTGCACTCAGCACTGGGGGTCCTGTCCCCTAGAGACCCCTGCCCAGGGCCCCAGTGCCCACATCACATTTCTGAGCTCCCTTCCCTGTGTTCCATCCTTGCCTGCTCGCTGCGTCCTGCTGCTACCCCAGAGCCTCCAGCAGTCCCCAGAGCCCCTCCATGCCCCCAGAGCTGTGGGGTCCCTGGCGCCAAGCAGGGCAGAGGAGGACAATGGCAGCTGACCCCAACACGCCACCCACCTCGGGCCATTACTGCTGTGCCCCTCTGTCTGCCCAGAGCACTCCTCATGATCCTCTCTTGGGGGGTGACCCCACCCAGCCCAACAATCGCGCCCTGAGGACCAGACACCCCTTCCCCGCCTCACCTGCATCCAGGGTGTCCTGCCTGGCGTTCCCCAGCCGGGCCATGGCAGGGCCGATGCTCACACAGCGCCGAGGCTCTGTGCTGAGGGCTCCTGCATCTGCTGCGGGGCACGAGGGGAGCGGGGCAGGTACTGGGGCAGGTGCTGCACAGAGCCAGCACCTGCAGCTGCTGCGGCGTGGGCGCCCTTGGGGCTCTGAATGGTCCTTGACGTCGGCAGCAGCTCGGAACAGCACGGTCCTTCCCCTGCCACCCACGGCACACGGACACACACGTAAGCGTGTGTGCTGCTCACACAGGGGGATGTGCCCCACGGCTGTGGGAGGGAGCCCCAGCCCAGGGGGTTCTCCAGTGCCCCCCAAGTCTGGCACTGCTGCTGCCAGGGCTGGGTATCAGCTCACAAGGGCTCCTTGCATTGAGGTGCAGCATTTGGGGGGCCCAGGGACCCACAGGTGCCTCCTCCCAGCCCTGTGACTGCCAGCTGCTCCCCTAGGCTGGGATCATCCCCACGGCAGTGTCCCCATGGCTGGAGCATGTGCCCAGGTCCCTTCAGCCCCGGCTGGAGAGCAGGAGCTGCAGCCTAGGAGAGGGCAGGGCAGGGGGCTCCTTTACATCTCAAAGGCTTGTCTCCCGTTCTGTCACCCCCTCCTCCGCCCCAGCAGAGGATATTAACCTCATTAGAGAGTCCTTTCACACTCCGTGGGGTTCATTAACCCCCCGCCCTTCACCCCAGACCCCAGAGCTGGGAGGATACTCCCCCGACACATTAGCACATGGCTGCCAGGTCCCAACACCCTCCTGCTAATGGGGACCCTAGACTTCGGGGAGCCACCGAGGGGGCTGGGGGCATAGGGTCCCCACCACAGGCTCCTACACTCTGCTCCTGGCAGGGTCTCCAGCCTGTGGGCTCAGCCCCGTCCCCACACCGAGCTGGACCCCAAATCTTCCCATTTCAGTGTGCACTGGGAGCTCCCACAGGTGAGAAGGCTGGACCTGGAGGGTGCTGGGGATCCTCACCCCTTCCCGGCGGGGTCAGGCCCCAGGGTAAGGGCAGTGCCTCTCTTGATACCCTCCCCAAGTTGCTCTCCCAGCTGGTGCCTGGCTGCCCCACAGCCCCCAGCCCTGCAGCCCAGCGAGGAGAGCCCAGGCACGCCAGACCCCATCCCGTGCCCAGCTCCTGGCAGCAGCCACACGGACACTCAGAGAGGGCTTATTCACAAGGGTTTATTCACATCCAGCCGCCGCCCGGCGCGTCCAACACGGCTCCAGGCTCCGGCGGGCAGCTCGTTCCTGCAGCTGTCCCGAGAGCTGCGTGTCCCAGGCTGCAGGGACACTGACATCGTGGGGCTGAGGGTGCTCCAGGCCCGGGGACTCATCTGGGCTGTGGTGGGAACAGAGCCTCCAGCAGCGAGAGCAGGTCCGCAGAGAGATCCTGGGGAGCAGACAGGGGCAGGGTGAGCAGCCAGCCAGAGGTGCAGGCAGGGCTGGGGTCGTGGCAGTGGCAGTGACAGCCCACCCTCTGAAAGTGCTCCTGGGCAGGGACGAGCAGGACAGCGGACCCCATTCTGTCCCCACTAACGGGATCGCCACAAACACGAGGGAGGGAAGCACCAGGAAAGATGGGGCAGGCTGGGGGATGCACCTGACCCGCTGCACAGAGCAGGGCTCACCTCTCCATTCCCGACCCCAGACAGGGCTGTTGTTACCCCAAAACCAGTTCCTGCACTGCCCACACCAAGAGGAGGGGGGTTGATCCCTGCCCCATGCCAGCCCCACGCCCAGAGTGACCCCAGTTCCCACCAGCACGTACCTGGGTGACTGTCCCTGTGCCCACGAACTCTGACAGCACCAGTCCCGTGTCCAGGACGTCACCGGGGAGATCCGGGGGGGCCGCAGCCCCTGCCGAGTGGGGAGGGGTCAGCCAGGGGGACGCGCTGGAGGTGACAGCCTTGTTCAGATCTGAGGAGGTCCCCACTGCGGGCACGTAGGGGGGTGGCGCCCAGGTCTCCGTCTGGATGTTGGAAACCCCAAGCAGCTCTGGAGGGGTCCCGCTTGCAGGGATGTAGGAGGGAGAGCCCCAGGTCTCCATCCCGATGTTCGGACCCCCAAGTACATCTGGGAGGGTCGCTGCAGCAGGGGTGTAGGGGGGTGACCCCCAGGTCTCTAACCCCATCTCCGGAGCCCCAGTCAGCTCCGGGACAGTGCCCGCAGCAGGGCTGCAGAGGGGTGACCCCCAGGAACCCCTCCCCACGCCGGGAGGGGTCCCCGCCACGGGAGGTGACCCCCAGCCCGCAGCGCCGGGCAGCGAAGGGTCCCGGGGCTCCGTGTCCTGGCAGCACCCCAGCCCCCGGGGGCACAGCGGGCAGTGGCGGGGGGCCGGCGCCCCCCGGCCGAGCCCCAGCAGGGCGGAGAGGTGCGCGATGTAGCGGGTGGCGAGGCGCAGGGTCTCGATCTTGGTGAGGGTGTGCCCGGCGGGGGCCAGCGCGGGCGGCAGGTAGTGCCGCAGCCGCAGCAGGGCCTGCGCCAGCCGCCGCATCCGCAGCTTCTCCCGCTCGCTGGCGCTCTGCCGCGGGACCCCCGCGCCCCCGCCGCCCCGCGCCCCCTTCCTGCCCCGCGGCCGTGCGGCGTGCCCGCGGCAGGGTCCCCGGGCGGCGGCGGGGGACGCGAGGCCGCAGGAGTCGGGCGATGCTGCGGGAGAGCTGCTGCTGTAGCCCAGCGGGTCCGGAGGGTCGCCCCAGCCCTGCAGCGCGGCGGTGGCGAGCAGCGTGCGGCCGTGGGCCATGGCAGCGCCGGAGGCTGGGAGCTGAGTGCCGGTGGCTCCCGGTCGCCTCGGCTTTATGCCGGCCCGGAGGTGTGAAGAGGCACCTTGGTGGCTGCAGGAGCAGCACTTCAAAGGCCGGGGGTCTGGGGGGGGCCGGGGCCGCGGCTGTGAACGCGGGGTGACGAATTTCACCCCGGAGGTGTGAAGCTGCTCGGTGCTGCCCCTCGGCCCCGCGCTGGGCTGGGACGGGGCTGGGACCCCCGCGGGAGCTGCAGCGGGGTCTCTGCATGGGGGGAGCTGCACTGGGGCTGCAGCACGGGATGCACTGGGGGTGCAGGGGGCTGTTGTGGGGCTCTTATGGGGTTTGCTGGGGGGTTTGCTGTGGGTCTGAGGTGGCGTGTCCCTGTGTGCCCCCTGCAGAGGACCCCAGACAGGGAGCTGTCCCTACGGCTTTGTGGGACACCCCCCAGCCCGGTTTGGGGGTGCCGGTGTCCCAGCGCCCCTGACGGGCCCCGCCGGGCTGCCCGGTGCTGGCTGCGGCAGCGGAGCCCCCACGGCCCGCGGGTGTCGGGGCCGGGCCCGGGGCTGGGAGGAGCCCCCCCGGCGCGTTCCCAGGCCCGCAGGTGTTGGGGCCGGCGGGTGTGAAGGTTTCCCGGGAAACGGCCCCGCCGAGGGACGGAAAATCCATCAGGGAGCGAGGGGACACGGGCATGGCACGGCACGCCCGGAGCCGGCGTGCACAGCCTGGGCCGGGGGCACATCTGGGGGCGCAGCACCCCCGAACTGGGTGTGCACAGCCCGCTGGCACGGCGGGGTGCAGGACACCCCCAAACGCTGGGTGCAAAGCCCTGGGGAGCATGAGGGGCACAGGATCCCCGCAAAGCTGGGGGGCAAAGCTGAGGGGATATGGGGGAGCACAGCTGAGGGGATGCGGGGGGGCACAGAACCCCCAAACCGTGTGTGCACATCTGAGCAGTGCCCAGCACCGATCCAGCCACCAGTGCCAGCGCCGTTCCAACACCCAGGCGCAGTCTGGGGGCGCAGGGGGGCCTGGTGGGAGACCTGCACCCCACGGCCCCGGCCAGGCTCGGCCCCTTCCCCACTGCCGGCCCCCTCCTGGGTCGCATTAGCTGATGAGCTCCCGGGTAATGAGTTCTGCACCCGCCGCAGCCGCTTCCCACCTCCCTGTTTGGACAAGTGCTGGGCTGGGGCAGCGCCGGCCGTGGGGTCAGAGCCCCCGCCGTGTTGGGAAAATCTTTAATTGTAACAGATAGAAATAGTGTGTAAGTCTTGAGAATTCCTTTAGCTTCAGCCAAAAGCGCTTAGTCCCGTGTTAATGTGTGCAGGTGGTTGTCTTAACCTTAAAGACTCGGCCTGAGCAACAGGTAAGGAGAGGCATCTTGGCCAGACCATCGAGCTGGATGTATTCAAAGAGAAGAAATTTTTTGGAGGTCTATGACCAAAACTGGATTAATTTGAGGAATGGGCTGTTCCCCAAATGAGCACCAGAGACCCTCAAAAGACCCCTACTCTTATGTAAATAAGCTCCAAAAAGTTATATAAATATGCAAAAGCATTTGCGGGAATGTTTAGCATCATGTGGGAGTTTTGGGAAATGTAATTAATAACTTATGAAGATTTAAACTAGTCTGTTAGCCAGCTTTAGTGTGTGTGGTAGGAGATATCCCCTGCACACCCAGCACTGAAATAAAGCAATGCTGCTTTCTAATTCTGAAATTACAGGGTTAGAGGGTTTTATTCCCAACTTTTGGTGAAAGCAGGACACCCTACAGCCCTTATCCCTTCAGCCCCTATCAATGGAGCAGGGTGCAGGGCCACGAGACAACATGGCCAGGGCACCACGGCAGAGCTCAGGCAGTGCCCAGCTCAGGCTGTGCCCCCAGGAGCCCCCAGCCCTGCTGGGACCCTCCCGGGACACATCCCTGCCCCCGGGGCATCGCCATCCCTGCTCTAGCACCTCCCGGAGCAGAGCCCCGTGTGGTGTCCGGGTTCGTGCTTGTCCCTCTGTCCGGTACGGGCACAGGGTCAGTGTCCAGGGCTGTGCCTGGTGCAGGGTCAGCACTGCCCAGCACCTGCCAAGCTGCCCCCCTCACCCCCCGCTCTCCCTCAGCCCATCTGCACGGGGGTCCCGCGCCCCCGGCCCCCTCCAGAGTTTGGCACCCACCGCGGTGCGTCCCAGTGCCCTGGGGACCCCAACCCGCAGGGACCCCCAGAGCAAGGAGGGGCACAACCCAGTGGGTCCCCAGGCGCCCTCGGCTTATCTGGAGCCGTCCAGGGCTGCATCCACGGCACGGCGGGGACAGGAGCAGCACGGCCAGAGCAGGGATGGCTCTGGGAAGGGAGCGCTCCGCACACCCTGTACATCCTGTACATCCTGTACATCCCGTACACCCTGTACACCCTGTACACCGCACACCCGCACACCCCGCACACCCTGTACACCCTGTACACCCTGTACATCCTGTACATCCCGTACACCCTGTACACCGCACACCCGCACACCCTGTACACCCTGTACATCCTGTACACCCTGTACACCCTGTACACCCTGTACACCCTGTACACCCCGTACTTCCTGTACACCCTGTACACCCTGTACACCCTGTACACCCTGCACACCCTGTACACCCTGTACACCCCGCACACCCTGTACACCCTGTACACCCTGTACATCCTGTACACCCTGTACACCCCGCACACCCTGTACATCCTGTACATCCTGTACA
>JAOTQP010000521.1:19807400-19817891 GCA_026413545.1 Cichladusa arquata
GGACAGCGGGGGGATAGCGGGGGATAGAGAGGGGACAGCGAGGGACAGCGGGGGATAGCGGGGACGGCGGGGGGACAGCGGGGGACAGTGGGGACAGCGGGGAGACAGCGAGGGGATAGCGGGGGATAGAGGGGGGAAAGCGAGGGGACAGCGGGGGATAGCGGGGTCCCGCCCGCCCTGGTCCCGCTTCCTGCGCCCCGCGTGTGTCTGTCTGTCTGTCCTGCCTGTCCTGCTGCCTGTCCTCCTGTCCTCCTGCCCGCCTCAGCTCCCGCTCGCAGCTCCAGGGGAGGAAAGCTTCCTCCAGAGCTGCAGGGCCGGAACGCGGAGCTCTCGCCCCCTTTAACCTCCTGTCTGCCGGCCGGCGGGGGCACAGCAGGGGCTGCCCCGCACTGCAGCCGTTCTGAGGGCAAGGGGGGCCGGGGAGAGGGCCAGGGTTTGGGAACCCGCCCAGCAAAACCCGGCACCCATGGGTGCCACAGCACAGCCCAGCTGGGGCAGGCAGTGGCCGGGGGCCAGGAGCCATCCCCGGGCCCAGCCCCACCGCCACTCCGGGGCTGCAGGCGGCTCGGAGGGAGCCCTGCCCTGCACAGCCCTTCCCGGGCCACATCCCCGGCTCGCTCGGGGGCAGGGACGGCTCTGGGGACCGGGACCGAGCCGGCGCTGCCCCTCTGGGGACACGGCCAGCGCCGGGCACTCGGCTCCCGCACAGCCCCCGGCCCCGCTCGGCAGGGGAAATGAGGCTGGGGGCTCAACCCGGCTCATCCCAGCCTGAACAGAGAGCGGGGTCTCGGTCCCGGTCCCGGTCCCGGTGCTCAGCCTCCCCGTCCCGCAGGGCTGCGGCTCCGGCCAGCCCAGGACGGGGCGCTGGGGCCAGAGCTGCCGGGAGGCGCAGGGGGAGCCGGACAGCGGGGGGACGCTGCGGCCGGGGGCCGGACACGGGCACTGCCCACGGCAGCGCAGCCCCCGGAGCCCCTGGCGCAGAGCAGCCTGGCATAGAGCAGCCTGGCGCAGAGCAGCCTGCAGCACCTCGCCAGCTCCCTGGCCACGGGCTGAGCCCGGAGCGTCCCCTCCGACCGTCTCGGTCCTGCCGGGCTCCGCGTCCCAGCCCCAGGACACGGCCCGGGCTCAGTGGCTCACCTGCACCCTTCGCCGGCACCTGCAAGAGGAGGAGGAGGAGAAGGACGAGGAGGAGGAGGAGGAGGAATAGGAGGAGGCAGAGGAGGAGGAGAGCCAGTGGAGAAGAGGACGCAGCAGGTTGCCCGGCTTCCTGACCTCCAGGAGTGCCGATGTGGCCAGTGGCCAGCTCGGGAAGGGTTAAGCTGCAGGGAGGGGAAAATTCCTTCCAGGCAGAGTCACGGTTTCCCTGCCAGGGGAAGTGGAGGCAGAACCCGGAGCACAGCTGGGGAGCAGAGGAAGGGCCCCTGGCCAGCCCCAGGGGCTGGTGGCCAGATGGAGCCTGGACTGAGGCAGGGGCGTGGGGCACAGGGCTGACAGAGCCCATCAGGGTCCCTGTGAACCCCAGGACAAGCCCTGCTCCTCCCCGGCCCCAGGGGACCCCAGCCCCACAGCTCCCACACACCCGGAGAGCCGTCAGAGCTCAGGGCAGCCCTGCCCAGGTGCTCTGCAGCAGGGAGAGGGCAGGACTGGCACGGGGTGACCTGGGAGAGGGCAGGAACTGGCACGGGGTGACCTGGCACCAAAGACCCAAAGCTGGGGATGCTGCTGTCACAACCTGAGCAGGGCCATCACCTGTCCTTACCTGCTGGGAGCAGAGGGTGCAGCCAGGCACCCTGCCCTGAGCCCCCTGCCCTCCCCTGGGGCATCTGGGGCTCCCTTTCCCACCCCCAGGGTCTCCACCAGCGAAAAGCCCCTCAGGAGAGCTGCACAGACCCCCCAGCCCCCTGCCCATCCAGCAGCACCCACAGCAGACACAGACACGGGTTCCAGGGCAGTTTATTGGGACACAGGGACACACTCCAGCAGCCCCAGGGACAGGGCCTGACCCTGCCAGCTACCCCCTGCCCATCCCCCAGGTCACTCAGCCCTCCTGCTGCCACACCCCCACTCCAGCCTGTCCCCCACTGTCCCCAGGGCACACAGCAGCTCCCATGAGTGACCCCCACCCAGCTGGGGCCCATCACAGAGAGCAGGGCCAGGGCAGGGGACAGCTGTGGCTGGGAGGATGACAGAGCCAGCACTACAGGCACACTCCCAAAACTGGGAACCCCAAGAATCCCAGGAGAGGCAGGAGCCAACTCTTCCCCACTGCAAGGAGAGCTGCACGTCCACAGGGACAGGGGGAAGGAAGGGCACCCTCCCTGTTGGGGGAGCAGAGAGCAGAACTGAGCCCAGCTCCAGCAGGAGGGACCCCCAGCCCCACCCTGAGCCCTGCCACTGCTCCCTGCCCTCGGCCACCATCAGCCCTGCGTGCCCCTGTGAGCCAGGGAGCCCAGCTCTGGCCAGCAGGCAGCCCCCAGCTCACATGAACTGTGCCAGGTTGGGCACTTTGATGTTGATGTCCCCGATGTTGATGTTGCGGGGGATCTCGGGCAGGTTGATGTTCTTCACGGCCGACACGGCGCGGGACGGAGCAGCTGAGAGGCCTCCCTGGGGACAGAGGGACCATGACCCCACCAGTGCCACCCACAGCCCCTGCACAGCCACATCTATAAACCCCTGATGGCCTGGGGTCATTACCCTGGGCAGAAGAGCCATTTCCACACTGGCAGCTCCCTGCACTCCTGGGCAGGGATGTGCCCAGCCCATCCCCAGGGCTCAGGCAGGCATGGGAATACCCTGCACAGCCCTGTCACCCCCCTGGGCCATCCCCCTGGCAGCCCAGGGTCTGACAGCTCCTGCAGGGCACAGCCACAGTGTCTCTGCTCACCTCTGCCTTCTCCAGCTTGCTCTGGGCCTCCACCTGCGCCACGATCTCGTTCATGTTGGTCTCCAGCACCATCCCGCCGATCACCATCTCCTGCTGGATGTGGTGGACCTGCCCGGGTGGGTGGGTGGGGACAGAAGGCTGAGGGCTCAGTCCTGCCAGGGGCCAGCACCTCCCCAAGGGACACAAATCTACCCCTGATCCCTTCTGAGCTGCCTGGAGAGTGAAAGGGTGGCCAAGGGGAGCCCCAAAGCTCCCCTCAGCACCTGTATCCCCCCTCTAGATGACACCCACCCACCCCTGGGCATACAGCAGCCCCTGAGCAGCCCCATGTGACTCATCCACAGCCTGGCTGTGCCACCCCCACACATGGCCAGGAGCCAGGTCACAGCAGGAATGTGTCCTAGAGATGACCCCAGCAGGCAGCAGGGTCCTCACTGGGCAGGACACTTGTCCCCAGGAGCTCCTTCTCAGAAAGCCTGAGTCTCTCCAGTGTCTCTCAGGAAGGTCGGGACTGTGACACTGGCACAGAAAAAGCACAGAACTGCCAAGGGAGCCTGCTCCTTTCCTGGGAGCCCTCGAGTCCAAGGATGAGCAGGGGCAGTGCAATCACACAGCCACAGTACAGAAAGGACATTGCTGACTTGCAAGCCCAGAAATCGCAATTAGCCCCAAGGCAACATCCAGTCTGTGCCGGTGGCTACAACCACCCTGAGCTCCTGCAGCTGGCTCAGTTCAGCTTTCCCTGCACAGTCAGCAGCTCCCAGCACAGATAATCGATTTATGGGTGCCAGTTTCCCTTGTGTGAAAGAATACAGGAGCACCATGGGGTTATCAGATTGTTTTATGGCTTCAGAGCCAGGCTGCACTTGTTACCACCTTGTGACAATCCTGGGGAGAATGAAGACAAGAGAGAACCTGCCCTGAGGGAATCCCAGCTCTGTGAGGTGATCCCAGGGCTGCCCACAGGTCCTGGAGCAGCAGAAGGTGTGTGGGGTCAGCACAGCACAGGGTGAGCCCCAGGAACCCCCCAGCCCTGGAACCCCCATCCCACAGTCCCAGTGCACGCTGCAGCAGCTGGAGCAAGTGGCTCCCACAGCCAAAAAGGATATGGGAGCATCAGGAAACGTTCCTTCAAGATCTGGCTTCGGCCCAAGCTGGCTCCAAACCAGCAGGGCAGAAATCCTGAGCAAGGTTTGTTTTCCAAGCCAAAGCACAGCACTTCCTGAGCAATCCGTGTCCCCTCTGGGACCCCACAGCTGCTGAGTGCAGCTCACACTCCCCTCCAAGGTGGAAAGCACGACTGAGAGCTGGGCACAGCCCCCTGAGCCTGCCCCTGTGACAGGAATCCCTGCAGCTCTGGGGCTGGGGCTCACAAAGCCCACAGCTACAAGCACTGGTGTCACTGGAGCCTGATCAGTGTCCCCTCCACCAGCCCATGGCAGGAGCAGGACCCCAGACCCACCACAGCTCTGGTCCCATGGCCCTTGTGCAGCACGTGGTGCAAGGTGGAACTTAAGGCAAAAAGCAAAATTGCAGAATGCAGCTGAAGTTGCAGCTGCAGCCCTGCCCAGGGAGACATTCACAGCCCTGTCCATGCCTGGGCATCCATGGGGGACAACCAGGCCCAGCAGGACACACCCCACACTGCCAGCACCCCAGACCCTGCCCCTCTGCAACCAATCTCCCAGGAGCTCAGGAACACGAGCACATCTGAGAAATAAACATGTGCCAAATATAGACAGAGACCGGAGCAGCAACTGATAACGGCCAAGACTCCAGGCCAGGCTGGGAAGCAGTGGGAGCACTGGATGGGAAGTAAACAGGGCTGGGAGAGCCTGCAGTGACTGACAGGGGAGCTGGGGTCTCCACTATCAGAAACCCCCAATCCCTGTCTCCTGAGAACGTTCTTCCAGGCAGGAGAGGTCAGAGGAAGGGTGACCCCACTGCTGCTGGCAGAGCTGTGACGTGCCCCGCCCGAGGGCTGGCTCTGGGGCTCAGTGCTGCAGATCAAAGCTCACGGAAAGCTGAGAGTGAAAAGCTGCTGACTCCTGCCCATGCCAGAGCCAGCACCCACGAGCATCTCCTCCCCCAGCTGTGGGCAGAGGTGAGCTGGGCAGCTGCCAACACTTCTCCCACAGCTGCTCGGCCCTCCTTCCTACTCTGATACAACACTTTTGCTGACAAGATAATCATGTTGTGGCATTTTGGAAAGTTTACAGCAGGGCAAACGGTGAAACGAAAGCCCAAGCTCAGCAGCTGGTAACACAGACCAGAGCTGTTCACTCCCCTTCCCTGCCAGCTCCCCAGCTGGAATCACCAATGGAAAAGGAGTGGTTTATACATTTTTTTTCCCCCAGTGCTCTTTTCTTGTTGATATGTCCTTGTCTTCAGCAAAGCAAGAAAATCTTGATCAACAGTGACGCAAGCCCAGCACCCCCAGCCAAGCCTCTCCCTGCTCCCAGCCTGTTCCTGGCTATTCCCAGATATCTCCAGCCTTGCAGCCCAGGACACGATCAAAGGGGATGGTTTCCGCCCAGGATCTCTGTCCAGCTCAAGAGCAAACATTACAGGCTGTGCCTCAAACCAGAGTTTACCCAGCACTTCGAAATCCAAACACTCCCATTGTTCCTTTCCTTTGTTTTCCCCCTGCAGCTGTAGTAAGATGATAACTCCCACGAGGTGTCACGGTCTGCCCAGCTCCACGTGCTGGCTGTGGGGCACAGATGAGTCATTTGCCCATGGCCACACGGCCGCAGGGCTGGGCACAGCTCCCCCAGGCTCAGAGCAGCCCAGCACCCGGGTCTGATTTGGGAGGGCACAGTATGAGTGGATTTTGCAGAGCACGGGCTGAAAGCTCCCCAGACAGGATCACAGTCCCTCCCAAAGTGAGCCCAGCCATCCTCACACCCTCCTGGCCAGCCAAAATCACAGGCTGAGGAGCAGCCCCGAGGCCAACACCCACCTTGTCCATGTGGAAGATGAGGTCCAGCTCACAGACATTCTCAAAGCACTTGTCCAGCGTCTCCACAAACACCTGGGGCAGACAGAGACCAGGCACGATGGTCACACCAGCCCCATGGAACACTGCAGGCATGGCACAGAGCGGCTGGAAAGCTGGAAAGGGACCTAGGGATGCTGGTGACTGTGGCTGAACGTGAGCTCAGGTGTGTCCAGGTGGGCAAGAGGCCAATGGCACCTGGCTTGTGTCAGCCCCAGGGTGGGCACAGGCCCAGGGCACTGCTGGGGCACCTCCAGTGCTGGGGGCAGCTCTGGGCTCCCCCAAAAAAGAGGGGCCTGGAGGGGCTGGAGGTGTCCAGGGAAGGGAACGGAGCTGGGGAAGGGGCTGGAGCCCCAGGAGGGGCTGAGGGAGCTGAGGGGGCTCAGCCTGGAGAAAAGGAGGCTCAGGTGGGACCTTCTTCCCATATCCTGGTGTTTAAAGGGTGGCTACAAAGCTGGAAACTCCCTTCATACAAGGAGTCACATGGAAAGACAGAGTGATGGGCACAAGTTCCTCTTGAGGACACTTCAATAAGGCACAAGAGGAACATTTTTTTCCAAAGAAACAGCCCTTGAATAATCTCCATGAGGAGGTGAGGAATTTCCCAACACTGGATATTTTTCACATGGCAGGGTGTTGGGCATTGTCTAGGCCATGCTTTGCCACGAAAGGCTGGACCAGACAATCCCTGAGACCCCTTCCAACCTGGGATTCCAGGATCCTAGGATTAGTGGTTGCACTTGATTCTCCCAAGGGTCTTTTCCACACTGAATAATTCTATACTTCTATTTTTTAAAAGATACTCCTCCAGACTGAGTTCCCACGCAGAAGCTCAGGTGCTCCCTCCCCACCACAGGGATGCCACGGGCACGACACGCCCCTGAGTGGGGCCGGGGCAGGGAAGCTGTGCCCGGCAGGGACGCACCTGGATGAGGTCCAGGATGCCCAGCTCACTCTCCGAGGAGTCCACGCAGAACACGAAGTACAGCGTGGCGTAGTGCCGGTAAATCAGCTTGTAATCCGAGCCACCAAACAGGCTGTGGGGACAGGGACAGGGCTCAGGGCTCAGGGGACACGGGCAGGGCTGAGGGGACACGGGCAGGGCACAGGGCTCGGAGGACACGGGCAGGGCTCATGGGACACAGGCAGGGCGAAGGGGACACGGACAGGGCTCAGGGCTCGGAGGACACGGGCAGGGCTTAGGGGACACGGACAGGGGCAGGGCTGTGGGGACACGGGCAGGGCTCAGGGGACACGGACAGGGCTCAGGGCTCAGGGGACAGGGCTCAGGGGACACGGGCAGAGCTCAGGGGACACGGGCAGGGCTCAGGGCTCAGGGGACAGGGCTCAGGGGACACGGACAGGGCTCGGAGGACACGGGCAGGGCTCAGGGGACACGGGCAGGGCTCAGGGCACAGCTCGGCACGGCCCTACCTGCCGCACTCCAGGAAATTGCAGATGTGGTCATCGCGCTTCAGCACCAGGTGGAAGGTGTCTCGGATGATCTGCTGCTGCACCTCCTCTGCCTGCCGGGGGGACACGGCGGGTGGGCACCCAGGGATGGACGCGCGTCCCACCCGCTGTCCCCCGCTGTGCCCCGCTGTCCCAGGAGCGCCGTGACCCCGCGGCTCCGGGTCACAGCCCAGTCCCGGTGCCACCCGCGGGTGACCCAGGGCATCCTGAAGGACGGGACCGGGACACCGGCAGGTGCCGCCGCTGCTCCCGGGACACCCCCGCCCATGGAGCCCCGCACGGCCCCCGGCCCCGGTGGCGCACCAGGTGCTGGTAGAAGCGGACGAGCCGCGGTTTGCCGTGGTTGTTGAACACGAGGATGGCGTTGATCATGCCGGCGGCGCCTCGGGCCGGGAGCAGCGCGGGCAGCAGCACCGGGCCGCAGAGCCGCCGCAGGAAGCCCCTCGGCCGCCCCGGAAGCGCACCGGGCTCCGGTGGGCTGAGCCGGGCTGACCCTGCGGAGCCGCCGGGAACGGTCACAGCCGCTCCGGGGCGGCCGCACCGCCGCCGTTCCTCGCAGCCCGACGGTGCAGGTCTAGAGCCGGGATGCGGCGGCCGCTGCCCGCGCCGTGTCACCGGGACCGCCGGGACCGCCGGGATTACCGGGACCACCGAGATCACCGGGACCGCTGAGATTACCCGGACCACCGGAACCACCGAGATCACCGGGACCACCGGGCCCGCTGCTCCCCGCGCGCGCCGCCAGGGGGCGCACCACCCCGCTGGGACCGGCGCGCCGCGCAGGGGGCCGGGCTTTGCGCTAGGCCACGCCCTCTTTTAAAGGGGCAGCGACCCTGCCTGCCCGGAGGGGGCGTGAGCGCGGGCACCGGCGGGGTCAGAGCTCACCGGGCGCTGCCCGGCCCCGCTGACCCCAGAGCGGGCACACACCGGAAACAGCGCCCCGTGCTGGGCGCTGTGAGAAAAGGGCGGGGCAACCCCGCCTGCACCGGCGGCTGCCCACGGGCCCTCACCCGGGGCGCATGGACACGGTTCCTCGGGGCCGGTGGGACCGGCGGGGACATCGCGGGCAGGGAGAGAAGGGTCAGTGCGCGCCTCGGTGGGCTGGGGGGAACGGGGACGGGAAAGGGAAGAGCCACGGAGTGACCGGGAGCAGGAGCCCGCGCGTTCTGATTGGCTGAGGCGGCTGCAGCCTCGGGCCGCCGCGTTCTGATTGGCTGAGGTAGCATCCTCCTGGATCCGCGTTCTGATTGGCTGAGATGGCCGCAGCTTACTGAACCCGCGTTCTGATTGGCTGAGATGGCCGCTTCCTTCTGAAGGCGCGTGCTGATTGGCTGAAGCGGGCGGGCAGCTGCTCGCTGACAGCCGGAGGTGCCGGGGCCGGCCCGGTCCCGCTCCGGTCTCGCTCCGGTCCCGCTCCGGTCCCGCTCCGTGTCTCACGCTGCAGCGCACTCTGTGTCCCCCCGCTCCCCGCCCTGTGTCCCGCTGTGTTCGCGCTCCGTGTCCCGGCCCGGGTCCGGCCCGGTGCCGTGCTCCGTGTGCCGCTCCGTGCCCTGCCGGTGCCCGCTCCAGGCACAGCCCTGCCCGGGGCCCCCACGGGAGTTCAAAGCAGCGAATCCCCCTGCGCCTCGTCTCTCCCCGCCAGCATTGGCAAATATTTGTGCGGGCGGAGCCGCTCGCAGGCCACGCGCGGGGCGAGGCCGGGCCGGGGATGCGGGGCGGGCAGCGGCACTTTGGGCACCGGTGACACCGGCCGGCTCCGGGCTCCGGGCTCCGGGCTCCGGGCCGGCAGCAGCGGGATGGCAGAACGGCGTGGGGGTGTGAGCACCGGCAGTGCAGCGGGGACAGAGCGGGGGCTCAGCTTTCACCACGAGCACAAAAAAAAAAAAAAAAAAAAACAACCAGAAAAGCAGAAGTGAGCCCAGACAAAGGGCTGCGTGTGGAGACAAACTCCGCTGCGATTAGTCCGGCCGGCGCCACCTGCTTCCATGGAGATGAGAATCTCCCGACACACCACTCGGATCAATGCCTCCACATGCTCCTTCTTCTGTGGAGAGGAGACCTCATCCTCCTCATCCTCCTCTTCTTCATCCTCCTCCTCCTCCCGATGGGAGCCAAAGCCTGCAGCCCACAGATCCTGTTGCCACCCACGTCCCTTCCCGTGCCCCATCCCAGCCCCGTCCCTCCCTTTGGGGCCCAGCTGCCTCCTGCTCCCACATCCCCACGCACTCAGCCTCGCCCTCTCCCTCCTGGGGAGGCCAACAGCACCCCCGTTCCCAAACCTGCAACTTCTGCATCAGCCGCTCCCCTTCCTGTCACTGCTCCACATCCCACCTCGCTCCCCTCCTGCCGCCCTACCCCGGCACTCCGCGGCCTTTCCCTCCTCCTCTTTGTGTCGGGCGAACAGCATCGCCCCCAAACCCCTGCGATTCCTGTAACACCCCTAATTCCTCTCATCGCGTTTTTGGGGAGACGGGAGTCCTGTCCATCAACCCCTACGAGCTTTTTGGGGTGCACCTGACCTTTCCCACCCCCATAGAGGGGGAGCGCGATGCCCAACTGGACACTGAGAAGGTCATCCCCTCCTCGGGTTCATCATATGAGCTCACAACCCCCCAAAATGAAGGGTGAGGTAGAAAATGTCCCGGTGCTGCTGGAGGGGACATAATGCGGGTCCTCACCGACCCCTCCCACCCCTCTCCCCCCACCTCTGACCCCCCACACCGGCACCGAGGGCGACCCGGCTCCGGTGCTGAAGCGGGGGGGGCGGTTCGCGGTGGTCGGGCAAGTTGAGGAGGGGGAGGAAGATGAAGGGCGGGCGAGTTAGGAGGAGCTGCTTTGCATCCCTTCACGTCAGCCCTGCCTCATTCCCTCCTTCTTCCTTCCTGCGCACCCAGCGCCGGGCCCGGAGCCGCCGCCGCCGCCGCCCCGCGGAGCCGCCGGTGAGTCCCGCCGGACCCCCCGAGCCCCTGCAGCCCCCCAGACCCCCGCTCCCCACCGGGGACAGCAGCGGGGACACCGCGGGGACAGCCCCTCCTGCCCCGCCGCACCGAGCCGGGAGCGATGGCGGCGGCAGGAACGGGAGGAACCGGGAGGAGCGGGGGGTCCCGGCTCGGGGCAGGGGGCCGCCCCTCCC
>JAOTQP010000521.1:19818266-19840844 GCA_026413545.1 Cichladusa arquata
AGAACTTTCCCCGTGGCCGCGCACAAACTTTGTCCGCCGGGAAAGTTGCGGGGCGGGCGGGGGGCGCTGACCTGTTGCGGGAGGGGGGAGCAGCGCACGGAGCGATGCTCGGGGGTCGCGGCTCGGGGGTCGCGCCCCGGCTCCGAAGTTTCGGGAGTTTCCTGGGCTTTACCACCGGGGGACCCCCCGGGCGGGGTCCCTCCATGTTCGGGGAGTGAAATGCAGCGGGCTGGGGGTGACCCTGTGGGCTGGTCCCACTCCAGGCAGGTCTCGCTTCGCTACCAGTCCCGGACACACCGAGGTGTCCTGGTGGGGGGGCTCCGTGAGAGCTGGGGGGGCCTTTGAGTCCTGTGCCCCAGCAAAGGACCGAGGGGAGCTGTGTGAAAGCCCTCCAGAGGTCTGGTCATAGCAGGGTGTAATGGATAATTGGTTATAATTAATTACTCGGTTAAGCAATTAGGATTTTTCTTGTGAGAAGCTGTGTAGGAAGAGAAGGGTGACCGGGGGAATAGGGGCTGCCCAGAGCCTGACCTGCACTGGACTGGAGCCTGATCCCCACCCCAGCTCCAAATCCCAGTTCCCCCAGGGCTGGAGCTGGACCCAGGTCCATCAGACTCCCACACCCCACACCATGGTCCTGCATCCCACACCATGGTCCTGCATCCCACACCACACTCCCACACCCCACACCATGCTCCCAGCTTGCCTCGGCCACTTTTCCAGCCCAGGTTTGAACTAGCCCCACTGAGCCATGGGTCCCAGTGGTTCCCATCAGCACAGCTGGATCCTGTGGGTGTTTGGGCTGGCCACAGCACTGAACAAACACCTTTTGGGTCGGAGGCAGACTCCAGGCATTGCTCTCACGAGGACCCTGAGAAGTCACTGGGCAGCACCGGCCTCAGGATTCTCTTTGGAGGTGCCCAGTCCCTGGCTGGCCATGGGGAGCAGCAGCTGGGCCAGCACTGGCTGGGCTGTGGCCGTGCCCTGCTCCCACCCTGGGTGACAATATCCTCACTGCAGGAGCGGCCGTGGAACATGCACATCCCCCTCTCCTGGGCCCAGCTCCTCTCCTGCAGGCAGCTTTGCCCCAATGCCCTCTTTATGGGTCACACTGTGTCCCTCCAAAATGGGAAATAGCTGAAGCTCTGCTGCACCCCAGGACAGGTCCCCGCCCAAACCTGGGGGTGACTCGGAGGGTCAGACAGGGTCCCTGCAGGACTGGAGCATCTCCAGTGCTGTGGGTCCCTGCTCATCACGTTGGCTTTTTGGGCTTGGTTTAATCCCTGAGAAAGTGTTCATTTTGGGTGGTTTTATTGGGCCATTTTAATTTATCAACTAGTTTGGGGATCATGGTGTGGAGAGGGAGGAGCACAGGCACTGTCTGGCTTTGCTCTCCAGCTGGGAATACTGAGGAATCTACAAAGCAGTGGCAGCGTCACAACCCATGAGAGAGAGGCTGCCTGCACTCCTTTATTTTACAGTTATTCCTTGTGGAGCAGTCAGCTCCAGCTCAGCCTCTGCTCGAGCCCAGTCTCTGGGCACGTCCCCGGGGTCTGCCAGCCCAGAGCCAGTGTGGGGATGAGGGGCAGCTTTGTCTCAAGGCTGGGTTCCTGCTGGGTTTGTTGCCAGATTTGGTTTCCCAAACCCCATCACATCCCTGGCTCAGAGTTCACCTGTCTGGGCTCAGGTGCAGCTCCTGAGTGCCCCAAATACCTGTTCAGGGCAGATGTGCTGTGGTGGGGTGGAAGGATGCTGCAGGCATGTGACGTGCCAGCAGTGCCCAGTCCCACCCTTTGTGGCTGGAGTCCTCAGGATGAGTCATGGTCCCCTTCCCAGAGGGCACAGGGACCATCATCAGTGACAAGTGTTTCCCTCTGTTCCCCTGTCCCACATTTTCTCCCCAGCCCCAGCACAGCCTCCTCTCCTTCTCCTCCTGGCAGTGGCTGTGGGTCACAGTGGGGTTGGTGTGGCAGAAGACCTGGCACAGCCCGTGTGCTTTCCCCCAGTGCCAGTTTCTGCCCAAAACACAGTGAAATTTGGGCTGTCAGTCGGGGAGGGGGTGCTCCTGCTGAGCTGTGCAGGCAGGTCTGTATTTGTGTGCTTGGGGCTCTGTATTGGGGCTGCTCTGCTTGCCTGGCTTCAGCTTCAACAGAGGAACAGGGCTCTCCCCCTAAGGGAACAAGTGATGATGAACTTTCTCTCCCAAACTTTAATTTAAAGGGGGAAACGTGTTTGTGACTTTTCCTAGCCTTTCCTTGCAGCTGTCCATCTGTCATTTGAGTGACAGTCGAGTATTTGTAATGAAAATTAGCTGGAACAATGTGCCAGCACCTGTGGCTCTGCAGTGTCCCTGTGCCGTCACCTCCTGGTCCTCAGAGTGTTTGGACAATGTTCCCTGCAAAGTGTGACAGTTTTTAGTTGAAGTGACCAGTGCCTGGGTGCTCTGTGTGCAAAGCAAAGATTAACTTTTAGAAAGTTCGTGTGAATCTTCTCCAGGTTGGCTCCAGGGATAACCCAGGGATGATGGGTGCTGGGGAGCACCGTGGCTGTGGGAAGTAGGGAGATCTGGTAGGACAAGGAGATTCAACACCAGGCTGCTCCAACTGGACCTTGAACACTTCCAGGGATGGGGCAGCCACCTGTGACAATTCCCTGCCCTCTGCCAGGGCCATTCTTCCTGGCACTCCTTGTCCAAGTCCCTCTGCAGCTCTCTTGGAGCCCCTTTAGGCACTGGAAGCAGCCCTGAGGTGTTGCTGCAGCCTCCTCCTGTGCAGGGTTTGGCAGAGCAGGCCCAGCCAGGCCGTTCTGGGCAGTTCCAGTTGCAGTTCCTCTCAGGAAGAGCGGGCAGGGAGGAGGAAGCAGCACGCAGGCTGCTCATTGTTTCACTTCCACTTCTGCCCCGTGGGGACTGCCGTGGTGCCTGGGCAGGGCTCACCCCGCCGTGCTGGGGAGCAGGAATGCCCTGGGCTGGGCTGGGAGCTGAGGGGCTGCCCCTGCTCTGCAGGGAGCCTTCGCTGACCCACAGCCCCCAGCAGGGCTGGGGTCCCTCCCTGGGCACAGCTGGGACCGGGCCCTGGCCATCAGAGCCACGCCAGCCCGTGCTGGGGTGACCTGGAGAAGGAGAAGAGGGGGAGGAAGGACAGGCAGAGCTTCCAGAGGAAGAGTGCTCAGCACTGCCTCTAAATTTATCTTTCCTGTTTCTCAGCAGCAGCACTGTGTCCTGCCCGTTCTCAGTGTCAGGCCATTCTCCCCTCCCTCTCTGCTGGCACCCTGTCCCTCACCACGTTATCCCGGTTTAACCAGCTCTGTCTCTTTTCATGTTTTCACCCTGCTGTGCTCCCTGGCTGCTTTTCCCTCTCTCCCCTCTGTTCCCACACCCACCATCCCAGGGCCCTCCCCACGTCCTGCAGCACCAGCCCCTCACCTTGGGGGTCCAGCTGGGGCTGGTGGTTCCCAGTTCCTCTGGGCTCAGGACTGGGAATCCATGAGCAAGCTGGGGAGCAGAGGCAGGAGGTTTCCCTTGAGGAGCCCTTTGTCCAGCCCACGATGGGCTGCTCTCAAGGGAGAGCTCCTTGGAGCCATGGAATGGTTTTGGATTGGCAGGAGCAGTCTCAGGGCTGCTCATCCCAGCCTCCCCACGAGATGCTGCCCATGAGCAGGTGGATCAGGGACATCCAGCACTGGGTGGGTTGGGGTGCCCAGGACCAGCCTGGCTGGTGGCTGCTATTGGAAATAATTGTTTTTGTGGTTAGGATGGATGTTCCAGGGAGCTGCTTCCCTTCCCAGTGAGTGCACAGGGATTGTGAGGGTCTCCTTCCTCACAAAGGACTCTCTACTCTGAGTCCTGACCCCTCTGCCATCCAAAATGTGGGCATCTTGAACTCCCAACTCAAACACCTCCCTGCTCCTTGCCAGTCAATTCTTTGTTCCTTTATTGAGCTGGCTGAGTCGCCCTTGCCAGGCACAGGCTGACCTGCCCTCCTGGCTCTGCCCTTGGCTTTGCTCCAGAGCCATCAGTCTGTGCTCATTGTGCCCCAGGAGTGTTCAAACGCTGTGTGGACGTGGCACTTGGGGACATGTTTTAGCGGTGGCCTTGGCAGTGCTGGGGCACGGCTGGACTCTGTGATCTCAGAGGGGTTTTCAGCCCTGGTGGTTCCATGATTCCATGATTCCAGCCCACCTGTGCCCATGGCTGAGGGAGCCAACGCCCCTCAGAGGAGCTCTGTGCCCTCTGGAGAACAAAAGCTTTTCCAGAGGCAGAGCTGTGGGCAGGGCTGGATGAGTCTCATCCATCAGAGCACAGTCTCTGCAGAGACATCCATCTGCTGAGACACCCATCCATCATCACATCTGCTGAGACATCCATCCATCATCACAAGACATCCATCCATCTGCTGAGACACCCATCCATCTTCACATCTGCCTGGGCCAGCAGAGCCCTGCTGGGCCAGCCCTGAGCTCGCCTGCTGAGAGCCAGCCCTGATTTGTGGGGGCTCCAGGGGTTTGCTTTGGCTTTGTGATTATCAGCAAGGGACACATTGAAGGGAACTATTTCAACAGCTGAATATTGTGTGTGTTTATGGGACTTTCTGGCTGTGAGAAGGAAGGGCACCAAGTACAGGGGTTGTGTAGATTGGGATGAGAACAGGGTACAGTGGTACAGACCCCAGGGTGAACCAGAGCTGCCAGAACCAAGTCAGAGACAGCCCAGCCTCACTGAGACCTCGGGAAATATTAATTAGGGTGAGTAAATGGTGCAGATATCCCCACCCTCCTGCTCAGGAGCAGGATTTGCCCACAGCAGCTCCTTGTATCACCCAAGGAGCACTTTATGGCCGGCAGGTGATCCCTCCCCAGTGCCCAGGGCAGCTCCCAGGCAGGCTCACCCAGCACTGGCTCAGTTTTCAGGAAAGGGACAGCCACGAGCTGGGGGCCCTGGGCACTGCTCCCGGTGTGCCAGGCTGTGTCCGTGTCAGTGTCCAACCACTGCCACGCCCTGCCCTTTCAGCTCCTTCTCAGAAGATAAATATGTGCTTTTTGCACAAAATCCTGGCCTCTGCCCGGAGCCAGGAGCACTGCAGGAGCTCTCACAGCACGGTGACACACAAAGCACATGTGCAATGGGCAGGAATTGGGTTTCACCCTGGCCCTGTGACCTGGCAGCACAGCATCCCCAGCCAGACACCTCTGCCTTCCCCCAGGAACAGCAGCCTGGGCTGCTGGGGGTGTCAGACATTGCCCTGCAGACAGCACAGCTGGCTTTGGGCCGTGTGGGGATGGGTGTGTGTCTTCCACACCTGGCCTGGCTCAGTCCTGAGCTGGGAATTCACAAAGTGCCCCCAGCAGGGACCTTTGTCCGGTGCCTCCTGTCCATCTGTCCAGCCCAGCCTCCCAAACACTCATCCCTGACCTGCTCAGCTGGGCAGAAGAGGATCCGAAACGTTTCCCACCTCGGGGATCTGAAAGTGGAAGTGGTGTTGGTGGCTGTGCAGCTGGGTTTGTCCCTGTGGTGGTGTGACACGTCCAAGAGCCTCGTTGTTGGAAAGCTGGGAGTGGCCTTTGCCAGCTGGGGGTGAAGGGGGCTCAGTGCTCCCCAGTTCTGCCCACACCTCTGCCCGTGGTGGGAAGCTCTGGTTCTGCCCCCTGCCATCACCAGGGCTCTGTAGGAAGGGGTGTTTGTGGCTGGGCTGGGTTCGGTTCCTGTGCCAGGGGTGATTCCAGCAGAGCTGGAGCTCGGTGTCCCCCGTGCTGGTGCAGCTGTGCCTCACTAACATCACTGAGGCAAACCACAGCTTGTGCTGTGCTCAGGGGTGTCCCTGGGCTGTGGCTCTGAGCCAGAACAGCCTCAGAACATGGATCTGATGGAGCAGACACAGCACGAGGTGTCCCCTGCCCTGCAGCCCCTCTCCTGTCCCAGCACTGCCCTCCTGCAGCTGGGAGCGCCTGCCCGGCCGGCACACACACGCCTGGAGGAGTATTAATTATCAGTATTAATTATCCCACTCAAATTAGAGCCCCTCAGCTGTGATTACCGTGTTACCCAGCCCTGCAGACACAGGGATTGTGGCAGAGCTCAGCCACGCCTGGCTGGGGGGGCACAAGTCCCTGTGGGGAGCAGCACCCCCAAACCTGCAGGGACCCGTGCCCAGGATGGGCTGTAGAAGAGCAGGAGGGCTGTGCTGGGCTGGGCTGGGCTGTTCTGGGCTGAGGTTCCCTGTTTGCCCTGTTTGGAAGGGGTAACATCTGTCCAGCTGCAGGGCTCGGGGTATTTCCCAGTGTGGGGAGACTGAACGTGTCAGATCACACCTGGCCTGGGGCAATCACCTTCCTCTGGCTTCAGCTCTGGCTGGGCATGGTGCCATGGATGGATCTGGGCCAGCCCTGTGCTTCCATTGCTCTGTCCTCAGAGCCCAGCACAGGACAGAGCCTGGGGACACAGGAACAGGTGGGTCCTGCACAATGGACGGGCTCCACACATGAGAATATCAAAACTGGACTAAAATTGTTCCCAAGCGCAAGGGCAGCAATGCTCTTGAAATAACACCCTTGAGTGAGACCCTTCCCATTGTGGGGATCTTCCCTTGCACCTGAGCAGCTCCTTGACATCCCACCAGGCAGTCTGTTCCCTTTGGGGTGTCACACATCTCCCATTTGTGCCGTTTTGGGTTGGTTTTTCCCTTTTACAGCCAGCTGGGTCACATACAGCAGGATTCCTGAACTCCTGCCTGTGTGTTGTCTCCTTATCCCTCTGGCCACGTTTATGGCTCTGCCGCAAAGTCCCAGCAGTTTATGATTAACCCTGGGGCTGGGGATGCTGAGCAGGAGCTGTGCCCAGCAGGAGTGATGCCACAGGGGCTCAGGACATTCACCCTCACCCCGGTGCTGTGGGGTGGGGTGGCATCACCTGGGTCTCTGCAGGACTCCAGGTGCCTGTTCCTCTGTCCCAGGGACCTGCTGGAAACTCCATCTCTGGTGTTTTCCTCCCTCTGAGCATCACCTCCCTTTGTCCCACATCCCAGCAGTGCTGTCTCCCTGCAGCCTGGTTCATTTTGGGCTCTCTGGGCACTTTGTTCCATCTCCACACACGAGGCTCTGTTACCCCCTGCCCCTGCTGAAGGTGCAGAGGGAACCAGGGCAGTGCTGGGACTCACAGACCCTGCTGGGTCCTTCCAGGCCAGGGTGGGTGCTGGTGGGTTTGGGACTTGCACCCAAAGGGCTGCACCCACCCTGTGCCTGCTCCCTGCAGGACCTGCACAGCATCAGGCAAACCCTTGGGTTTGCCTCTAACACAACCTGATCTTTCCCTGCAAGCTTTGGGGGGGTTGACCCGAATCCACACTTGTTCCTACAGATTTCTTGGCTGGGGTGTTTGCTGCTTCGTTTTCCGGAGGAGCAGTGAGGTGGTGAAGGGCCCGGCATGGCTGAGTCCCGTTCCTTCCTGCCCCATCTGCGAGTGTGAGTGCTGGGAACGGGTTTGTCAGCGCCTCGGCGCCTCCCAGGGTCCTCGCAAAGAGCAGATTTATTTTCTGCTATGCTGAGAATTAGCTCCCCTTTCTTCCTCTTCCCTCTGCCCCCGCTGGAAAGAGAGAGAATGCAGGGGAGAAGAAAGGATTTCCATCGCGGCGGTGATTGGCACAGCCCTGAATGAGAGGTCATTCCAGCCGGCTCTTTCTTTTCAGGGCCCTTTTTTCCTGCTCCCTGTATTCAGGCTGGCAGCATTCTTTCTTTTCAAAGCTCCTCTGTCTGTCTCTCTCTTCCCCCTCCTTTATTTTTCATCCCTTTTCTTTACTTTTGCTGTCTTTTCATTCTGTTTTTCTCCACCCCCTTGGGGCTCCATTTTTTTCTTTCCCTTTTCCTCTATTCAGTTCCTTTTTTTCTTCTCGCGTCTCTTTTGAATAGCTCGGCTATTTTCGGAGAGGAAAGGGACTGTGCCGGGGAGAAGCCGTTACTGCAAGGAGGAACTTGAAAGTCCTTTCTTTCCCTGTTTATTTCGTTTAAAAGCAAAAACTGTTTTCCAAGGCAGAGCGAGGGTTCTGTGTGCAGCCTTTGAAGCCAGGCTGGGACAGCAGCAGGGCTGGGGGCCCTCCCTGCTCCTGGCAGAGCCAAATTTTCTGCTGGTCCCAAAGCCCTGACAAAGCCCTGGAGCACCAGAGGGGTCCAGGCGGCAGCAGCCCCTCTCCCCCAGCTCACCCCACACAGTTACACAGTTCTTCTTTGGGAAGAATCCCCTTCCCAAAAGTCCCTGCCTGGGCACCACTCTGGGCATGGACCATTGGTGGCTTTGGTGCAGCTCCAGTGGGGCTTTGGTGCGGTTTTGATGTGATTTTGGGGAGGTTTTGGTGCACCTTGGACTGCTCACAGAGCACAGGTTTTCCACCCCCTGGCTGCAGAAGGATGCTGGCTCCAGCACTTGCTCTGCAGCCCATACAAAGTTCCCTAAAGAGACCTCCCCAGAGCAGGGACAGGCTGGTGGCCACGGGCCACTGGGCTCCTGGCTGTGCCACAACACAGGAGTCCTGTGGAAGTGACCCCGAGGCAGAGCCAGGCTCCCTGCTCCTTTCACTGGCCCCAGAGCCCAGAGCTGCCTGTGTTCCACCCATATTCCACTGCCCCGTGCCCAGATGGAAGCATCAGGACTCTGATTTTCAGGAAACACCTTTTCTGCATTAATTTTAGTGTCCCCTTGTTTTGCTGTGACACGAAATTTGAGGGTGTGTGGCACAGGAGCTGCTGACTCTGTGCTGACTGTGTTAGGATCACGGAGTCACAGAATCCCAGATTTGGAGGAACCTCAGGGGTCACCTGGTCCAACCTGTTCTGGGAAAAGTCAGGACAAGAGGGGCTGGAGGTGCTGGAGAAGGGGTGCCAGGGCAGTGTCACCCCACTGTCCTTGGCCAAGGGGCCCTGGGGTGTGGGCAGGGGTCCCGTGCCAGGAGTGGGGGCTGCAGGAGGGTGGGAGCGGGGCCGGGGCCCCGTGGTTAATGAAACAGATCATTTCTTTAAAGTGAGATTCAAATAATTGTAACCCTGAGATAGAGAAGGCTTTGGGGGAGATGAAAAGGGAGAGAGAGAGAAAGGAAGCAAAGGACAGAGGTTCGGAATGGAGAGGGAGATTAGGAGAGAGATGAAAGAGAGAGGAGAAAGATAAGAGGGAGAGAGGGGACAGATCTCGGCGCAAGATGGGCGTTGCCAGGGAAACGGGGAGAGTGAGGGAGCGATGGAGGGATGGAGGAGAGAGGATACTGGGGGTGGGGAGCGAGGGATGGGGAACAGAGGGATGGAGGAACAGAGGGATGGGGAACAGAGGGATGGGGAACAGAGGGATGGAGGGCAGAGGGATGGAGGAACAGAGGGATGGGGAACAGAGGGATGGAGGGCAGAGGGATGGAGGAACAGGGATAAAGAAGTGAGGGATGGAGGAGCAGAGGGATGGAGTAACAGAGGGATGGGGAACAGAGGGATGGAGGGCAGAGGGATGGAGGAACAGAGGGATGGAGGAACAGAGGGATGGAGGGCAGAGGATACTGGGGGTGGGGAGCGAGGGATGAGGAGCAGAGGGATGGGGGAACACAGGGATAGAGAAGTGAGGGATGGGGGAGCAGAAGGATGGAGAAGCAGAGGGATGGAGGAACAAGGGGCTAGAGAAGTGAGGGATGGAGGAGCAGAGGGATGGATGGAGGAACAGAGGGATGGAGTAACAGGAATAGAGAAGTGAGGGATGGGGCCTGGAGGGATGGAGGAGCAGAGGAATAGAGGAACAGGGGGATAGAGGTGTAAAGGGTGTAGGAGCAGAGAGATGGAGGAGCAGAGGGATGGAGTAACAGGGATAGAGAAGTGAGGGATGGAGGAGCAGAGGGACTGAGGAACAGAGGGATGGTGGAACAGAAGGATGGAAGAACAGAGGGATAGAGCCTCAGTGTCAGCAGGAGGGAAAAGGGGATTTCCAGCAGAACAGGAAGCAGCAGTGGGATGTCACAGCTCAGCACAGGCGCCTGCTGGGAAGGGCGTTTGGGGTGGCAGCTCTGTCCCTCTGCAGTGAGACCTGCTGCTGTCCTTAGCCTGGCCCTCTCACCCAGGTCCCAGAGGTGGATCCCTATCCCTGGGTGGATAATGGAGGAACCAGGCAGCTCTGTGCTCATCACACTTCTGTTCTGCAGCACTGGTAACCTCTGTGTATTTGAAAGCCTTTCCCTTTTCGCTCCCAGTCAGGGTTTGCCAGTAACCATATGTTTTCAGAGGGGTAAATATTTCCCTCTGGTTGATGGACACAGTGATCAGAGTGAGAATATCCCAGTTCCATGGAATGTTTCCAGAGGAAGTGCCCCTGAAGAGGCTGGGGAGGGTTTGATGTGCTCTGGTAACACCCTGTCCTCCACGAGCCCTTGAGGCTCCCAGAGCCTCACTTTCCCCAACTTGGTTTTCCACCTGCTCTTACTAAAAACGTGATCAACATCCCTCTGCAAATCCCAGGTTGTGTCCTTTGTTTTGTGAACCCCCAAAGAACACTCTTCCTCCACGCAGGGGCACTTCAGTGCCACGTGTGATGTCACATTTGTCCCTGGTTGGGGATTGCAGAGAGCGGCCACGCTCTGACCCACGGACAGTGGAGGTTCCGTTTTTCTGGAGAAGTTTTCCTTAAGACGAAAGTTTTCCTTTAAAAGTGTAATTTGACAGTATCTGGTGTGGAGACACTGAGTGAATTTAAACAGGTGTTTGTTTCTGTGGCAGCAGCACCTGGCTCCTTGGCTCCTGCCCATTTCTCAGAGCTTGGCTCATTTTTATAGCAGTTCCTCTGTATCAGGGTCAGTTCTGGGGCAAGAAGTGCCAGTTTTGGTTCTGCCACAGTGTGAGGAGCTGCTCACACCACCAGCACAGAGTCAGGGCTGGGCAGTGCTGCTGAGGTGACCCCCAAACCCTGGGGCTGGTGCAGGACAGACATGCTGGGTCAGGTTTAAGAATAATTTTAGTTGGGATTTTATTGAAAACAACGTTTGTCGGTTTGGAATTGTGGGGGGTTGAGCAGATTTATGTGAAATCTCCAGGCAAGATGAAAGCCTGTTTTCTCCTTTATTAAATTTAAATGAAGGCTGCTTTTGAGAAAAAAAGGAAAATAAAATCAAAGGTTTTCTCACAAATATCAGATCCATTATCAGCCATTTTCTAGTAAGAAGTCTTGAACAGTTTTACTACCTCCTTCCCCAGTGAGAACCCCCCATGCCCAGGGTCTCACTTTGTCCTGGGGCTCAATCCTGTGCCTTGGGAGCTTTTCCCCCAAGGTCTGCCCCACCACATCTGTCCCCAGGGACCTCCCAGAACCCCCAGGCACTGGGGCAGAGGGGCTGCAGAAGGGTCTTGCAGAGAGCCCTGCAGTGGGAGTCCTGCAAAGGGGATGGCCAGAAGCAAGTCCTGAATCTCCTCTTTCCTGTGGCACCAGGCTTGTCAGGTTGGGAACCTGTGCAGGGGGTCAGGTGAGTTAAACTGCAGCTGCTGCCAGCTCTGGCACCTGCTCAGGTGGCTGCCCTTGCCCTGATGAGTTGGGATAAGACAGAGCAAGTGAGTATGTGGGGGGCTAATCATGGAGCAAGAGAGGAAAGTAGAAGTAAAATAACACAAAGAAGAGAAAGCTATGAAAAAAAACCTGCTTTAAGTGATGAGGTGGTGAGTGAGGAGCTGGTGGAGGTTCTGAAGGGGGCAGCCAGGGCAGGGTCTGCAGGATGTGCCAGGGCAGAGCCTGGATCTTCCCAGATGTGTTGGGAAAGATGGGAGGAGAGGTTGCACCAAAACTAAACCTTGGAGTGGGAGGAGAAATGATGAAAGAGCCCCAGATTTCACAACCTCGAAGGATCAGGGGCAGCAGGCAGCACTGCTGGCCCCAGGGGAGATGGATGAGTGCCCTGGGAGCTCGTGCCACCATGGCACGGAGGGGACACTGGCACTGGTGTGTGACCCTGCCACGTGGGACAGGGATGGGCAGGCGAGGGTCTGCATCAGGAAATGAGCCCGGGGGATCTGAGCCTGGCCTGAAGGGCTGGACTTGAAAACTGGGGGTCCTGCAGGGCTGGAGGAGGGTTTGGCTCCCAGCAGCAGCGCTGCAGAGGGACCCTGAGCGCGGTGGGTGAGAGGTCTGCAGGGCTGGGCAGGGCAGCAGGAGGAGGTGCTGGGGTCCCTGCCGGATCAGGGGGCACAGGAGGGTCTGCACAGTGCTCTGTGTGCTCCAGCCCTGGCCAGGGGCTCTGCTCTCAGCAGCCAGGCCGGCAGCAGCTCCCCGGGGCACAGAGGGGCTGGCAGTGCTCTGTGCTCAGGGTGTTGGGAGATTCCTGGGGAGCTGGAATACGTGACCCCCCCTCACTCAGGGTGTTGGGAAATGGAGTTTGCAGCTGCCTCGGCAAGTCCCGAGGCGTGAACGGGGAAGTGAGAGCGGGAAGTGAAGCAGCTGCCTGTGCCCTGTTCTGCTTCCCTGTGTGCTGTTTGTGCAGCTGCTGCTCTGGAGTGCTGCAAAAATACACACAGAGCACTGGAAACCTTCCACACACAGAGCACAGCAAATCTACACACAGAGCACAGCAAATCCACACACACAGTACAGCAAATCTACACACAGAGCACAGCAAATCTGCACACACAGAGTACAGAAAATCTACACACAGAGCACAGCAAATCTACACACACACAGTACAGAAAATCTACACACAGAGCACAGCAAATCTACACACACACAGTACAGAAAATCTACACACACACAGTACAGAAAATCTACACACACACAGCACAGCAAATCCACACACAGCACTGTAAACCTTCCACACACAGCACAGCAAATTTACACACACAGTACAGCAAATCTACACACACACACAGAGCACTCTAAACCTTCCACAAACTGCACTGTAAACCTACACACAGAGTACAGCAAATCTACACACAGCACAGCAAATCTACACACAGAGCACCACAAAAATACACACACAGTACTGTAAACCTTCCACACACAGCACAGCAAATTTACACACACACAGTACAGCAAATCTATACACAGAGCACCACAAAAATACACACACAGCACTGTAAACCTTCCACACACAGCACAGCAAATCTACACACACAGAGCACAGCAAATCTACACACACAGCACAGTGTGTTGTTCAGTGCACCCGCAGCCCCCTCCCTGGCAGATCGCTCTTCTTCCTCCCAGCCCTCCTCCTCCTCCTCTTCCCGCCGCCGCCCTCCCTCCCCCACTCCTCGCTTTGTTCCGCACCATTCCTCCCCTCATCCCCTTCCTTCTCCTTCCTCTCCCACCCCCATCCTCTTCCTCTGCGTCTCCTCGCTGCCGCCCCTCCGCTGCATCCCGGTGTAAGGTCACTGGCATGAGGGGGCACGTTGGGGGTCAGCAGGAGCAGGCAGCAGCCTGCAGCACAGAGAGGCCAGTGTCACCAGCCCTGCTCAGTGCCCCTGATGATGCCCAGGCACTCTGGAGGTTCCCTTCTCCAAAAGTGGAGGTTCATCCCACGATCTCCTCATGCTGGGCAGGTTCTCCTGGGACTGTGACAGGATCTGGCTCGGAATTTATCCCAGATTCACCTCCCCCGCGAGATCCCTTTGTTGTAGCTGCAGGAATAATTGTATTTAGGAGAGCACTCCTTCAGCAGGAGAAAGTGGCAGCTCTCAGTGGCATCCCTGCCTGTGCTGAGTGGCTGCTGGGGGAGGATGCTGTGATGGTGCTGGGACCCCCAGGGTGGGTGTGCTGGGACCCCCAGGGCTGAGCCCAGCACAGCCTCTGCCTGTGCCACATCTGGCTGTGTCCTGCTGGGTCTGGGCCCTGTCCCTCATGCTCCTTGTGCTGTTGCTGCTCCTGCTGGAGCTCAGAGCCACGCTCAGCTGTGACCGGTTCCCAAACTGTTCGGGCACAGTTCTCTGAAGTCACCCCAGGAGCCTGAGGGCATGCGGGCAGCCAGACCCCAGCCCCAGGAGCTAACAGCCCATCCACAGAGGCTGACAGTGGGCAGGGATCCAAGCCTCCCTCCTCCTCCCAGCCCTCAGTGAAACCCCTGGGGCCACTCTGACCCCACATCCCGGGCTGGGTGGTGCTGGGGACCCGCAATGGCATCACCCGTGTCAGTCTGGGGGTCACTGAGGGAAGCAGTGAGGCTGGAGCAGCCCAGTGTGCAGTGGTGTGAGCCAGGGGCTCAGGCTGTGTTTTGAGGGAAGCAGTGAGGCTGGAGCAGCCCAGTGTGCAGTGGTGTGAGCCGAGGGCTCAGGCCGTGTTTTGAGGGAAGCAGTGAGGCTGGAGCAGCCATTGGGCACAGTGTGTGTGTGGTGTGAGCCGGGGGCTCAGGCCGTGCCCTGAGGGAAGCAGTGAGGCTGGAGCAGCCCAGTGTGTGTGGTGTGAGCCGGGGGCTCAGGCCGTGTCTCTCTCCCCAGCCATGACAGCGTAGGCCGGCAGCGAGCCATGGAGCGGTTCAGCGAGTGCGGGACGCAGACGGACGCCGTGGTGGTGCTGTCCCTGGCACAGGCCGCGGTGCTGGGCCTGGTGTCCGACAATGAGCTGCTCGGGGCCACCGTCACCCCTGCGGGATTCTTCCCGGGGCTGGATGGGGAGCAGCTGGACAGTGCCACCATGGAGCCTGGGGAGCCTGAGGGCGAGGAGCCGGCGCCTGGGGATGGGCAGGACGAGGACGCCCTGGAAGCAGATTCCTCCCTGGAGAAGCATGCCCGGAGGAGGAAGAGGCCGCCTGTGAGGCTGATGCCCAAGGTGAAGAGCGAGAAGGCAGAGGTGGAGGCCGAGCCGCCGTACAAGGTGGACGAGGAGGGCGAGGGGCAGCCCGGCTACGTGTCCCAGCTCCCCGAGCCCAGCCAGGAGCCGGCGGGGCAGAGCGGAGCCGTGGAGATGATTGACCTGGGCACCTTCAGCAGGAAGCCCCGACGCCTGCGGCACCTGCACCGGGAGCTGGAGGGCACCGAGTGCCGGCACCGGGACCTGGCTGGCGGCACTATGGGGGCCCCACAAATCGTGGGCAGCTTCGAGGCCGCTGCCCCATCCCCCGGTGAGGCAGAGGCACTGGCGCCGGTGTCCCCCGAGCAGGTGAAGAGCGAGCAGGACTGCGGCTGGCAGGAGCCGGGGGAGCTGGAGGCGGCCGGCGGCACCAGCGAGCACAGCAGGAAGGCGCAGCTGGACCGGCTGGACATCAACGTGCAGATCGACGACTCCTACCTGGTGGAGGCGGGCGACCGCCAGAAGCGCTGGCAGTGCCGCATGTGCGAGAAGTCCTACACCTCCAAGTACAACCTAGTGACCCACATCCTGGGCCACAACGGCATCAAGCCCCACTCCTGCCCGCACTGCAACAAGCTGTTCAAGCAGCCCAGCCACCTGCAGACCCACCTGCTGACCCACCAGGGCACGCGGCCCCACAAGTGCGGGGTGTGCAGCAAGGCCTTCACCCAGACCAGCCACCTGAAGCGGCACATGCTGCTGCACTCCGACATCAAGCCCTACAGCTGCCGCTTCTGCGGCCGCGGCTTCGCCTACCCCAGCGAGCTGAAGGCGCACGAGGTGAAGCACGAGAGCGGGCGCTGCCACGTGTGCGTGGAGTGCGGGCTGGACTTCTCCACGCTCACCCAGCTCAAGCGGCACCTGGCCACGCACCAGGGCCCCACGCTCTACCAGTGCCTGGAGTGCAGCAAGTCCTTCCACTACCGCAGCCAGCTGCAGAACCACATGCTGAAGCACCAGAACGTCCGGCCCTTCGTCTGCACCGAGTGCGGCATGGAGTTCAGCCAGATCCACCACCTCAAGCAGCACTCGCTCACGCACAAGGTAGGGGCTCGGGGTGCTCTGGGGCGCTGCCCTCATCGTGCCCAGGGGTGTGCCAGCGCTGGGTGTGGGTGCTGGTGGAGAGGAGTGTCCCAGTGCCCCCGGTGTTGGGAGGAGGTGGGTGGTGCAGGTGGGCAGTAGCACCGGTGGCTGGCGTTAGCTGGGGTCCCTGGCATGTGAGGGGGTCCCTGGGACCCAGCCCCTGCCCTTGCAGGGGTTTCCTTCCTCGCCCCCAGGGGGAGAGCCCCCGCCCATCGGGACAGTTTAGCCCTGCTGCAGGGTAACCTGAGCAGAGCTGTCACAGCCCCTCTGGGCAGGCTGTGGGGGGGTGTTCGCCCCTTTCCTTGGGCTTGTTAATGGGGAGCAATTGGGCTGAGCTCCCGAGCAGAGCTGGCACTCAGCTGACCTCACAGAGCCTGTCCAGCCCACAGACCCTGCATGCTGCTGGGCTCTCAGCACAAGGAGCCCATTCCTCACCCATGGGGCCCCTTCTCCACTCCTGGCACCACCCGTGTATCCCCAGTGCCTGGGGGTCTGCCCAAGCTCCCCCTGGCCCATTGTCCCACCCCGGCAGGGCGTGAAGGAGTTCAAGTGCGAGGTGTGCGGGCGGGAGTTCACCCTCCAGGCCAACATGAAGCGGCACATGCTGATCCACACCAGCGTCCGGCCCTACCAGTGCCACATCTGCTTCAAGACCTTCGTGCAGAAGCAGACGCTCAAGACCCACATGATCGTGCACTCGCCGGTGAAGCCCTTCAAGTGCAAGGTACCGGGGGGCTGATGGAGCTGGGCACGTGGGGGCACAGCTCCTGCTGTGCTGTCCCCCAGGAATCTGGCCAGGCCGAGTGCCTGGGCATGGAAGCAGCTTTGTGATGCCTCCCCTGCTCGCTTGGGCATGGATTGTCTGCTCCAAGCTGTGATGGGAGCATTGCTGCTGCTGAAATGACCAGTGCTGGATGCTCTGGGGCTCCCAGCAGCATCCACACTGCACCCCCAAGCCCCCCACACGGCGGGAGGAGGGAGGCACCCCATTATTCTCTGCAGGGGCCATGAGGGACTGCAGGAGGGCAGCAGCCCCGTTACTCCTGGTGGGAGCCCCAGGGGACCCTGGGGGCAGGTCTGCTGTGCAGAGCCTTTGCCAGCCCTGGGGCTGACTGTGGGCATGCTGCTGGCAGGTCTGTGGGAAATCCTTCAACCGCATGTACAACCTGCTGGGGCACATGCACCTGCACGCCGGCAGCAAGCCCTTCAAGTGCCCCTACTGCTCCAGCAAGTTCAACCTGAAGGGCAACCTCAGCCGGCACATGAAGGTCAAGCACGGGGTGATGGACATCAGCCTGGACAGCCAAGGTGGGTCCCTGCTGCGGGCTGGGGGTCGTGGCTGCCCCTTAGCCCTGGGTTTGGGTCTGCTCGCCCAAGGGCTGTGGCTCCTGGGCAGTTCTGGGCTGCAGAGCCAGGGAGGGGGCAGCTGCTGGCCCCAGCCCTCCCACAGGTCCGTGAGTGTGTGTCCCTGTGCTGACTCCTAGATGCCATGATGGAGCTGGCCGGGGCTGACCACGCCGAGCTGGACGGCCAGCAGGAGATGGATGACTTCGAGGAGGAGAACTCTTACGGCTACGGGGCTGTGGGCAACCCCCCAGACGAGCTGGCCGAGCAGGCCATGAAGGAGATGGCCTACTACAACATGTTGTAGCCAAGGCTGGTGGGGCTGTGGGGCTTGGTGGGGTTACAAGGGGCTGCAGCACCCACCCAGGCACCCCCAGAGTTGGAGGGGTGGCTTCCACTGGGCTTGGGGAACACAGGGATGTCCAGAAGACTTTGCTGGACCTGCCTTGGCTCTGTTGCTGCCCCCCTGCTTGCACCCTGCACCTGTGACTTGAACCTGCAGGCAGGGGCGATACGACCCAGCAGACCACTGAATAAGGATGGAAGGGGCTGCTGTGGAGCAAGATGAGCATCACTAATTATTCTACCTCCTGGGTCCCCCCATCGCTGCACAGGGTTCCCCCTGCCCACATGAGGAGGTGGGTTTGCATTTCCCACTGGCCCCGGGGCTCCCTGTCAGCCCCTGGGATGCAGAACAGAGTATTTTCATAGAAGCTCAGGGCGCAGTCAGCGCCCACAGCTCCGGCTCTGGAGCTGCAGCCAGCGGTGGATCCGGGCGAGGCAAACCCAGCCCAGCCCCAGCAAATGATGGTATTTTGAAAGTAATTTATTTTTTTCAGATGTGCCGCGTGGTTGGATTTATCTTTTCACCGAGTTCAGTTCCCTTCAACCAATGTGCTTTGTAAACCTGTGTAAGCTGTGTGGTCTGTGTGGGGAGAGGGGGTTGTGAGGGGCTGAGGACCAGAGCAGGGTCCTGGGCAGAGCCCCCCACTAAGGAACTGGCACCCCCTCCTTGCCCTCCAGCTGCTCTGGGGCTGGAGGAAAAGGATCCCACAGGGCAGCCTGTGAGGTGAGGGTTTGCCTCCTCCCTGCCCAGGGGTTTGGCAGGGAAGGGCAGTGCTGAATCTGGGACCACTCTGGGCTCTTCACTCTCTGCTGTGGGGCAGCACCTACACCATTGCCCCCCAGAGCTGGGTTGGGTCCTGGCAGGCATCACACAACCGGAGCCCAGGGTCTGGGACACTGCTGACCCCACACACACCCTACACTTTGTGACAGTGGCCGTGTTCCCTGCAGCACCGTCTGCCCCATCCCAAAAGCCCTGGGGTGGTTCTGGGTGTGGCACCACCCAGTCCCCCAAGGGCAGTGTGCCTGCCACCCACCTATCCCCCCCACTGCCTTGGGGCAGGACAGAGATGGCCACAGCCTTGGTCAGCCCCAGCCCTCCCTCAGCCTGGCAGGGCTGTGGAGCCCTATTGCTACCTTCAGGCAATGCCAAAATGCTGGAGTGCACGGCCCCCCCTGCCTGGCTGCCCCCCGTGCCCACACTGCAGAGCTGTGCCAGGTGATGTGCCAGGCCTGGGGAGATATTTAATGGCACCACACGGTTATGGGGTACATGAATCAGGGCAGGACAGACAAACGTTCCCCCACCCCTGCACTCCCCTGCTACAAAGGCTTTAAAAACACTCCTAAGAAAACTTTGGAAAAATTATTCAACTGTTCCTGAGCTGTGCTGGTGAGTTGAGGGGGGGGCACTGGGCCCCTCCAGCCCCGTCCATCCCAGAGATGGGGAGGCTGTCCCCTATTTCTTGCCCAGAGCCTTGTCCAGGTTGTTCTTGATGGCATCAAGGAAGTCAGTTGTGTTCACAAAATGCTCATTCAGCTTCACACTGGAAAGACAGAGAGGGATTGGTGGGGGTCCCTGCCCACATCGTCCCACAAGCACCACCCACCCCAATCAGTTGTGAATAGCCACCCCAGGTCCCTGGGGACTGTGCAGAGAGGCCAGCAGCTACCCGTGGCCACTGTGCACAGCCAGCTCCTGCAGGGCTAGCCTGTCCTTGTGGCCACCCCCCTGCTCTGCCCTGAGAGCCACCCGTACTTGGCAAGGCCATGGATGCAGCCAGCAAGGTCCTTGGTCATGGTCCCGCTCTCCACCGTGTCCACACAAACCTTCTCCAGCGTCTGTGCAAACCTGGGGACAGCAGCACTGTGTCTCCAGCAGCTCCAGGGGCCCTGCCACGACTGCCCCCCGAGCAGCTGCTGGCAGGGACCCTCACCCAGGGACCCCAGCCCACCCTGCTCACTTGATGAGGTCAGGGTTACTGTCCAGCTTGCCCCGGTGCTCCAGGCCCCGTGTCCAGGCGAAGATGCTGGCAATGGGGTTGGTGCTGGTGGGTCGCCCCTGCACAGAGAGAGTGGTCAGCTCTGGTGTGGGCAGCCTGGCACAGGCAGCTCGGGCTCTGCTTGCTGGCACAGCACAGCACACTCACCTTCTGGTGCTCCCGGTAGTGGCGGGTGACCGTGCCATGGGCAGCCTCGGCCTCAATGGTCTTCCCATCCGGACACACCAGCACAGAGGTCATCAAGCCCAGGGAGCCGAACCCTGCCGGGGAACAGGGCTCAGGACACTCCCAGGGGTGATGATGGACAGCCCACCACACCCTGCCCTGCTCCACCTTGGGCCAGGATGTCTGACTGGACATCCCCGTCGTAGTTCTTGCAGGCCCACACAAAGCCACCGGAGGATTTCAGCATCTGGGCCACCATGTCGTCGATGAGCCGGTGCTCGTACCAGATCTTCAGCTTGTCAAACTCCGTCTTGTAGTGCCTGGGAGCCCGGGCAGGGGTCAGCCACGCTCACTCCCCCCGGGTCTCACTGCCAGCCCCAGGACAGGACAGCCCCCAGGCCCATACTTATCAAAGATCTCCTGGAAGATGTCCTTGAAGCGCCCGTCGTAGGCCTTGAGGATGGTGTTCTTGGTGCTCAGGTAGAGCGGCCATTTCTTCTGGATGGCGTACTGGAAGCAGCTGTGCGCAAAGCCAGAGATGGACTGCAAGGGAAGCACACGAGGCTCGTGGCACCCTGTCCCCCAGGGTGGCCAGGGGCCCCCCGAGCCCCAGCAGTACCTCGTCCGTGTTGTACATGCCCATGCCCACGCCGCCGCCGGGGAAGTTGAACACCTCCCACTCCTTGGCCCCGCTGCCGTCCTTGGGCGTGAAGACCAGCTTGAACGTGCCGGACTTGTCCACCACGAAGTCGGTGGCTTTGTACTGTGGGGGCCAGGCAGAGCGTCAGGCAGGGCTGGGGGAGCTGCTGGCCAGCCCCACGCCGCGCCGGCTCACCTGGTCGCCGTGGGCGTGGCGGCCGATGGTGATGGGCTTGGTCCAGCCGGGCACCAGGCGAGGAATGTTCTTGCAGATGATGGGCTCCCGGAACACCGTCCCCCCCAGGATGTTTCGGATGGTGCCGTTGGGGCTCTTCCACATCTTCTTCAGCTTGAACTCTGTGGGACATGCAGATGGGACCCCTGAGTGACCCCCCCATGGCTCCTGCCAGCACCCAGCTCCACTCTGCCAGGGCTGCTGCCAGAGCCTGCTGCAAGGGGAGGGACAGCCAGCATGACATCATGACTGGCACAGAGCAGAGGTCACTGTGTCCCCAGGGCCATGGGGTCCCCACAGCACCTGTGAGCCCCCAGCGTGGGGAGAAGGGCACAGCACTGGGGATGGTGCAGCTCCCAGCCCACCAGAAACCAGAGCTGACCCCAGGGGGCTGTGCACAGACAGGAGGCTCAGCACCCCAGAGCTGCCAGCACCCTCCACTGGGACAAAAGCTCAGCCCCTTGCCCTGCCCACCTTTCACCCTGGCTTCATCAGGAGTGATGGTGGCACACTTGACAGCCACACTGTACTTCTTGGTGGCCAGCGCTGAGTCAATGGTGACCTGGTCATCCGTCTTGTCCCGATGTGGCAGCCCCAGGTCGAAGTATTTTAGCTGGACATCCACGTTGGGCAGGATGAGCTGAGGGACCAGGAGAGTGTCAGAACGGGGGACAGCCTGGGTAGCAGCACCAGGGCATGGCCAGCCCTGGCACCCATCCTGGCCCAGCCTGGCTGCCTGCCCAAGATGGTCGCCCCTGGCCAAGATGGTTCAGCTGGCCAGGATGATCCCCCTGCCCTGAACACGCCTCCCTGTGTGACACAGCTCCCGCTGCCGGGACCGCCTCACTTAAAGGTCCTCCTGGTAGTTGTGCCGATTTTATGACCTGCTTCCTGCAGACAGAGGGACAGAGGCAGGAGGGACAGACAGAGGGCAGCACAGGGATCACCCGTTCCCCATACACCCCCCAGCCCCACTTTTGGCACACCCGCCCGTTCCTGGGGCAGGACCCCATCACCTTCTCCTTAATGAAGGCCCAGATGATCCGTGTCATCTCATCCCCGTCCATCTCCACCACGGGATTTGCCACCTTGATCCGCTTGTCGGCATCTGGAGAGCAACGGGGGTGTTAGGGGTGCACCCCTGGTCCCACAGCTCCACACCCTTGTGTTGGGGCCAGGGCATCCCGTGGGGACCACACAGCTCCGTCCAGCCAGGTGTGGGTGCCAGCCTGGCTCAGGGACAGGTACAGCTCAGGGGCAAGCCCCACTGGGGTCTGGGCCAGTTGCTGGGGCCAGCATTGCTGGAGTGGGGGTCAGAGTGCAAAACCCACCATGTGAGGGGGACAGGGATAGGGACACATTCCTCTGAGAGCGGGGTCCGCGTGCAGCGCCTCAGTGAGATGAACAACGGGGCCAGAACCAGGAGCAGCTGCAGTCCCCTGGGGCCAGACTCGGGCACAAACCGCCGCGCAAATCCCTGCGATGATCCTGGACTAGGACTAAACCCCTCTGGGTGCCAAACCTGTCCGTGGATCAGGCTGTAAAACCTCACGTGGTACCCAGAGCAGAGGTGACCCCCCTGAGTGGGACCTGAGCATGGACAGGGAACATGGACAGGGAACAAAGCTCTGGGTGGCGCCGGGAGCAGGAGTGAACCGTCCTGGGGCCAAATCCCGCGTTGGTCCGGGACCCTGAGCGAACCCCCGCACCAGGCTCAGACTAGGTACGAGCCGGAGTGCAAAACGCCACGTGGAAGCGGGACCAAACTCCCCTGGGACCAAACCCATCAGCGAAACCCCTCGTAGAACCGGCACCAAACCCCCCCAGGACCAGACCAAGACACAAAACGCGGTCCGCAAAGCCCCGCGCACCGTCGGTAAACGTGAGCGCGGGTCGGATTTCAGACACCGCCCCCCGCTGTAACTCTCCTCTTTTATTGTATGTGAAACACCTGAACACATAGGAAACCTCAATTTTCTGGCGTTAAGCATTTT
>JAOTQP010000521.1:19841444-19864237 GCA_026413545.1 Cichladusa arquata
CGGCCATGGCGGGGGCGGACGCGACGGGGCGGCCGCGGGGGCGCGGTTCTCTCCGCCCCGGGGCGGGACACAGCCCCGGATCCCCCCGTGGGGCCCCGCGCGGGCGCCGGGTGGGTGCTGGGGTCTCGCGGTGGCGTTCGGGGTGTTGCTGCATCCCGCCCCTGTGGCCGCGGTCCGCATTGCCAGCAAAGGGATGTTGCATCCTTGGGTGCGTCGGGGTTACGGATAACGGGCCAAACCCCGCGTGGAACCAGGAGCAAACCCAGCCAGGATCAAGGCCGGTTGTAAAATGCCGTGTGGAATGGGGACCGGGCCAGATTTGGCCCGGGACCAAATCTAGCTGCGTGGGTTCTGGGCCAGACCCCCGTGGAATCTGACTCCCAAACCCCACAGGGATCAGGGACCAAACTCCCCCAGGACCTGATCCGGTAGTAAATCCCCTCGTGGAACAGGGAACAAAGCCCCCTGGGACTGGGCCTAGCTGCAAAACCTTATATGGGACCCGGAATGAAACTTGGGAATCAGACACAGGTTTAAAATCCCTCGTGGAATTGGGAACGGCCCCACCCCCAGGACCGGACCCATTTGAAAAAGCCCTCGTGGAACCGGTATCAGACATCCTCAGTACTAAACCCAGCTGTAAAACCTTGTACAGAACTGGGACCAAACCCGCCTGCAAAGCCCCGTGTGCATTCGGGGGGGTTCGGTGGGGCTGGGGACGTGCAGGCACAGCCTGACCCTACATGGAAGCCGGCGTCCCTGCTCACGGCTGGCGCGTGACTCGGCAGCTGGATCCAGCAGGACAAGGGCAACTGCCACTGTTCCACCGGGGACCTTCACCTCGGCTGGCCCCGCGTGGGGAGGAGGAGGAGAACAGCGACAGCGACAACGACAGGGGTGATGCACACCAGGGGCACCCCGAGAAGGCGCATGGAGTGTGCCAGGGTTGCCAGGAGGCTGCTCGGGCTGGGAATTTGTTGTCCTGCTGTCCCAGCCAAGCCGATGGCTTTTTTTAGCCACATGGGACGGGCAGAGCCTGCTCCAGGAAGAAAAACAGCGCTGGAGCTGGCAGCCCCCAGCGGAGGGGCTGGAGGAGCCGCGGCTCTCGTTGACGTCTGGCTGGCTTTAACATTAACCAGAGCAGGAGCCGCGGGGCCGCGCGCCGGGGGGGGTCAGCACTGCTCCGGGGTCCTGCGTGTCCCCCAGCCCAGCCCGTGCTGCCAGCAGCCCTGCGGCCACAGGCCAGCCCTGCTCAGGGCCTGGCCACCGCCCCAGCTGCCCCCCTGGCTGCCCTCGCCCTGGCCCCGCCGGGGCCGCCCAGTGACCGCAGCGCTGGCTGGACCAGCTCAGGCCAGCGCGGCGCAGTCCCCCCGCGAGGAAAGGACAAAAGCGGCCATGTGGCACAGGCCCAGGCCCAGGGCAGGCCCCAAACAAAGGCACCGCCCGTTCATCCCTGGCCACAGCCCTGCTGTGCCACCCCAGTGTCCCCAGCGTGGCTGCCCTGGGGAGACGAGAGCGCTGGCGGGGCTGGGTGTGGGGCAGGACCTCAGGGAGGGACAGGTCCCACAGGTTTGGGACGCGGCCAGAGCATGAACAAGGACACAGTGCGGGGGCTGTATGAGCTCCCTGCTGCCCGCAGGCAGGGCTGTGTCTGCCCGTGGAGGGGCCCCGGGGGGCTGACAGGGGCCCCGTTTCCTTGGGCCACCCGCAGCACTGCCCAGAGCTACTGGCCTGCAGGCTGGAGTGGCGGCTGTATCCCTGCTTTGGCAACCATCTGACCTCCTGGGGCTGCCAGCATGACCCTGCCTGCTTGGAGACTCCTGCTTGCCCAGCACTATGTTTCAGTAGCCGTGATCCCAGTAGCTCTGGGCACTGCTGACACCCGGCTGCCAGCCCCCAGCTCCGAGTGTGCCACTGTGGGGACACCATGGCCGTGGCATCCCTGAACCCCACAGAGCCACATGGTGCACAGACCCGTGAATTACCCCAAAACTCCCTGAGCTGGCTATCACCACAAGGATCTCACCATGGTGCCTGGGGCCATGTGCACAGGCATTAGGTGTCCCCACAGCCACCCCTGCCACCAGGGACTCCCAGGAAGCGCCGCCAGTGGGTGCTGCCCCCCCAAAGCAGACTTCCCACGGTGCTGGAAGCCCCTCAGTGTGCTGGGGCTGAAACACGCAGTCCTGGGCACACCAGCACGACCCCTTTGGGGCCGGTGCCATCCCAGGAACGGCGGGGGGCACAGACAGGCCCCTGCAGCTCGCGCCCCCCAGAAGTGAGGATGACTCCCCCGGCAGCAGCAGCCGCCCCCAGCCCTCGCTCCGCGGGCCCCCGGGCGGCGGCGGGGCCGGGGCGGGGAGGGGCGGGCCGGCCCGTTGTTGTGCTGCGGGCGGAGCCCCCCGGAGCCGCCCCCGCACCGCCCCGCACCGCCGGGGGGGAAACACCGCGGAGCCGCCCCCGCTGCCTGCGGCTCCCGCCGCGCCTCGGAGCCGCCGAGCGGGTGAGCAGCGGGAGGGCAGCACCGGGCACGGGCACGGGCACGGGCACGGGCACGGGCACGGGCACGGGCACCGGCAGCGGCAGCGGCAGCGGCGGGGGATGCGTGCGAGAGGAGCGAGTGTGCGAGGGGCGGGTGCGCGTGCACGTGCGCGGGAGGTGGCCCGAGGGACCGGAGCGCGGGGGCTGGCGGAGGGGCTGGGGGCGAGCGTGAGTGTGGGGACACGCGTGTGTGCCCGTGCGGGTGTGTGCAGCACCGTGTGACAGTGTGACAGCGTGTGTGCAGCCCTGTGGCTGTGTGGCAGTCTGACAGTGTGTGTGCATGGCTGTGTGACTGTGTGTGTGAGTGACAGTGTGTGCATCACTGTGACTGTGTGTGTGAGTGACAGTGTGTGCATCACTGTGACTGTGTGTGCACGCAGGTGTGCCTGTGTGAGTCTGAGCAGGTGAGCGTGCCTGTGCATGTGTGTGTGTGTATGTACCTGTGTGTGTTTTGTGTGTCTGTGTGTGTATATGTGCATGTGTGCTGTGTGTTTTGTGTGTGTTTTATGTTTTGTGTGTGTGTGCTGTGTCTGTGTGTGTGCTTTGTGTGTGTATTTGCAAGTATGTGCACGTGTGCTGTGTGTTTTGTGTGTGCTTCGTGTTGTGTGTGTGTGCTGTGTGTGTGTGTGTTCTGTGTGTTTTGTGTCTGTGTGTATTTGCTGTGTGTGTGTGTACTGTGTCTGTGTGTGCTGTGTGTCTCTGTGTGTGTTTTGTGTGTCTGTGTGTGTTGTGTGTCTGTGTGTTTCTGTCTGTGTCTGTGTGTGTTTTGTGTGCGTATGTGCTGTGTCTGTGTGTGTGTGTTTTGTGTCTGTGTGTCTGTGCCTGTGTCTGTGTGTGTGTTTTGTATGTGTGTGTGCTGTGTGTGTGTGTGCTGTGTCTGTGTGCGTGTTTTGTGTCTGTGTGTGTGTGTGCTCTGTGTGTGTCTGTGTGTCTGTGTGTGTTTGCTGTGTCTGTGTGTGTCTGTGTCTGTGTGTGTGTTTTGTGTCTGTGTGTCTGTGTGTGTGTTTTGTGTCTGTGTGTTTGCTGTGTCTGTGTGTGTTTGCTGTGTCTGTGTGTGCTGTGTCTGTGTGTCTGTGTGTGTTTTGTGTCTGTGTGTGTGTGCGGGGCGCTGGCACACCGGGGGCCATTCCCACAGCCGTTCCCAGGCGTGTGTTTGCCGCCCAGGGCGTGCACACCCCGTGACCTCCCTGCGTGTGTTTACCTGTGCTGGCAGTGCGTACACCGGGCCCGGGGTGCTGGGGGCAGGCGTCACAGGCTGCTCACGGGGAGGCGTGTCAGTGCTCGCTCAGGACTCAGACCTGCGTGTGTGTGGTGTGTCCCACGTGTGTGCTGTGCCCTGGACGCTGCGGGTGCACACGTGCTGTGTGTCCCAGACATGTGGCCACATCCCCTGAGCAGCTGCTGGTGCCCAGGCAGCCCCTGGTCTTGGGGCGCAGGGAGGGTTGGGGTCCCATGGGCTTTAGGGTCATCCCTTGGGCCCTAGTGCCTGCTTAGGGGGCTGGCACCCCCTCTGACCCCAAGGAGCACCGGGGCAGGGGTAGTGAGGGTGCCAGGGTGCTGGTTTGGGCTCTGCAGAGTCAGGATTAGCAGGAAAAGGGGCACCCATCCCTGAGCCTGATTCCTGCACTCTAGGGAGCTGACGTGCCTGTGCTCCACCACCTCGCTGCTCCCCAAGGGTGCTCACTGGCTGGGGTTCCTGCTGGCCCTTCCCTGCCAGCAAGGAGTGGGGGCGCAGGGCAGCACCCCGTGTATCCTGCAGCTCCCCGGGCGGGCAGTGTGGGGTGCTGGCGTTGCAGGGGACAGCTGGACTGTGGGGATGCCCTGTGGTGCCCAGAAGTGACTCTGCCATGGTGCAGGAGTGATGGGAGCAATGAGACAGGTGTGTGTTGTGGGGTACCAGTGCCCTGGGTACCCTGCCGGGAGAAGGGGATGCTGTGGGGCAGTTGGGGGCTGGCTGTGTGTCACCATCGGACAGCACCCAGCCAGGAGGTCCTGGCAGTGGGGTTCACAATGGGCCAGAGAGGCAGGGGGACAGCCCAGCTGGCTCAGGCAGGTGTCACAGCTGGTGCACCTGGAATGGGGGATGCCCTGTGGGGAGCCCTGCCAGGCTGTAGGGCCAGGGGCTGCCCCAGCCCCTCGTCCTGCTTGCAGCCCCTCCCAGGAGGCTGTCAGGACGCAGCAGAGCGGGCTGTGCAGGGGGATCCCCGTGCAGTCTCGGGGCAGCTGGAGCAGCTGCGTGACTCTGCAGGTGTGCATGCATGCGTGCTCACACGGTCTGCGTGTGCGTGGCTGGGAGCAGGGATGGCACTGCCGGCTGCTGTCTGGCAGCTCCCAGCAGCCAGCCGAGCCGGGGGTGTGCGTGTGAGCCCCGCACGGCGGGCGAGCCTGGGGCGTGGGTGGGTGCGAGCCAGGCACAGATCCCCGAGCAGGGGCCGTGCCTGCGCTGGGCAGCTGCGGGGCGAGGTGGGAGCTCCTGGGCAGCAGCAGCGAGGCACGCACAGCCCCATCCCTGCTCTCTGCAGACAGCAGCAGCCACATCCATCACCGCCTTCCCCGGCACCCACTGCCAGTGGGAACGGGCTGGCAGGCGCTGCCGTGGGAATTGGGTGCAGAAACCACTGCCCCACCTGCCCGCTGACCCCAGGCCACAGTTTTTGGCGCTGCCCGAGCAGCCGGCGAGGTTCCCGGTTGCCGGCAGTGGGCAGGGAGGGGGTGCGTGCCGGTGCCTGCAGCAGGGCGTGGGGCACGCTCGGGCCTGTGCGAGGGCAGAGCGGGGCAGGGTGCTGCGCTGCCCCCGGCGCTGCCCCGCTGGCAGCTGCGTGGGCAGGACGGGAGATAAATGGGAGTTTGGCGTAAACAGCCCTGGCTGCCAGCAGTGCTGGAGTGGCGCTTAAAGGCACAGGCTCTGGCCTGGTTCTGCTGCCTTTTCCTGCCCTCCCTCGCTGCCTGCTCTGCCCTCCTTTTCCTCCCTGCCTGCCCCTTCCCTTCCCTTCTGCTCCTGCCTGCTCACCCCAGAGCAGCTGCCCTCCCCACAGGGGTCCCGTCCTCACTGCGTGCCGCCACAGCAGTGTTGACACAGCACTGCCACGCCGTGCACAGGTGACAGCCAGGTCCCTGGAGCCCCCCGAGATGCTGTGAGCTGGCATGGGGCAGGGGGCCGTGGCTGCAGGGTGAGTGCCTGCTCCCCCACCGTTCAGGGTGACCAGCTTGGCTGGGTGACAGGGAGTCCGTCTGTGCCACTTCCCGGGCAAAGGTGCTGCTGATAAGGCTGGGGTGGAGCTGTGGGGCTGTCCCAGGGCTGGAACGCCCAGCTGCAGCAGGAGCAGTGGGACAGGAAGGAAGAAAGGTCGATTTGGGGCGGAGGGGCGCCCCCCAGCCCCAGCCCCTGGACACCAGGTATGGCCTGTGAGTGGGCACGTCCAGCAGAGCAAAGCGGGCAGAGTGTGGGAGTACGGGCACAGCTGTTCCAAGAGTGTGGGCACAGGCATCCAAGGAGTGTGGATACAGCTGTCCCGGGAGTGTGGGGAGCATTTTTCCTGGTCAGGGGGCTCACAGTGGGTCCCACCATTGCGGTCGAGGGCTGGGACTGACCAAGCAGGACATGGGAAGTTCTGGCCCACACTGGGAGGGCAGTGCTGGGTGCCCTGGCCCCGGGAGAGCTGCCTGCTGCAGGGGACCCTCGGACCCCATCCTTCTGCCCCCTGCCCCCGTTGCCACGGCGATGTAAGGAGCTGTCATTAATAACAGTTGTGTGGGGGCTGCTGGCCGGGTGGGCAGTGCTCCAAGGGCTGTGGGGGCTGTGAGCCCTCCCCACACCCCAGCCAGGGACACAGCCCCCCGAGGGCCAGACGGAGGGTTTCGCCCAGCACTACGTGCTCGGCCCACGGCCACACCGGACCCCGGGACGGGCACAGGGGCTGGCAGGGATGTGTTTGTGCCCTGTGGGGACACCGGTGCCGGCCCGGTCTGCCCGTGGCAGGGCTGGTTCAGGCAGCCCGTGGTAGCCCACGGCTCCCGAGGGAGGGCAGGGAGCGCTGGGCTGTGCCCAGAGCCCCCAGCCCCAGCACAGCGTCCGTGGGACACAGCTGAGGGGCAGGGAGCGGCTGTGGTACAGCCATGGCCCGAGCTGTTCCCAGGACAGCAGGACACCCCCGGGACGGCTTTTCCGGGGGCTCCCAGCCATCCCTCCTGGACCACCGCCCGGGATCCCGGGTTTCCCTGCCGCGGGGGTGGCTGCCGGGAGTCCCCGGTGCCGCTTTGCCGGGGACAAAGCCCGGTCCCCTCCGGGCCGTGGCGGCCGCGGGGCGGGGTCCGGGCCGGTCCCGCTGGGGCGGTGCGGGGGCGGTACCGGCCGGGACGCGCCCGCCGCCTTTCGAGCGGCCCACCCCGCCCGGGACACCGGCGGGGCTGGAGCGGCCCGGTACGGCGGGGAACGGCTGGGAAGGGCTCGGGAACACAGCAGTAGTGCTCGGGCGGGGCCGGTTCGGTCCGGCCCGGTCCGGCCGGGCGGGGCTACGCCCGGAGGCGGAGCGGGGCGGCCGGGCGGGGGGCCGGGCCGGGCCGGGCCGTGCTGAACCGTACCGAGCCGCTGAGCCCCTTCTCTCCCCGCAGGTCTGCAGCGCCCGGGCGGCTCTCGGCCGCGGCGGAGCCCCCGCTCGGTGCGGGATGGCGGCGCGGCCGGTGCTGCCGGTGCTGGCGGCGCTGCTGCTGTCGGCGGCTCCGGAGCCTGTCCCGCGGGTCAGCCTGCCCTACGGTGAGTGTTCGGTTCGGTGGGTGAGGGTCCGCCGGGCCCGGGGATGGCGGAGCGTCCCGCGTGCCCCCGGGCTCTCTGCGCCGCGTGGGAACGCCGTGTGACGCCCCCGGGACACCGGGAACCCCCTGTCAGCGGGACACGGAGCCAGGGCTGGGCAGAGCCCCGGGGATGCTGCGGGGTGTGGGGTGGGTGTGCCTGGGGCACCCGGGGCTTCTGGTGGCCCCGCAGGCAGGGCAGTGGTGGCCGTGCTCTGTGCACGGTGGGCTGGGCTGAGCCGGCCGGGGGACTCTGCCCGCGGGATCCCTCCCTGCTCGGGGTGTCCCTGGGGATGGGGACACGCCACAGCCCCTCACTGTGCGGTGCTGAGCTCCGGACAGCTCTGAGCCCTGCTGCGGGCACTGGTCAGCTGCACGGCCCCAGAGTGCTGGGCTGCCCTGGGCAGGGGCCAGGGAAGGACATCCCGGAGGGTGCTAGGCCAGGCAGAGCTGTAACAAGTGGGGGGCCTGGCTGCAGCCCCCTCCTGCCCTGCAGAGCCCCCAGCAGCTGGCACAGGCTGGGCGAGCTGTGGGGGCACGCTGCTTGGGCTCGGCCCTGGCAGCTGTGCGTGTGGGGGAGCCACCCACGGCTCTGCTGCCAGAAGTGGCTGGATCCAGCTGCTGCCGGCCAGCAGAGCCCATCCTGTCCTGTGCTGGCCGGCCGGGGAGGGTGCCGTGGTTTGGGCAGCTGCTGCAGCTCATGGTGTGGATGTGGCCCCACCACATGCTCCCATGACCGCTGGCCGCGGCCGTGGTGGCTCCAGCAGATGTGGGACCTGCTGAGTTGGACAGGAGGCTGGCACCCAGTGAGACACCCAGCTCGGCGTCGTGCCGTGCTGTGCCGTGCCGTGCTGAGCCACGCTGCCTGGCCCTGCCTGCACGGACCGGTTCTGCCCCGCTCTGCACGCCTGCGAGGCTGTGGGAGCTGTGGGGCTGCAGCCACGGGCAGTGCCTGGGGATCCCAGCCTGGACCCAGCCATGCAGGGGCAGCTGGGCAGGGAGCTCGGGCCAGTGGCCGGTGTGTGCCCGGTGGTGGCTCCCATGGAGCGTGGCCACGTGTGGCTGCGGTTGGTGGGAGGGAGGAGCTGGGAGCTGCTCCCCTGGGAGCACTGGATGTGCCTGCAGCAGGTTTGTCTGGAAGAAGCAGGTCTTGTCCTGACAGGTCCCTGGCAGCCACACCAGCAGCGAGCTCCCCATGCCAGCACAGCTCTGCAAGGCACAGGGGCCCCGCTGCCCCTCCGCTGCCATGCCCACCACGGGTGGCATCACCCCTCCACTAGGGTGCAGGAGCCCTCCCAGGGGGATGCACTGGGACATCAGCTTCCTCCTCTCTGCACCACTGTGGGAGAGCTGGGCTGGTGCTGGGGCCAGCTGAGCCCCACAGCATGGGAGAGGTGCTGCCCCATCCAAAACCTGGGGTTTGGGGAGCCTAGCAGGAGCTCTGGGGTTATCCTGGTGAGACTCTGGGAGCAGGCAGGGAGGTGGGGGGGGTCAGGGGTGCCCAGAGTGTCAGGGGTCAGGGAGTTGGCAGCGTGAGTCAGCCCGACGTGTCCCGAGCACACAGCCAGGCCCATCTGATTCAGAGCAGGAGGAGAGGAAGGGCTTCCGGGGCCAGGCCACCCACGCGGGACAGGACGGGCTGGGATGGGACAGGACGGGCCCTCCCTGAGTCAGCCTGGCCACTGGCCCGTGTCCGGCACGGGCTGAGCCTGCGGGCTGGGGCACGAAGGTACCCCCAGTACCCATCTCCCTGCTCTGAGGTTGGGGTCCCTCTGTGCCTGGGCTGGGCAGAGCCTCCTGTGCTGCAGGGTGAGCTCCAGGGTTGGACGTGGCCGGGCAGCTGCCCCAGTGCTGGGCAGGGCTGTTGTGGCATCCTCAGGGCCAGGACAGGGAGCTGTGTCTGCGCCTCGTGGGTGCCCTCAGATCTGGCACAGTTCACTGCAGTTTGTGGTGCCACGTGTCTGTGGCAGTGTGGGCAGAGCCAGATCTGGCCCTGGCTGCTGCGGGTGGGTGTTATGGCCAAGGTGCTGGGCAGAGGGACCAGGAGCAGGGTCCTGGGGCTCAGGTGGCAGCACGAGGCTGATGCTGCCGCTCTTGCCCCCCAGACTCGGCCGAGAGAGTGGTGCAGCGCTTTGAGGCGCCTGGGGTGTCCAACTACACGGCCCTGCTGCTGAGCCCCGACGGCGAGACCCTCTACCTGGGGGCACGAGAGATGCTGCTCACCCTCAACACCAGCAACTTCCAGCACAGCTCCCCAGTTCGCAGGGTGAGCCCAGGGATGGGCTGGGCAGCCCTTGGGGAGGGAGGGGGGACCCAACCAGCTGGAGTGCAGGGATCCCCTCCCCACCAACATCTTGGGTCTGTGTGAGCCATCATGCATTCAGGAGCACCTGCCCCAGAGCAGGGTGTTTGAGCTGGGGAGGATTTGCATGCTGTGAACAGGCCCAAGGAGGGTGTGCAGCCAGGGGCAGCGGGGCTCCCAGTGACTGTCTCTTCTCCACAGCTGCTGTGGAGTGCAGATGAGGAGAAGAAGAGGCAATGTGTGTTCAAGGGCAAGGACCCCCAGGTGAGCCCCATTGCCGGCAGGCAGTGCCCTGTGCGGGGTGGCTGTGGGTGACACAGCTGAGCCAAGGGCTGAGCTGGGTCCTCTGACCCCCACAGAGGGACTGCCACAACTACATCAAGCTGCTGCTGCAGCTGAACAGCACCCACCTGTACACCTGTGGGACCTGCGCCTTCAGCCCGGCCTGCGCCTACATCGTGAGTACAGCAGCAGGGTCCCCCACAGTCCCCCCGTGCCCTCAGGGCCCTGCAGTGGGGCCCTGGGCACTGGGACAAGTGCTGCTGGCTCACAGCCTCGTCCTGCTGCAGAATGTGCAGCGCTTCAGCCTGGAGCGGGACGCGTCGGGGAAGGTGGTGCTGGAGGACGGGAAGGGACGCTGCCCCTTCGACCCCGAGTACCGCTCCACAGCTGTCATGGTCGGTAAGGCACCACACCCTGGGACCCTCGTCCTTCCTCCCTGTGCCAGCCTGGAGCCCTCTCCCTCCCTGCAGTGCCCTGGGACCTTTGCCCTCCTCCTGTGCCTCCCCTCCCTGCGTCTGGCCAGGCTGAGCCAAGGCCGGGCTATCACAGAGCCCAGCGGGACGCGGGGCCTGCTGGTGGCACGTGGCACGTCCCAGCAGGAGCATGTCTTTGGCAGACGGCGAGCTCTACGCCGGGACCGTCAGCAACTTCCAGGGCAACGAGCCGACCATCTCCCGCAGCCAGGAGAGCCGCATCGCCCTCAAGACCGAGAACTCCCTCAACTGGCTGCAGGGTGGGTGCTGGCGCTGGCACGGCTGCTCAGGGGGGAGGATGGAGTGGGATGGAGCGGGCCAGCAGCGCTGAGGGTGCTTGTGCCCCCAGACCCAGCGTTCGTGGGCTCAGCCTACCTGCGGGAGAGCCTCCCTGCCGGCAACCCTGAGGGCGACGACGACAAGGTCTACTTCTTCTTCAGCGAGACCGGGAAGGAGTTTGACTATTTTGAGAACACCATCGTCTCCCGCATCGCCCGTGTGTGCAAGGTGGGCAGGAGGCAGCAGTGGGGGCCGTGCCTGGGGTACGGCTCACTGCTGGGCTGGGGGGATGTGGGACCATCCTGCAGATCTGCAGGGCTCCTGGGTGCCTGGAGCCCTGCTGGGGCTCCCAGTGGCCATGGCCACGGCAGCCTGACCCGCTGTGCCGTGCAGGGCGACCAGGGCGGGGAGCGCGTGCTGCAGCGGCGCTGGACCACCTTCCTGAAGGCACAGCTGCTCTGCTCACACCCTGAGGATGGGTTCCCCTTCAACGTGCTGCAGGACGTCTTTGTGCTCACCCCGGGCGAGCTGCGCTGGAGAGAGACGCTCTTCTACGGTGTCTTCACCTCGCAGTGGTGAGTGAGGGGACCCAGGGCAGCCCGGGAGGCTCGGCAGAGCCAGGTCCTGATCTTGCTGTGCCTGTCCTCACCAGGAACAAGGGTGGGCTGGGCAGCTCGGCCGTCTGCGCCTTCCCCATGCGCAGCGTGCAGCGTGCCTTCAGCGGGCTCTACAAGGAGGTGAACCGCGAGACGCAGCAGTGGTACACGGACACCAGCCCCGTGCCAGAGCCCCGGCCAGGCACGGTAGGTGGCCCCTTGGCACCTGCCCGAGCACAGGACGCAGCACTGCCTTGCTGCCCTCCTGGTCCCGATGGCTGCCACAGCATGAAACCCTTCTGAGCCCCCTCTTTCCCTGCAGTGCATCACCAGCCACACACGGCACATGAAGATCAACTCATCGCTGCAGATGCCGGATCGGGTGCTGAACTTTATCAAGGACCACTTCCTGATGGACAGCCCTGTGCGCAGCCAGCCGCTGCTGCTGCAGAGCCAGCGGCGCTACCAGCGCATCGGCGTGCACCGCGCGCAGGGCCTGCACGGCACCTACGACGTGCTGTTCCTGGGCACGGGTGGGTGCAGAGGGGGGCTCTGGTGGGCCAGGGGGTGTGCTGGGCCCTGGCAGGGCAGGGTCTGTGCCCTGCACCCCGGCCCTGCTCAGCACAGCCCCTCTGTTTGCAGACGACGGGCGGCTGCACAAGGCTGTGCGGGTGAACCGCGGTGTGCACATCATCGAGGAGATCCGCCTCTTCCCTGACGGGCAGCCCGTTCTCCAGCTGCTGCTGGACCACGACAAGGCATGGGCAAGGGCAAGGGGGGCACTGGGGGCTCAGCCTGCTCAGGTCCTGTTTGTGGGCTGGGGGACAGCAGGGGTGTGCAGGAGCCCACCCCGCTGACCCCAGCGTGTCCCCTCCTGCAGGGCCTTGTCTACGCAGCCACCTACGCAGCAGTGGCCCAGGTGCCCTTTGCCAACTGCAGCCTGTACCGCAGCTGTGGGGAGTGTGTGCTGGCCCGGGACCCCTTCTGCGCCTGGAGCTCGAACGCCTGCCGCAGGGTCACCCCACATCCCCCGGCACACTCACAGTAAGTGCCGCACCCTCTGCCATCCCCTACCCCACAGCACCCCACTGCCTGCCCTCGCTCTGTTCCCAGGCACGGGGCACAGGACATCGAGGGTGCTGACACGGAGCGGCTCTGCCTGCGGGCCAACGCCTCCCAGCCCCGGCCCCGCATCCTCCTCACCTCAGGTGAGCTCCTGCCCGTGCTGCTGTGCGAGTGTGTGTCCTGGGGCCTCCCACACATCCCGGGGGGATCCACACATCCTGCTCCACCACACTGCCATCAGTGTGCCCGCAGCGGGCTCCCCTCCCTGATATTCCCATGGGTTCTCTCTGCAGCCTCGGGCACCCTGTGCCAGCAGATCCAGCTGCCTCCCAACGCAGTGCAGTCCCTGCCGTGCCAGCTGCTCTCCAACCTGGCCTCACGGCACTGGCTGCACAACGGGGCGCTCGTCAATGCCTCCTACCTGGTGCTGCCCGACGGGGCCCTCATCCTGGTGGGCAGCCCGGAGCGCGCAGGCACCTACGAGTGCTGGTCTCTGGAGGAGGGATTCCGCCAGCTGATGGCCAGCTACTGCGTGGCCGTGCGGGAGCCAGCCCTGGGGCCGGCAGACTCGGGCAGGAAGGTGGCTGCTGGCCGTGACGCCCTGGAGACGGTCAGCACGTCCCGCAGCACCTCGGCGGTGGGCAGCGCCGCAGCACGGCTGGAGGGCAAGACCTACTGGACCGAGTTCCTGGTGATGTGTGTGCTCTTCGCTGCCGCCGTCCTGGTGCTGGCCTTCTTCGTGCTGCACCGGCACCGTGACGGCATGAAGGCGCTGCTGGAGCCCGGTGACCCCGGCCGGCACCAGAAGCCGCCCCGCAAGCCCGTGGAGAGCCTGCCCCTGAACGGCAGCAGCCTGCCCAGCACGGCTCCCGAGCACAAGGGCTACCAGGCCCTGCAGGACAACTACATCGTCAGCACCCCCGTGCACGAGCCCCCGGGACCCCCACGCGCCTTCTCTGAGTCAGAGAAGAGGCCTCTCCACGTGCGTGACAGCTTCGTGGAGGTGTCTCCCGCCTGCCAAAGACCCCGGGTGCGCCTGGGCTCCGAGATCCAGGACTCAGTGGTGTGATGGGGATGAGACCGAGCCCTCACCCACTGCTGCCTCTGCTGCGCTGAGCCTCGCTGGACGGTGCACGGCTGCCAGGGCCCGTGCCAGGGCCCGTGCCCGCAGCCTGGCACCCACACTGCGGCAGCAGCCGCCAGCCAGCGGGGTCCCGACCCTCGCGGGCTCCCTGGGCATCACCTCGTGGGTGTCAGGGGTGCCACACGCCTTCCAGGGCCCTGCAGGGTGGTTCCTGCGTCCCTGCTGCAGGCACAGACACGGTTCCTGGCCCGGGCTCTGCCAGGCCCTGACCCCTCTATGCAGAGGGCAGGAGGGGGCGGCCGCAGACCCCCCGTGCCCCAGTCACTGTGACGTCCCGCCGTGGGAGCAGGGCCACGCGCGGCCGGGCAGTGCCAGCCCCGCGGCATGTGCTGTGTGTCTGTGCTTGGTTCGTTTTTGGTATGTGGAAAATGTGAATTGTGTCCGGGGAAGGGGAGCTGGGAACGGCCTCCCCTGCGCTGGGTGGGCAGGGACACCCCTGCAGCCCCACGTGCGCGTGCAGAAATGATGTTTTTATATAAAGTCCTTCAGACTGTGTGTGCGCAGCAGGGCTGAGAGCCTTCCTAGCCAGGACCATCCTGTGGAGTGCAGCTGTGTCTGGCTCTCCCTGCAGGCAGAGGAGGATCTGCCCATGGCTTCACAGGGGGCCGGAGGACTGTGCTGGCCATCAGATCTGTGGGGTCCCCTCCTCTTGTGCTTGGCTGAGCGCTGGGCCAGGGCACACGGGGCCCTGCAGGGACAGTGGCTGTGTGCCTGGGGCTGTGCCAGCTTGGGCAGGCTGTCCCCTGGGCTGTCCTGGGGCCGTGCCTGGAGGCCTGTGCTGTGGCAGTGTGCTGCAGGGAGTCCTGTGGTAGGAGAGCACAGAGCAATGGGGTGATGCCATCCTGGCACCATGAGAAACAGGAGGTGACCAGGAATAAGAGAATTTGGTGCCTGGGGCTGGGAGGAGGTCAGCCCCCAGCAGGAGAGAGGCTGTGGCATCTCCCTTCCCAGCACCACAGTGTTGTGCTGCTTGTGGGACCCACAGCCTGCCCAGGGAGCATCAGCTCCTTGTCCCCATCCCACCTTGCTGTGGGCAGCCCTGGACACTTTGCCAGCAGGACCTGACTCTGTGGTGGCTGAGGGTGAGGCCTGGGACTGCAGCCAGGGCTGCTTTTGAGCCCTCACACAACTGGGAAGTGCCAGGACAGGGCTGGGGGAAGTGGGGAGCTCTGCACAGAGCTGGCGTGTCCGGGCAGGATTCCCCTGAGGGACCAGCACTGCCTTGCTCCCAGGTGGACCCATGCACTGAACTTCCTGCACAGCCTGTTCTGGGACATCAAAAAAGCCACTGGAGGCGTTGGCTGGTGCGCTGCCAGCAGACACAGCCCTGGGGCTGCAGGGGCACAGGCCTCAGATAGTGTCAGCACCGTGGGGCAGCGAGCTGGAAGGGCCAGGAGCAGCAGCCACTGTGTGAGGAACAGCCCTGGGAGCCCTCAGCTGCTCTGCCCCAGCGTGGGGGCTCTGCTGGAGCCCAGGCCAGGGCAGGGACAATGCCTGGACAAGGACAAAGCCCTGGTGCTGCCGTGGCACCACTCGCCTGCCCAGGGTTCCCTGGGGCTCCAGCCTGTCTTTGTGCTGCCCAGAAGGATCCCAGCGTGCAGGAGGGAGGAAGGAGCTGCCCGTGGACAGGGCTGTGGTGCAGCAGGACGTGGAGCCTGTCCCTGCAGCGGCGGCTGGCGTGCAGGCAGAGGCCTGGCAGGAGCCCATGTCCCCAACACCCTGGTGGCACCCGTCCCACAGCCGGACAAAGGCAGCAAAGAGCAAGGGTGAAACCGGAGCCCTTTAATTGTGTCCTCACAGGGACTGGGGGAGGAAGAGGCCAGGGCGGCAGCGCAGCTGCTGTGCTGGAGCAGAGAGAGAAAGGGAGGAGGAGGAGGAGGAGCACAGGCTCTGAGCACAGCCGTGGGGGCACAGCTCTGCTGTGGGGTGCCACCTGTACAGTGACTCTGCTCAGAGAAAGCACCCCCATCTGGGTTATTGCTCGTGAAAAATGATCCACGTTTTGGTTATTGCTCAGAGGATCCACGTTCGGGTTATTGCTCAGAGACATGGATCCATGTGGCAGCAGGGAGGCTCCCAGAAATACAGGAGAGGCAGGAAGAGGCTGGCAGGGCAGGCAGCTCCCTGCCTGCTGCTGGAAGGCACAAGGTAGGAAGTGGTCCTGGGGGCAGAGAGGGGCTGTGCTGGTGCAGATGGCCCCAGGCAGGAGCAGCTCTTCCTCCCTCACCTGCTGAGCTGCCCTTGGAATGCATAAGGATTCAAATTCTAATGCTAGGAGAGCAGAGGGGCTGCAGGTCCCAGATTCCTGGGACCCCCTGCTGCCAAGCAGGCACCTGAAAGGAGAGCAGGAGGGTTCCTGCCCAAGGCATTGCAGCACAGCCAGGCCATTGAGGGGCCTGTGCTCCCTGAAAGAGGAAATGGCTGAGGTCATGAGGAGCTGCAGGACCTGGAGGAGTGCTGCTGGACAGCCACGGGGCTCACAGGACAATCTTGAAGGAGCTGCAAGAGATACGACAGGGTCTGCACCTGCTTGATAGCCATACAAAGGGTTTACAAGCCCCCAGCGCTGCAGGGACCAGGATCTCCATGCAGGAGAGGCTCTGCAGAGCCAGCCTGGGGTGCAGATCCCTCAGCAGTAGAGCAGGCTTGGCACAGGGCAGCCCTGCCCTCCTGCCCCAGTGAGCAATCAGGTGATGAACCCCAGCCCACCTCTGGAGAGCAGCGCACCTGGCAAAGTCCGGGGAGCGGGAGACAACGTGCTGGAATTCGGAGAGGTTGATGGTGCCGTCCTTGTCGATGTCAGACTCCTCCAGGATCTGTGGGGGAAGGTGAGCACTCAGCTCTGTGCCTGGGCTGTGCAGTGCCCGTGCCCTGGCCAAAGGGCCTCACGTTTTGGATGAGCTGCTCCATCTCTGCGCTGCTCAGCCGGGACTCCTCGCCTTGCCCTGTCAGGCAGTTCACCAGCTGCTCCAGGTCCTTCCTGTCCAGAGTGCCATCGTCATCAAAGTCTGTGGGGAGAGGCAAGGTAGGTTTTGGCAGGGCTGCAGTGACCCCAGAGAGTCACAGGCACCGACACTGCACCACTCTGTGCGCCTCACCACGCCAAACCAACTGTTCCCACAGGGAGTTCCTAAAGCCACCGTCCCCATGGGTGCTCCAAGGGCACTGCCAGCCCTCCTGAACATCAATTCATCTCCCTGCTCCCGCTTCCTCAAGGTGCAGGGATCCCAGAACACAGCACCTGCCCCCAGCCTTACCAAAGATGCGGAAGGCATAGTGGGACTTGACGTCAGAGGTGGCAGAATCGCTGAAGACACTCAGCATATCAAGGAAGTCTTCAAAGGACATGCTGTCATCCCTGGTCTCTGAGGTTGAGAACACATGGCAGATCCGGTGCTGGAAGGGGTTTGCCTGCAGACATGGGAACAGCTCAAGGCAGGGCCGTGCTGGCTCCATCAGGCACACCTTGGCTGTGGCTGCTGCTCCAGCAGGTGAGCAGACACCCCACTCTGCCACTGCTCCATCACCCACAGCATGGCCAAACCTGTCCTGTGCACCTCCCGGGATGCAGCAGGGATAGGCAGGATCCCCTGTGGCACATCAAGAATGCCCAGGATCCTGCACAGCAGGGATCCCTGGGATCCTCAGCTGCTCAGTGGGGACAGGGAAGCTCTTTACGGGCACAGCGGGGCCGTGGTGGGTGCACGGGGCCCTGACCCGGCAGCAGCAGTGTCCCGTGCCTGCCAGGCACCATACCCGCAGCTCAGGCAGCGTCAGGATCTGGCTCTTGGGAACCCGCGCGGAGCAGGCGTTCTCCCTCTCCTCCTTTGGCAGCAGTTCACTGAACCTCTTGTAGGCACTTTAAGAGGCAAGAAAAAGAGCGGCTCTGTGGAGCGAGCGGGGTGGCAGCAGCCCGGCAGCGCTTTCCGGGGCAGAGTGGCCCGTGCCCACAGCTCCTGCCAACTCTGCCAGGGGAGAGTGCGGGCCGGGGCTTCCGTATCTGCTCTGGGAGCAGGGACGGGAGCCGGTCTGTCTGCTGCCCACCCCGGGCACCGGGGATTCAGAAGGGTCACCGCGGGCTCGGGCCGGTCCCCAGCCCTGCCCCGCTAGCCAGGGCGTCACCGGCAGCAGCCGCGGACCTTCGCCCCATCACAGCCGGCTTTCAGGGAGTGCCACCGGCACCGCCCGGCTCAGCTCAGCGTCCCGGCGGAACGGGAGCCCCGGAGCGGGGCCGGAGCTCTCCGTGCCCCGCGGACCGGGTCTGCGCCTCCACCCGCCCCACTCACGGTATTCCGGTACTTACAGCAAGATCTCCTGCTTGCTCAGGAACGTCAGCTCCTGCGGGGAGAGCACGGGTCAGCGCCGACACCGGGGCCAAGGCCCGACCCAGGGCACCAGGGGCACATTCCGGGATCGCACCGCCCTGCCGCGCCCCCCGCTGCAGCCGGTGCCGGTGCCGGTACCTGGTACTCGCCCAGCAAGTCCCGCGGGATCAGGCTGGCCGAGCCGCCCATGGCGCCGCTTCCCCCCGCACGTCACTCGCCCGCTGCCACAGCTGCCCGCCCCGGGCGGGGCGAGCACACCCACAGTACAGCCAGCCCCGCCCGCCCGGGCGCACGCCGCGCTCCCGGAACCGGCAATCGCGGAGATGACGGCGATGGCGGGAGCGGAGCCGGGCGAGCCGAGCCCCGAGGAGTTCGTGTACGGCGAGGAGGACTTCGTGCTGCAAGCGGCCGCCTGGGGCGACCCGGACTCCGCGCCCTCCCGGTTCGACCGGGCGCTGCTGGCGGGCTGGAGCGACCGTATGGAGCGGGGACTGTTCCGGTACCGGCTGGGCCCGCTGCCCACCCGCGTCCTGCCCGGCGCCGTGCGCCTCGTGGCGCAGCTGAACGAGCAGCGCAGCGCCGAGCGCCGCCCGCCGCAGCCCGTGCGCAGCCTGCGGGACCCCTTCGACCCCGGCGCCTTCAACTTCACCCGGCTGCGCCCCGCCGAGCTGCTGTTCCGCCTGCGCCGCACCGGCGGCCCGGGGCCGCCGCCCGAGCCGCTGCTGGTGGCCATCAACGCCAGCCCGCTGGAGCGGGGACACGTCCTGCTGCTGCCCGAGCCCGAGCTGCGGCTGCCGCAGCTGCTGGCGGCCCCGGCGCTGCGCGGGGCGCTGGAGGCGGCGCTGCTCAGCGCCCACCCCGGCTTCCGCGTGGGCTTCAACGGGCTGGGCGGCGGCGCCTCGGTGAACCACCTGCACCTGCACGGGCTGTACCTGGACCGGCCGCTGCCGCTGGAGGAGGCGCCGGCCGAGCCGCTGGGGCCGCGCCTGGGGCTGCTCCGCGCCGGACCGGCCCCCGCCTTTCTCTTCTTCGCGCCCGGCCCCGCCGAGCTGGAGCCGGTGTCGCGGGCCGTGTGCCGGGCGGCGGAGCACCTGGGCGCTGCCGGGCTGGCCTGCAATGTGCTGGCCACGCGGGGCGAGCCGCCGGCGGGGCCCGGGGCTGGGGGCGGCCGCGGGCTGCGGGTGCTGCTGTGGGCGCGCCGGCCGCTCTTCGGCCCCAAGGCGGGCGAGCCCTTCGCCGTGGCGCTGTGCGAGCTGGCAGGGCTGCTGCCGCTGCCCAACGAGCCGCTCTACCGGGACATCACCGAGGCGCAGGCCCTGAGCGCCATCCGCCAGCACCTGCTGCCCGAGCCCGAGCTGCTGCACCTGGGCGGGGAGCTGGCGCGGCTGCTGGGGGACTGAACCGAGGGCACGGGCAGTGGCGGGAGCACTGAACCGAGGGCACAGAAAGCGGCTGCAGAGCTGAACCGAGGGCACGGGCAGCGGCTGCTGGGGGACTGAACCGATTGCACAGACAGCGGCTGCTGGGGAACTGAACCGAGGGCACGGGCAGTGGTGGGAGCACTGAACCGATGGCACGGGCAGCGGCTGCAGAGCTGAACCGAGGGCACGAGCAGCGGCTGCAGAGCTGAACCGATAGCAGACAGTGGCTGCAGAGCTGAACCGAGGGCACGGACAATGGCTACAGCAGAGCTGAACCGATGGCACAGACAGCGGCCGGAGCGCTGACGGCTCCTGGACGGCAGGGGTCGCTGTGGGTGGAGGACACGGAAGTGGCTGTCACGTCGCCGCGCGGGGCCGCTCCGCCCGCCGTGCCCCCGTCTCTGTGGCGCCGTCGCCATGGGAACGCGGCGGACCCGGGAGCGGTGCGATGGCGGCGGCGGGCGACGACGGCGAGGGGAACGTGGGCCCGGGCCCACCCCCGGGAACCCCTCCGGGCGAGGAGGCGGCCGTCGCGGCGGCCCCCCCGGACCGTCCCGCTGCCCCCGCCGGACCCGAGCCGCGGAGGAAGCGCAGGCGAGTGCCGGGCCGCAGCTCCGCGGCAGGGTCCGGCTGGAGCTGGCCGGCCGCTGCCTCAGTCGGTCCCGGTCCCGGCCCCAGCCCAGCCCAGCCCGGCCCCACTGCTCCCAGTGGGACAGTGCCCAGCCGGTGCCCGGCGCTTCTCAGTCCCCGGGAGCCGATCCGGGATCCCGCTGACCCAAAATAAATAGTGTTCCCCTAGAATTGCCCCAACCATCCCCTGTGTGACACAGCCAGGCACGGCTCCGTGCCCAGGACCAGCCTGCCTGTCCTTAGGGCTGTACGAACCAGGGCTGGCTGGTCAGGGTGCCCGGTGTGCCCTGAGTGTGTGCGGGGGCTCGGGGCTGTGTCCCCGCTCCGTGCTCTGCCCGCTGCCTCGCTGAGCTGTCATCTCATCTCTATTCCAGTGTCCCCTCCATCAACCTGAGCGGCTGCAAGTACGAGAGTGGTGAGTCAGAGGGGTCCCTGCAGCCTTCCAGCCCACACCCGCAGGCTCTCCCGGTGCTGGCACCCCGTTCCCACTGGTTTATTTACTGCTGCCAGCGACTGGCACTGGCCCCCGTGTTAGTGGATTGAGATTTCTCCCGATTTAAAATGTGCAACATCCCCCACACTTGAATTTGCCAGCCGTCTGCTAAAAAGGGCAAGAAGGGTTCCCTCAGGTACAGTGCAAGGGAACACCTGGGGTAGAAGACAGGACCTGAGGGTTGTCAACTGTTTAAGGTAAAGTTGGTGGTGAGCAGGCAGGATCTGTACCTGGAACTCTCCCTGTGCTGTTCATCCCTGGTGGCTCCAGGGAGCTGGTCCACTCTCCCCTCCCACAAGCTGGATCTTGAAAGAACAAACTCCTGGCCCCTGAGGGGTGTTTTTAATCTACCTTGCTAAGGAATCTTGGTAAGCATGGATCCCCATCACCTCCCCAGCCCTGCCAAATGCATACTTGGCACTATCATGAACTATCCCAGCAGACACCTTTTCCCGCTGAGCTAAAGACCTTTGATTTGGGAGATTAAATCACACCTTTGCAAGATTTGTGTCTGCCTGTGAGGTGTAAGACCCATGGGAAGTTCAACCCTGCTGTTGAGGGGCCCTGGCATCTCAAGACAGGTGGAATTAGAGGGTTAAAAGCTCCCAGAACACTTGTAGCCAGAGGCTTGGGGGGTTGGCCAGATAAAACTGGTGTTCCTGACACCTTCCAAGGGGTCATGCCAATACCTTATACCTCTGAGAGGAGAACTGCAGCCGAGGGAGCTGCATGCTCCATCCCTTGTTATTCTGGGGGTGTGTCAGCCCCTGTATGCGGCTCCTCAGCCAGAGAATTGTTTCACATTGCATCCCTGGTTATTCTGGGGGTTTGTCAGTGCCTGTCCGTGTCCCCTGGCTGGCCCCTGTCACTGCTTGCCTTGGCACAGTGCGGCGGGCGGCGCAGCACTGCGGGCTGAAGGAGGCGGCGGAGAACGAGGAGTGGACGGTGTACTGGACAGACACCTCGGTCACCTTGGAGCGCCTCATGGAAATGAAGCGCTTCCAGGTAAACACAACAGCTGCCCAGCAGGAATTGCTCAGGAAGGAGGGTGGCACAAGGATGTCTGAACAGCATGTGGCAGAGTGAAACAGAAGCACCCAAAGCAGTGCCATGTGCCGTCTGTGCCTTGGCTCCAGGGCGCAGGGTCAGTGCCTTTGCTTGTGCCGTGTCCTTGGCTGGTGTCACCAGCAGCATTCAGCAGCTATGGTGGGAGCAGGAGCATTCCAGCCCTGTGATGTGCTGTAAAATAAACAGCTGTGGATGATAAACGGCTCTTATGCTGCTCCAGGGCTAAGATGGAATAGGCAGATAAATCAATAGTGAAGCTCAGATAAAGCAGCAGTAGCAAGTCTCACCTCCCCAGCAGTAGTTCAAGGCTTCCCTCTTGCTGCTGGTTCTCCATGCACAGGCTCTCCTCAGGGCTGGGATAATCCACCCCCACAGGGCCTCTGCTGATCTGGGTTTTTCTGCCCCACTTTCAGAAAATCAACCACTTCCCAGGCATGATTGAGCTGTGCCGCAAGGACCTGCTGGCTCGCAACCTGAACCGCATGCTGCGGCTCTTCCCCAAGGAGTACAACATCTTCCCCCGCACATGGTGCCTGCCAGCCGAGTGAGTGCCACGGGGAGGGCTGGCACAGGGAGGGGAGGCTGCTCACCTGCTCCTTCTGGGCACCAGAGCCCAAACCTTCACTTGCTTTGGCCCGCACCGCGGTGAGCTCCTGCACAGACCTCCCAGGGCAGGTGGAGAGGTGTGCGAGGAAAAGGTGGGATGTGGAGAGCTGGGCCAGGTCACGCAGGTCTGTGACTCCTGCACATTAGGAATGGGGTTTTGATTCATCCCCTGCAGGAATTCAGTGTGTGCTGGCCTGCAGCACTGTGGTCTCAGCACCCAGCTGTTAGGAGAGAGTTCAGAGGGGTGTTTTTTGCAGCTGCTGATAGTCACCCCTTCCTTGCACAGCTATGGAGATTTCCATACCTACAGTTCCACGAGGAAAGCAAGAACATTCATCTGCAAGCCCGACAACAGCTGCCAGGGAAAAGGGATCTTCATAACCCACCACCCGGAGGAGATCAAGCACGGGGAACACATGATCTGTCAGCAGTACATCTCTGAGGTACTGGGACAGTCCCAGAAGAGCGGGGTAGGATCCCAGTCTCCACTCTGCCAGCATCCCCCCTGCTCCCCAGGTCTCCACAGGTCTGCTGGAGCTGCTGGTGGCTGCAGCACGCTGGGGACACAGACAAAGCTTGTCCCTCTGCTGAGCAGCACAGGCAGCCAGGGCAGTTCTTCACCTCAGCCTTGCTCCTGCCCCTTTCCTCACCTCAGCCTTGCTCCTGCCTCTTTGCTCACCTCAGCCTTGCTCCTGCCCCTTTGCTCACCTCAGCCTTGCTCCTGCCCCTTTCCTCACCTCAGCCTTGCTCCTGCCACTTTCCTCACCTCAGCCTAGCTCC
>JAOTQP010000521.1:19865197-19890682 GCA_026413545.1 Cichladusa arquata
GCCTTGCTTCTCCCTTTTTCCTCACCTCAGCCTTGCTCCTGCCCCTTTCCTCACCTCAGCCTTGCTCCTGCCTCTTTGCTCACCTCAGCCTTGCTTCTCCCTTTTTCCTCACCTCAGCCTTGCTCCTGCCCCTTTCCTCACCTCAGCCTTGCTCCTGCCTCTTTGCTCACCTCAGCCTTGCTTCTCCCTTTTTCCTCACCTCAGCCTTGCTCCTGCCCCTTTCCTCACCTCAGCCTTGCTCCTGCCTCTTTACTCACCTCAGCCTTGCTCCTGCCTCTTTGCTCACAGCCCTTCCTCATCGATGGCTTCAAGTTTGACATGCGCATCTACGTGCTGGTCACATCCTGTGACCCACTGAGGATTTTTCTCTACAAGGAGGGCCTGGCCCGGTTTGCCACCATGAGGTACATCGATCGCAGCACGAGAAACCTGGTAAAAAGGAAGTTTCTAGAAAACTCATATAGTATCTGTAGATGTCAGTCCTTAAATGGTCCTGGGGGCATTCCAGGCCTTGAAAAGGCAGGTATTGGGGGTTGCAGGAGTCCCAGCTCGATGCTTTCCTGTTCTTCCTCCATTCTCCTTCCTCTTCCTTACAGAGGTATTTCAGGAGGGATAGTAGATCTACCCCAAGGCCCCACATTTGGGCTGTTTACTGACATTACCACAGAATCATGGAATTGTTTGCTTGGATGGAGCCTTAGAAGGTCTCCAACCTCAAAACTTGGTCAACAATAGATTCGTATCTGATTTCCCAGGGTCTCACCCTATCAGGCTTTGAAAACCTGCAGAATGAAGCCCCCCTGGTGTCTCTGGGCAGCATGTTCTGCTTCTGGCCCTGACGAGAGTGCTCAATTCCACACCATTCCTACTCTGCCCATGCTTCAGGCAGAAAAGAACATGGGAGTATCTGGTGGGGCTGTTCTTGTTCCTGCTTAGTGGTTCAAAGTGAACAAACATCTCTTGTGGTTCCCTGCCAGGGTGACCTCTGCATGCACCTGACCAATTATGCAATCAACAAACACAATGAGAACTTCGTCACGGACGACACGGTGGGCAGCAAGAGGTACTGGCATGTCAGAGCACTGCAAGAACACTGCCTGGGGACACTGGTTTACCTCAGCTTTCCTGGGGTGAAACAGCTGAGCCCTTACCTCCTCTTGTTCCTTGTGCAGGAAGCTGTCCACCCTGAATGCCTGGATGGCAGAGCACGGCTATGACACATCAAAGCTCTGGGAAGATATTGATGACATTGTTATAAAGACGCTGATTTCAGCTCACCCTGTGCTGAAACACAATTACCAGAGCTGCTTCTCCAACCACCCTACTGGCTGCGCCTGCTTTGAAATCCTAGGCTTTGACATTTTGCTGGATAGAAGGCTGAAGCCATGGCTGCTGGAGGTGAGCTCAGAGCTGGGGGGTTGGGATGAACAGGGCTTGTTTTAGTCAAAAGGGCCACCCTGCCCACAGAATTAACCAGGCTGTGGAGCCAAACAACCTGCTGTGAGCGGGATCCAAGGAACCCATCTCCTGCACACCATCTAACAACAGGGAGTTTCCCAAGCCTTCAGATCCCTTGTCCTGTGAGCACCCTGAATTTGTGCCAGCTGCACCCTGCCTGCACCCTGTGGGGTGGGAGCCAGGTAGCCTGTGGCACAAGTGGGCAGCACACTGCAGGAGAGAGTGCTGTGTGTGGCTTCCTGTCTCTGACACAGAGAAGAGCATCCATGGGCAGTGTGGGGCGTGGCTGGGGCCGTGGGCTGGCAGCTGGGGTGCCAGGTTAGGTTACCTGCTTGTCTTGGCAGGTGAACCACTCTCCCAGCTTCAACACGGATTCTCAGCTGGACTGTGAGGTGAAGGACGCCCTTCTGTGTGACACCTTCAACCTGATCAACGTGCACGCCTGCGACAGAAGGAAGGTGCTGGAGGAAGACAAGCGGCGCGTGAAGGAACGGCTCCTTCAGGCCAACCAGACTGTCCGTGAGTCCAGGTACTGCTGTCCCCCAGTGCTGCAGGTCCCCAGTGAGCAAAGACAGGGCATGACACAGCAGGGTAACACCTGGGCTGGCTGCTGGAAGCTCCCAGAGCCCATGGCATTGTGCAGCCTCAGAGCTCTCCCAAACCATCTGCATCCTGCAAGGAGGAGCCAGGGCTCCTCTCTGGGTGCCAGGAGATCTGTGCCACCCTGTGCTCTGACAGAGCTGTCCCCAAGCTGCCCCTGCTTGTCATCTCTTTTGCTGGGGATGGGCAGGGATGCTTACATGAGGAACCACGGCCCTGCCTCAGGAACTGGGGGTAGCCTGGGCATGGGCCCTTCTCCAGGGCAAGAGTCCTTTCCAGGGCTGAGGGTTTCCCCTTCCTCTGTCTGCATGTCCTTTCCCAAGCCTGGGTTCAATGAGCCTGCTGCCTTGCAGGCAGGGCATGGCTCTCTCCAGCTGCTGCTTCCATCAGGAGTCCTGGGATAATCCTGGGATTTGCTGAGCGTGTCAGCCCTGCACTCTACCTGTCCCAGAGCCTCCCTCCACAGCTGCCTGTCCTCCCTCCTGCTGCAGGCGCAGGGAGCAGGAGAGCAGCCAGGCTGCCTGGCTGGCACAGGCTGAGAGCTACGAGAACGAGCACCTGGGGGGGTTCCGACGCATCTACCCAGCACCTGGCACAGAGAAGTACGAGCCATTCTTCCAGCAGAGCAGGTCCCTCTTCCAGGACACAGCATCGTCCAAGGCACGGGAAGAGCATGCCAGGTATGCTGCTCCTGTGCAAACCACTTCTCACAGGTGGCAGGGAGACCACTTGCTCCTGATCCCTCCTGGGGAACAGCTCTGCTGCTTGGCAAGTGTAAGACAGCGGGGAGAGTGGGAGGAGAAAGGAAGGAGCCTGCACGTGCTGTGGCAAAGTGCATTCTTTCAGATGGACTCCAGAGAGGCAAGGGCAGTACTCCATTGACTTTTGGACCCTGGAGATACCATTTCCCAAATATCCCACTCCCTTCTGGCAAGCACAGCTTGATCCAAGGGCATTTATCTTTTTAAAAGTCTCTTTACAACCCTCCCTGTCCCATCTTTTGGCAGACTTCTATTATGGGCTATTCATACAGACTTTGGCCTGCAGTAAATGTCCTCAAGTTGAAGGCTGCCCCACAACCCTTTTGCTATTGTGGCTCTGAGCCAGTGAGTGACTCTGCTGTTCTGTGGCAGGCAGTACCTAGAGGAGATTCGCATGAAAAATGAAAAGCTGGAAGCTGCCAGCAGGAAGAAGAAAACAGAGAGGATCCAGAACAAAAGTGCAGCTCCTACAATCCACCTTGCTCACAGAAGCACCAAGTCATGGGATAGAAAGGTACCTCAGTGTCAGCGTTGTCCATGGGTTCTCCAAGTCAGTGACATGGCTCTGGGAGCTATGCTGAGCCATTGGTGCACCCATGGAGCAGAAATTCCAGTTTTGACTCCCTGCCTGAAGTTCAGAGTCAACAACTTGTGTTGGCAGTACTTGCAAGCACCTGTGTTGTGACTTTCCACTTTAGCTCTCATTGGGATCTCTGTCCCACCCTGAGACTGTAACTGTCCCCAGGGTTGGAGCAGCTCATGGCTTTGTCTCACCTGTGCATTGTCCCAGCTTCAGCTTTGCTACAGCTCAGGTGTTTCTCTGCCGAGGTGCAGCGCATACAGTACAACTCCATGCAGCCCCAGGACATCGTGGAACACGAGGAGAAGAGGAGAGTGAACTCTCTGCTGCGGCGTGAGAAGCTGATCCGAAACCTGGGCATCATCGACCAGCTTTCCCGGCTGTTCCCCACACCTGACACCCAGGGAAACTGTGTCCTCCAGAGCCAGGTAATGGCACTGCCCAGAGCCACCCCACACAGCCAGGGCAGAAGGATGGGGAGACGCGAATTGGGCACTGAGCATCTCTGGGGGGGCAGGATGGGGTTCTGCTGCAGGCAGATCAGCTGCCGTGCCTTCAGGATGATGCGAGTCTGGAATGGTGGTGGGGGCATATGTGGGGACAAAGTGTGGGATGATGCTTTAGTGAGCACCTGGGTGTGACTAGAGAGGACATTTCCTTCCCATCTCCTGCCAAGGCCTACAGAAGTGTAAGCCATGGCCATTTTCCTTCCCTCCTTCCAGCTGCATTTTCCCTGGGATGTCGTCGAGGACAACACAACCGACGATATAATGATGGTTATCTCATTCCTGGGAGTCCCAGCTCAGGAGGGCCCTAGAGCCCAGCCCCGGCCACGGCCCATGCCGGGCCCAGATCCCAACGACATGAAGAGCCTGTGTGTTGAGGGCCGGAGCGTGCTGTACCACGCGCGGGACGAGGGCTCGCGGGCGCTGGGCGGGGGCTGGCTGCAGGGCCAGGCCGCGGGGGCAACGCCCACCCAGCCCTGCGCCCACCCCAAGCGGCAGCAGCCGAGGGAGCAGCAGCTCCCTGCCTCGGGAAGCCAGGCTGAATGCTGTAAGCGTACATCACCTTCCTGGGGATGCTCCCGGCCTTGCCAGGGTGGGAGGAATGGGTGGTGGGCTGGATGGAGCTCTCAGGGGTGCTGGGACATTGAAAAAGAGTCGCCATGCTCTGCCTGGGCCACTGGAACTCTCTGTCTGAGGCTTGGAGCATCCCATTTGCAGGGACTGGGTGGTCTCCCAGGATCAAGGGTTGATGTGCAGGCACGGGGGAGTGTGAGAAGCCAGGAAAGTCAAAGGGGTGCATTAGGTCAGAAGGGACATGGTGACATGGCACAGCCCCCAGTCTCTTCCCAGGCCTCCCTCCCACCACACTGCTCCCTGCCCATGCTCACTCTCCATCCTCACCCAGCCCTGCCTGGCTCCCCAGCATCGGCTTCATCCACTTTGCAGCCTTAGGACCAGGGGAGCAGGGCAGAGGAGGGGCTGCCAGGACCAAGCCCCACTGGGAAGGGCAGTGGGGGCAGCTGACCCGCAGAGCTGCTGGCTCTGCACAGCCCCACATCTCTGTGCTGTTCCAGGTGATGCTGATAGCTCGTCATCCTCCGACAGAGGCAGCTGTCCCCCGGCCTCCCCAGCCAGCCCCGGGCAGGCCACAGGCAGTGGCATCTTTGGCCATCTGCATCCTCCCATGGCCACTGCCGTTCAGGTGGAGCACACACACGCTTCAAACCATGGCAGATCCTCATGCCAGTGTGTCACATCATGCCAGCACCTTGCCCCGTGCCAGCATGCCCCTTCACAGCATGAAAAGCACAGGTAGCATGGCCGAGGGCTCAGCCTTCCTCCCGTGTGCGCTGGAATGAGAACCGGGACTTGCAGGACAGGCTGGCTGCTTCCATCAACTCTGGAGTCGGCTGCTGAGCCCCCTGACCAGAGCCTGGGCTCCAGCCACCCGCCCCGGCTAGCTTCACCTCTGCCGGGACCGGAGACCGGTGCTCGTGTCCCTGTCCGCGCCCTGCCCGCTGCACTCGCCTCCGTGACCCACCACCGCCTGCAGCGAAGCCACCTCGCTCCGGACCCGTCGGAACCTCGCTTCCCCCGCCGGGGCCGCTCCCCCGCCGGCCCCGCCCGTTCCTGGGCCAGTTCCCGGGCCTGTCGGTGGCCATGGCGCTGCTGCTGCGGCGCGGCCTGCGGGCGGTGCCGCTGCTCGCCTGGGCCCCGCGGCGGGCGGCGGCGTCGCGGCCCGGGGACCCGGAGCCGCCGGAGCCGGCGCTGGAGGAGGCGGAGAGGTGCGGAGCGGCCGTCCCGCGCTCGGGGCTGTGCCGGCCCGGGCGCTCACGCGTGTTCCCCGCAGGGCGCGGCGGCGGCGGCGGGCGGCGCGGATGGAGCGGCTGCGGCGGGAGCTGGGCGGGGGGCGCGGAGCCCCCGAGCGCACCCTGACCTGGCAGGCGATGGAGCAGCTGCGGTGAGCGCGGGGCCGGGTGGGCAGCACCGCGCCTCCCCGCCGCCCGCCCCCTGACCGTGCCCGTGCCCGTGCCCGCAGGTTCCTGCGGCAGGAGCTGCCCGAGGAGTGGCCGCTGGAGCGCCTGGCACAGGGGTTCGGTGTCAGCACTGACGTGGTGCGGCGGGTGCTGCGGAGCCGCGGCTGCCCCTCGCCGCGCCGCCGCCTGCGGCAGGACCAGCGGGCGCTGAGCGGCACCACCGCCGCAGCACCGGCGGGACGGGGAGCGGGGGACGGGCGCGAGGTGCGCGCCCCCGACGGGACGCTGCTGTACCGGCTGCCGCGGGGCTGGGGCGGGCCGGGGCCCGGCGCGCAATAAACGGAGTTGGGACCCGCCTCCGCCTGTGCCGCTTCCGTCGCGCCGGGCGCGGGCTGCGGGGATGAGCTCCGAGGGGCCCGCAATGGGCTCCGAGGCCGCGGAGATGAGCTCCGGGACCCCGGGGATGGGCTCTGAGGGGCCGGCGATGGGTTCCGAGGTGGCGCGGCTGCTGGAGGCGGTGGACTTCGCGGCCAGGAAACACAAGGAGCAGCGGCGTTTGGATCCCGAGGGCACCCCCTACATCAACCACCCCGTCGGTGCGGAAACCCCGCGTCCCGCTCCCGGGAGACCCCTGCGGCCCCTCTCCCCCTCACCCCCGGGATCCCTCCTGCCCCGGAGCGCTGCCGATCCCCGGAGCCCCTCATTTGGTCCCTGGAGAGAACCGTGTCCTTCAGCCCGATGGGGCAGAGCTTCCGAAGCACTGCAGCCCTGGCCCCTGTCCCAGCCCTGTGTCTGGTTGTGTTGCTGTGGATGGGGCGCACGGGAGCTGCGCAGGGGCCCCTGTGCCACAATCGCACCTGCCAGGCCTGGGGGCAGCTTCCACCTTGGGGCAGTGCCAGCGCCTGGGACCTTCCTGGCTGCCCAACGCTGGACGTGCCCGTGGGGTTTCCCCCGCCCAGGGTCGATCTCCGGGGAACCTCCCTGCCCACCGTGCGGGGCAGCCCCCGTGCTACCCACGGGAGCCGCTGTCCCGGCCCGGAGCTGCCTGTTCCCCGGTGCCTCCTCCCACCTTTCCGTTCTCGCTGCAGGCGTCGCCAGGATCCTGGCACACGAGGCCGGCGTGGCGGACATAGTGGTGCTGCAGGTAACGCCCTGCCCTGCCCTCCCTGCCCGTTCCCCGGCGCTCGGCCCGGACCCCCGCAGTGCCCCTCGTCCCCTCCTCGCCGCAGGCCGCCCTCCTGCACGACACCGTGGAGGACACGGACACCACGTTCTCCGAGATCGAGGAGCGGTTCGGCGCGGAGGTGCGGCGCGTGGTGGAGGAGGTGACGGACGACAAGAGCTTGCCCAAGGCGGAGCGGAAGCGGCTGCAGATCGAGCGCGCTCCCGCCTGCAGCCGGCGCGCCAAGCTGGTCAAGCTGGCGGACAAGCTGCACAACCTGCGGGACCTGAACCGCTGCACCCCGCGAGGTACCGCCCGCGCCGGGGCGGCGGCGCCGCGGGGACGGGGACGGGCCCGGCAGGTCCCGGGCAGCAGCACGGCTACGGCTGCGGGCTGTGCCGAGGGGCAGAGGAGCCCCGGGGCTGCCCTGGGCCCGGGCGGCAGTGGCGGGAGCGGGGGCACTGTGTGTCTGTCTGTCTGTCTGTGTCTGTGTCCGTGTCTGTCTCCGTGCGTGTGGGGCCGTGTTGGAGTACGCGGGGCTGCCGTTGCTGTCGGTATGACAACGCCGGAAGTGACGTCGCGCGTGTCTCCGCAGGCTGGTCGGAGGAGCGCGTGCAGGAGTACTTCCGGTGGGCGGCGCGCGTGGTGTCGGGGCTGCGCGGGACCAGCGCGGCCCTGGAGGGGGCGCTGCAGCGCCTGTTCGAGGAGCGCGGCGTGCCCACGTGACCGCCTCGGCCAATAAACGTGCTCAGAGCTCGGCGTCCTTGGGTTGCTATGGTACCGCGCGCTTCCGGCGCCGTCGCCGTCGAGTTCCGGCCGCGCCGCGCCCGCGCTCAGGCGTTCCGGGTGCCGCGCCGGCCCCCGCCATGGCGCTCGCTGGGCGGCGCGACGCGCCCGAGGCGCCAGACTTCGGGATCCTGAAGCGGCTGGCGCGGGACCAGCTCGTCTACCTGCTGGAGCAGGTGCGGGGGCAGCCCGAGACGGGGATCCCGCAGCGGGGCGGGCGCGGGGAGCCTGCGGGACCGGTGCTGGCCCTGGGCTCGGGGGCTGGGGTCGGGGCGCGGTGCGGGGCAGCCGCGGGTGCCGGCCCATGCCCACCTGCCCGCAGCTCCCCGGGAGGAAGGACCTGTTCATCGAGGCCGACCTGATGAGCCCCCTGGACCGCATCGCCAACGTGTCCATCCTGAAGGTACCGCGGGCCCCGCTCGGGCCGCCCCTGCCGCTGGCCGCCGCCGCCCGCGCCCACCCCGCGCCTGTCCCCGCAGCAGCACGACGTGGACAAGCTGTACAAGGTGGAGACCCGGCCGGGCCCCGGCGCCAGCGACCAGTGAGTGAGTGCCCCGCGGCGGGGCTGCCGGGCCGGGCTGGAGAGAAGGGTACGGGCAGCCCCGGGGTACGAGCAGCCCCAGGGTACGGGCAGCCCCGGGGTACGAGCAGCCCGGGGTACGGGCAGCCCCGGGGTACGGGCAGCCCCGGGGTACGGGCAGCCCCGGGTTACGGGAGCAGCCCCGGGGTACGGGAGCAGCCCCGGGGTACGGGAGCAGCCCCGGGGTACGAGCAGCCCCGGGGTACGGGCAGCCCCGGGGTATGGGCAGCCCCAGGGTACGGGCAGCCCCAGGTTCAGGCAGGCCGGGGTACGAGCAGCCCCGGGTCCGTGAGCAGTCTCTGGGTACGGGCAGCCCCGGTACGGGAGCAGCCCCGGTACGGGAGCAGCCCCGGTACGGGAGCAGCCCCGGTATGGGAGCAGTCCCTGGGTACGGGAGCAGCAGCCCCGGGGTACGGGCAGCCCCGGGGTACGGGCAGCCCCGGTACGAGCAGCCCCAGGGTACAAGCAGCCCCGGGGTACGGGCAGCCCCGGGTCCGTGAGCAGCCCCTGGGTACGGGCAGCCCCGGTACGGGAGCAGCCCCGGTACGAGCAGCCCTCGCTCCCCTCTGTCGCTCAGGTTCTGCTTCCTGGTGCGGCCGCGGGTCAGGACCATGCGGTTCATCGCGGGTGAGTGTGGCCCCGGTGCTGCCCCTCGGCTGCTCCGGGCCGTGGCTGTGCCCGGGCCCGAGGGGCTCTCGGCGAGCTCCCGGGGTCTCACCGTGCCTGGGGCAGTCACTGGGCTCGGAGAGCCCGGGGGAGCTGTGTCTGGCAGGGTGGGCAGCTCAGCTCTGCAGGGGCTGTGCGGGCTGTCCACAGATATTGTCAACGCTGACAAGATGTCAGGGAGGAGCAGGAAGTACAAAATCATCTTCAGCCCCCAGAAGGTTAGTGGGACTCATTCCCCTGTCACTCTGTGCCTGCCCAGCCTTTGCACTTCCCACTCCTTCTATAGGCACCAAATATTGTTTGCTTCTAACCCAGAAATGTTTAAGTAAACCCAAGCGTTGTGTAAGGAAGGGCGCTGGGCCCTTCCAGAGTTTTTCCTGCTCAGAGCATGCTTGGCCCTGAGGGTCTCCCCTTCCCTTCCAGTTCTATGCTTGCGAGATGGTGCTGGAGGAAGAGGGGGTCTTTGGTGGTGAGTGGGGCTGCAGTGCTGGCTCGGGGCAGCTGGCACTGCATGGTTCCAGTTAAATCCCAGTGCTGGCATCCCTGTGTGGGCAGGGACAGGAAGGTGGGCAGGGAGCATGGGTTCTCTCAGGGCTGACAGGTGTGTGCCCACACAGCATCAGCCTCTCTCTTCTGCCTGAGGAGAGGAGACTTGTCCTGCCACCCATCCTGTCTGAAGCTCCACAGGCCCTGTTTTGGGGCTGCTGTGATTCTTGGGGCTGTTCTTGCCCAGGGCTGCATAAGTGTCCCCTACCCCTGTCCTGAGCACAGATGTCACCTGCGATGAATGGTCCTTCTACCTGCTGCCCCTGGATGAAGACATCATCAGCATGGAGCTGCCCGAGTTCTTCCGCGACTACTTTCTGGTCAGTGGGACACTGGTGGGGTGACAGCCCTTCCTGTGCCCTGTGCCTCACTGGGGACAAGGTTCTGTTCAGAGAGGAGGTGTCTGGTGTCCTGCTCAGCCCCTCAGTGCACCACAGGCCCCATGTGCTCCCCAGGGGCAGCTTTTGTTGGGAGTGACCCCTCTGCCCCTGGCTGAGCAGCTTTGGGCCATCCCACTGTGTTCCTGGGATGAATCTCTGTGCCCAGCCCAGTCTCCTGCCATGGCAGTCCTTCCCTGCCAGCTGCCACACTCGCTCCCTCATCCTGCAGGAGGGAGATCACCGCTGGATCAACCCCGTGGCCAGAGCCCTGCAGCTGCTGAACTCCCTTTATGGCCCTTTTGGGAAGACGTATGGCATCGGCCGCTCTGCTAAGGTGTGGCTGGCACCCCTTGGGTCCCCAGCAGGGGTGCAGGGACCTGGACCCCACCAGCGACAGGGCAGCACATCACCACAGAGGTGTCACTGCGCTGTGCCTCCTCCTGGGCAGGTTTTTGGGGGGTCCCGTGTGCCGAGGCGGGCAGTGGAGGGGTGGCTGCTGCTCGCTGGGGTGTGGTGGAGCCCTCCGTGCCCTGAGGGGGGGAGCATTTGTGCCTGCCCTTGGCTGTGAGTCCTGCTGTGTGTCAGGGCCCTGGGTGGGAGCCTGGGGCTGCCCTGCACCCTCTGCCCCTCACAGATGAGCTACGAGCTGTGGCGGGACCTGGAGGAGGAGAGCGAGAGCGAAGGCCAGGGCAGGAAGCCTGAGATTGGACATGTCTTCCTCATGGACAGAGGTGGGCTGAGGCAAGGGCAGCGGCTGGAGGGATGCAGTTTGGGCAGCAGGGCCCCCAGAGGGGCAGGGAAAGCCTCTGTGGGGTGGCAGGAGGAGCGGGAGGGCAGCCTGGCTGTGCTCTGCTTGCAGACACGGACTACGTGACAGCACTCTGCTCCCAGGTGGTCTACGAGGGGCTCGTGGATGACACCTTCCGCATCAAGTGTGGTGGGTGACTGGGGGATGGCGACGGGGCAGAATGGGGCTGTGCACTCACAATGGGGCTGTGCACTCAGAACAGGGCTGTGCACTCAGAGTGGGGCAGAATGGGGCTGTGCACTCACAATGGGGCTGTGCACTCACAGTGGGGCAGAACAGGGCTGTGCACTCACAGTGGGGCAGAATGGGGCTGTGCACTCAGAGTGGGGCAGCACGGGGCTGTGCACTCAGAACAGGGCTGTGCACTCACCCAGCCAGCATCTGCAGGGTTTGTGCCTGGCACTTTCAGGTGCTGTCCCACAGGGACAGTCCCAGTGTGGGATGCTGCTGGAGGTCATCCACAGGGACAGTCCTCACTTTGACTGGGCTCTGGCATCCCCTGTCTCTGCTGCCTCTTACAGCAAGGCTTGTGCACGTGGGGATGTTGCTATGTCTGGGACAAAGCAGCTCTTCGCTTTTCCCTGCAGGCAGCGTGGATTTTGGGCCAGAAGTCACCTCTTCTGACAAGAGTATTAAGGTGCTGCTCAATTCCCAGGACAAAGTGAGTCCTCAGAAGCCTCGGGGGAGTCCCCTTGGGAGGAGGCAGAGTGGACCATTCCCTCCCCCAAACTTGAGCAGGAGTGGCTGGGGGCTGCTGGGCCACCGAGCATGGGTTCAGGCACAGACAGAGAAACCTGGTGCAGCTCCAATTCTGAACCTGTCAGAGTCCCTGCATGCAGGGCTGTGTCACAAATGAGTGATTTAATGTCACTAAAGGAATCACCAGCAAAGGTATCCACAAAAATGGGTTGAATATAAAAGCCACAGCATGACAAAGTTCTAAATGGTTAAAGCACATGGATGAAAAGCAAGAAATAATTATAAATCAATCAATCCAAAACAAAATCAACCCAAAAATATCTATGTGGAGGTGGAGGTGGGGAATGAGGGGGGAATCAAAAGGATAGGAAAGGGTAAGGATAGAAAGCAATACAGAAAACCCTCCTGTTGACTCACAAGGTTCACAGTAATTTTCCATCCTGGCTACAGTTCAGGTTGGTATTTAACTATGGAATTTGACAAGGAAAATATTATTCCACTTGGGGTTTTATTCAGGTTACAAAAATAAGTTTCCCAGGCTGTTCATTTAACAACGGGACAGTACTAGTTCCTAGGAGGAGAGAGTGTTTCTGCTAAGCTGGGGAGGAGCTCAGCCCAGGTGCTGTTCAACAAGGCTGATCCCTGAGGAGCATTTCTCACATGATGGTGTGGCCTGGGTCCGAGGGATGCACCGACAGGCTGCTGTGCTACCAGCCAGGGTTTGGGGGCTCAGGATGGCACAGGGTGGCACGTGGCCAGTGTGCTGTGCAGGCTGCTGGCAGTGCTGGCCCTGGGCTCTGTCTGCAGCCATGCTGCTCCCGCAGGTGTTCAGCCAGATTCGCAACGAGCACTTCTCCAGCGTGTTTGGCTTCCTGAGCCAGAAGTCACGGAACCTGCAGGCTCAGTACGACGTGAGTGCCATCCTGGCCTGGGGTGCCTGTGGCTCTGTCCCTCACAGCCAGGCCACCACCCCCTGCTCTCCCTCCGCAGCGGCGCCGGGGCATGGACATCAAGCAGATGAAGGACTTTGTGTCCCAGGAGCTGAAGGGACTGAAGCAGGAGCATCGCCTGCTGAGCCTGCGTAGGAGCCTGGGGGAGGGAGGGACGGGCTCTCGGCTGTTCTGGGAGTGCTGGAGCTCTGGGGGAAGCAGGGGGTCGAGGAGCCCTGGATGTGCCCAGAGGGCAGGGCAGGGGCTGCTGGCATGTGCCAACAGTGCCTGCCGAGCCCCTTCCCCTCCAAAGCCCCTGTGTCTCTTGGTTGTGTAGATATTGGTGCCTGTGAGTCTATCATGAAAAAGAAAACCAAGCAGGACTTCCAAGAGACCATCAAGGCAGAACACTGTGAGTGCTGCTCCATGCCCTGTGTGTGCCCACCCCTGCCCCAGTCCGACCCATGGCCCTGATTGCCCCAGGCCTAGGCGTGTTCCTCATGTGGCCACCACCCTCCCAGCCCTTTGTTTGAGGCTGTCTCAAGATCCTAAATAGGGTCAGGCTGAGAGGGAATGTGTGGTGGAGTGGGGGCCCCATTTCCTGGGTGCTGGGAGGGCAGTGGAGCCCAGAGCCCAGCTCAGTGGGCTGGCAAGAGCCCTGGGGTGATGCTGCCTGTGCCCCTGCCACAGCACTGCTGGAGGGCTTTGACATCCGTGAGAGCACCAGCTTCATCGAGGAGCACATTGACCGGCAGGTGAGCCCCGGGTCCCAGCCTGCTGCAGCTGCCCCGTGCTGCCCCTGCTCCCCCTGCTCAGCCCTGCTCCCCACAGGTGTCCCCCATCGAGAGCCTGCGCCTCATGTGCCTCCTGTCCATCACAGAAAACGGTGAGTGCCCGCTGGGCTGGGCACGGCAGTGGCACCGAGCCCCAGCCCTGGCACAGAGCTCACCTGTGCTCCCCACAGGTCTGGTGCCCAAGGACTACCGCTCCCTGAAAACCCAGTACCTGCAGGTGAGGGCTGAGTCGCTGCAGAGCAGGAGCTGTGTCAGGGGGGTTCCCTCCTCTCCCCTCGCTGTGGTGCTGGGCAGCAGCACTCGTGGGGGTCCACAGGCCCTTCAGGAGCCCCAGCACGCCCAGGCTGTCTCTGCGGGACAGACCCTGCTCCACAGGCTCCAGCTGCCCCTGCCCTGCGCTTGCTGGGGCTCTGAGCAGAGGGAACACCTGTCTGCTGCCCGTGCTGGCACAAGGGCTGCACGCTCATCCTGCTGCCCCATTCCCAGAGCTACGGGCCCGAGCACTTGCTGACCTTCCACAACCTCAAGCGCATGGGGCTGCTGACAGAGCAGTCAGCTGGGGAGACCCTGACGGCCATGGAGAGCAAAGTCAGCAAGCTGGTGACAGACCGTGCTGCAGGTGAGCCAGCCCATGGCCCTGGAGCCTGGGGAGGGCAGCTGCTGCCACAGATCTGCCTGCAGGCACGGGGCAAACGCGTGGGCTGCCAGCAGCAAGGTGTCTGCAGCGACGCTGCTGCAGGCGGGGCTGGCAAACACCAAACATTCACACAGCTCTGAACATCTCTGCCAGCCTGGGTCTGGGGTACAGACAGAGCCTCTTGCGATGTTTCTCCTTGTCATGTTTTCCAGGAAAGATCACAGATGCATTCAATTCTTTGGCGAGGAAGAGTAATTTCCGAGCCATAAGCAAGAAGCTGGGGTTGGTACGTCCTCCAGGGGTGCTGGCTGGGCACATTGCCCACGGAGCAGAGAGCTCTGCTTGGCCTGTGCCCGTGCCCAGGCTGCAGGCTTGGCACCTTGGGGGCACAGCTCAGTGCCAGAGCTGCTCCAGGCTTCTCCTCGGGGCTGGAGCTTCCCCCTGACCCTGATCCTGTGAGCATGGTGCAGCTCTGGGGCTTTCCTTGTGCCCTTCAGACACTGCAGTGGCACTGGGCAGCCAGCCCTGTGTCCTCCATCCTCAGGCAGAGGTCTGAGGGTGCTGGCAAGGTGACATTTCTGTCCCTGGCCCTGCTGCACAGCCCACCCAGGCCTGTGATGGTGGCTCTGCACAGTGGGGCAGGAGGTGGGGACAGAGCCGTGCTCCAGGTGCCTGTCCCTCCTCACCCCTGTGCCTCTGAGGGGGTGAGGCCCCAGGCACACTGCTCCTGTACCCTTGGTGTCACCTGTCACTGCAGATCCCTCGGCTGGATGGCGAGTACGACCTCAAAATGCCTCGGGACATGGCGTATGTTTTTGGCGGGGCCTACGTGCCCCTGAGCTGCAAGATCATCGAGCAGGTGAGCTCTTCTGCCACTGCAGAGAGCCGGGCACGTCCCCTCGAGCCCCTGCCTCCTTCTGGGGAGGCCAGCAGTTCCTCTGCTCAGAGCTGATGGTGGTCACATCCTGCTCGGAGCCTGCTGAGCAGTGCCCAGCAGCCACCCTGTCACCGTGACACCTTGTCACCCTGTCACCCTCAGGTGCTGGAGCGCCGGGGCTGGCAGGGCCTGGAGGAGGTGGTGCGGCTGCTCAATGGCAACGAGTTCAGTGCCTCAGGTAGTTTTGGGGGTTGGGGGCGGCGGGGCTGGAGCTGGCAGGGCTCACAGCGCTGCTCCCCACGCAGACAGCACCGTGGAGGACAACCCTGCCTGCGAGGCCCAGCGCGTGGTGCTCGCCGTGTTCCTGGGCGGCTGCACCTTCTCCGAGATCGCGGCGCTCCGCTTCCTGGGGAAGGAGAGAGGTGGGGAGGGGAAGGGGCAGCACACGGCTGTCCTGGGAAATGCACGGGGGTGGGTCTGGCAGTGTCGGTGCTGCCCCACAGCACTGCCCGGGCACCGACCGGCCTTTCCTACAGGGTGCAAGTTCATCTTCCTGACCACGGCCATCACCAACAGCGCCCGCATGATGGAGGCCATGATCGAGGCCAAGGCCTGAGCGCCGGAGGGGCCGAGGGAAGGGCGCCAGTAAAATCTGTGCTGACAACGAGCCTGGCTAGGGCTGTGTGTGTGAGGGGGGCGCTGGCGGGGCCGGTGCGGGACGGGCGCGGCCCGGGCGCGGCCCGGGAGAGCCGTGAGGCGGGCGCGGGGACGCGCAGGCACCGCCCGGGCTCCGTGCGCGCTCACAGCCGTGAGCGCGCGCTGGCGCCGTTAGCCGCGCAGGACGCGGCGGCGCTCTCGCTGCGGATTGGCTGGGAGCGCCCAGCGCTCTGCGCCGCCATTGGCTGGGGGCGGCTTGGGGCGGGGCGGAAGCGCGGCCCGGATGGCGGTTAGGGGCGGGGCGGCGGCGGCGCGGCAGCCAATCAGCGCGGCCGTGACAGGAGTTCGAATCGGCGCAGCGGCGGCGATGGAGCGCGGAGGGACGAGGAAAAGGTGCGGCCCCGGGAGCCGGGAACTGGGGACAGCCGGGGGGACCGGGGATCGCGGGGACCGGGAATCCGAGCGGGGGGCGCGGCCGGGAGGGAGCGCGGGGAGCTGGGGCGGGCAGCGCCGGCGGGCCGGGCGGTGGCCGGGGCGGCTCTCGGCCTGTTCCCGGCCGCTGACGGCCCGCGCTGCCCTCAGCGAGGTGCTGGCGGCCGAGGCCGTGACCTGCCTGAACCGGGCCATGGCGGCGCTGCGGGACATCTGGGAAGAGATCGGCATTCCCGAGGAGCAGCGGCTGGAGCGCACCGACACCGTCAGGAAGCACATCAAGGTGAGCGGCGGGGGGCGCCGGTTCTTGTGCTGGGACCCGGGAGGCTCGCGGTGAGCTCACCCAGGCTGCTGCGGGCACCGGGGGGCCCTGCCGGCTGTTCCCGTGCTCTGCCCCGCCCTGGGCAGCCCCGTCCTCCCACGGTGCCCACACCTGTGTGTAACCACACCTGTGTGTAACCACACCTGTGCTGCAGAACCTCCTGGACATGATGGTGGCGGAGGAGGAAAGCCTGAAGGAGCGTCTCCTGAAGAGCATCGTCCTGTGTCGGAAGGAGCTGGACACTCTCTGCAGGGAGCTGCAGCTGGGCCCCTTTGAGGTGAGCTGTGGGATCCTGGGGTCCTTCTGACAGCCGTGCTGCTGCCTGGTCTCTGTCTGGGTGTCTCAAGAGGCCAGAGCTTAGAAGGCAAATATCTAATCAAAACTGCTTTTCTGGATGCTTGATAGATAGAGCTGAGGGCTTTGTTGCTCCTCACAGGCCAGGCATTGCTAGGTGGTTCTGTGGTGTTCTCCAGCACCTTGTTTTGTGTGTTGCTGGTGTTCGTGCACCTTCCTGAGGAGCACATTGCTCAGACCCAGGCCTGGTGGCCCCTGTCTTTGTATAAAAACCTAAAGCATGAGCCAGATGCTGGAGAAGTGTGGAACAGAGCTGATTTCTGGCCTCTTGCAGACAGAGGAGGAAAGCACTATCCTGCAGATGGAGAAAAACCTGCGCACGTGTGTGGAGGTGCTGCAGAAGCAGAAGCGGGACCGCAAGCAGGAGCTGAAGGCCCTGCAGGAACAGGACCAAGCCCTGTGTGACATCCTGTGCACACCTCTGTTCAGCATTGACACTAACAGCGTGCCCAGCCTGGAGGACCTGGACCGCTACCGGCGCCATGTGGCCTCCCTCAACAGCCTGAAGGTGAGCCTGGAGGGTGAGGGGGTCACTGAGGGGGTCACTGAGGGCCCACAAGGGCCCCCTGGTTCCTCACACTGCCCTCACCTCCAGGAGCAAAGGCAGGAGGAGTTTGTCAGCAACAAGCGTCAGATCATTCTGCTGATGGAGGAGCTGGACCACACCCCGGACACCAGCTTCGAGCGGGACGTGGTGTGTGAGGATGAGAAGGTGTTCTGCCTGTCCAAGGACAACATCATGGCCCTCCAGAAACTGCTGCAGCAGGTATGTCCTGCTCTGAGGCAGTTTTGGGGGCTGTGTGTGTGCTGGCAGCAGCTGCCACCGTGATGTGAGAGCAACCGCTGGGTTTTGGCAAGGCTGTGTGCTAGAACACCCTTCTCAGGGGGCTCGTGTGCCACGTGTGTGGCTTTGCAGGCACACAGAGGCCAAGGCTGTGCTGATGCCCTGCTCCCTGTCCCTGCAGCTGGAAGCCCAGCGGGCCCTGAACGAGGCTGTGTGCACGGAGCTGCGCGCCAGGATCGTCGCGCTCTGGGAACGGCTGCAGATCCCAGAGGAGGAGAGAGAGTCCTCGGCCGTGCACCTGTCTTGGTCCAGAGTCAAAACCAGGAGAGCTGTAAGAGCCCTGCTGTGCTCATGGTGGGAGTGCTGGGGATGCAGGGGAGCGGTGAGGGGAGCAGGCCAAATCCTGCCTGCAGGGAGAGAGGAGCTGGAGGGTGGTGCTGGCAGCTGCCTCTTTCTAGAGAGTGGCTCACACAGAAGATGAACGCTGTTCTCCTCCTCTTCCTCCCTGACCTGTGATCTGTCCTGAGGGCAGTTGCAGCAGGAAGTGGACCGTCTGGAGGAGCTGAAGCTGCAGAACATGAAATCTGTGATCCATGCAATCCGGGCAGAGCTGGCTGACTATTGGGACAAATGCTTCTACAGCCAGGAGCAGAGGGAAAACTTCAGCCCCTTCTATGATGGTGGGTGCTGGCTGGCCAGGCAGTTTTAGGGAGGGATCCCAGGGGTTCCAGCCCCTGACCTGACTGTTGTGCCCTTCCAGAGGATTTCACAGAGACCCTGCTCGAGCTGCATGATGCTGAGGTGGGCAAGATGAAGGTCTACTACGAAACACACAAAGATCTGTTTGAGGCTGTTCAGAAATGGGAGGAGAATTGGAAGCTGTTCCTGGAGCTGGAGGTATTGTCCAGGCAGCAGCATGCCGGGTCATGGGTCAGTGTGTGCCTCTGCTCCCATGGGAGAGCGCTCTGGGAAGGAGCAGGGAGGCAGTGGGAGGTCATGGTGAGCCAGTGAGGTGCTGTGTTTCGAGCACTGGGGTGTTTGTGCAGGGCTGGCTCCTCTGGGGCCTTCACCATGTGAGGTTGAGGGGATTGGGTGGTGTGTTTGTCTCTCCTGACAACCCTTCTCTACCAGAGGAAAGCAGCTGACCCCAGTCGCTTCACCAATCGTGGAGGAAACCTTCTGAAGGAGGAGAAGCAGCGAGCAAAGCTGCAGAAGACACTGTCCAAGGTAGGTCCAGCCCTGGGGAAGGACCTGTGGTCCCACTGACAGAGGAAAAGGGACACCTGTGTTTAGGGCAGCCCCTACACTGCTCTCATGTCCTGATCAGCTGCAGGAGGAGCTGGAGAAAAAGGTCCAGGCCTGGGAGCAGGAGTTCAAGGGAGCTTTCCTGGTGAAGGGCCAGCAGTTCATGGAGTATGTGTCGGAGCAGTGGCAGCTCTACCGTCTAGAGAAGGAGAAGGAGAAGCAGGAGCGAGTGAGTACAGAGCTGAGCATGTTGGCTTCTGCCTGGGAGTGTCCCTGGCTCCTGCCTAAGAATGCCAGCCTAGGGCTGTCCCAGCTTGGAAGGAGCAGGCAGTGGGGCTGGTGCCCATTGCTGTCACATCCACGTGGGCTGAGCCCCTTTCTGGCCCTGGCTGTGCCAGAGGTGACACCTGGCTCTATACCTGTGATGTCTGATGAAGTTCCTGCTGTGTGGCTGTGCCAGGCTGCCGGCAGGGCAGTGCCCCTGGCAGTCACAGCTGCAGCAGCTCCATGTGCTCAGGTGTGTAAGTGCAGGTGTCTCCCCCAGCACCTGAAGAAGAGCAGGGAGATGGAGGCCGAGATGCTGTACGGCAGCACCCCACGGACCCCCATCAAACGGCGCATGCTCAGCCCCCACGCTCCTGCCAAAGTAAGCAAGGTAAAATGTCCCTGTCCCCAGGGCAGTGCCTGCAGCTGAGCACAGCCTTGGGCTGGCCCTGGCCCCATGCAGAGGTGTGGGAAGGCCCGTGGGAAGCTGCCCTGTGTGACGTGTGCTCTGCTTTCTCCTCAGCTCCACGGCACCTTCAATGCCAGCACCACTCCCAACACCACGGTTCGCACGGCCTTCGGGGGGCCCATCGCCCACTCGCCCACATCTCGGCTGCCACCCTCTGGGAAGAAGGTGAGAGTCCCTGCCCTGGTGAGCTGAGGTGGTGCAGTTCTTCCTGCTGTCACCCCATGGCTCGCTGCCTGCCCTGCTGAGCTTGTGGGGAACAGAAGCCCCTGTTTGTCTGCAGTCTGCTCTGTGGGGCTACTGCCATCCTGCTGGGGTGTTTCTGGGACCTGAGGGAGGAGGAGGACGAGGGTGCCAGGAAATCTTTCTCCAGCCCAGATTTCTAGTACCCCTGTTCCTTAGTGCTGAGCCTGCAGCTTGGGGGAACCTTCAAAATGTGTGTGTGCTGCCAGACAGGGCCTGAGCATCCTTGTCTGGTGAGCAGCATCCCTGCCTATGAGATGGGCGTTAAAGTCCCTTCCCAGCCACGTCATTCCAGGATTCTGTGATTCTGTGCTGTTTCAGGACCCCGGAGTCTGGAGAGCTCCTGGAGCCTGACGCTGCTCTGGCTCCACAGAGCAACGGGCACTGGAGCTGCCGCAGCTCTGCTGCCCCTGCTCGGTTCCTGCCTCCCGTAACTGTCGCTCTTCCCGCAGTTCGGCCGCACCCAGAGCTCCGCCCGCACGGCAGCGCCGCCCCGAGCCCGCCTGAGGGAGCGCAACAAGGAAAACATGTCCCCCCTGAGCGGTGGGTGCACCCCCACAGCCCCTGCCCAGCGTAACCACAGCGTTAGTTCTGTTGCCAGCACCTATTCTGAGTTTGCGGTAATTCACCTCTTCTAACCCCCCCCCCCCCGCTGCACAGCACCTTTGCTCCCCCCTGTGTCCCCCCAGTGTCCCCTGACAGAGTGGCTGCTCCTGCCCCTGCCTGTGACTCCCCTTGAGCTGCAGTTGGTGGCAGAGGGCTCAGAGCAGCAGCCCAGAGGCCAGGCTGTGGTTGGGACACACCTGTGCAGGGACAGAGCCCTGAGGCTGGAGTGAGCAGAGGCTGCAGGGGGGCTGCTTTCCTCTCTCAGGGTGGGGGACCTGGGGGCCCTGGACAGCCTCTGTCCTCCCATCAGGCTGGGCTGAGCCACAGATTTACGGTTGTGTGACACCACCAAAAGTTTTTTACTCTTTATACATTTCAGTAAAGAAAGGCATTAATGTTCATTGGCTACAAGTTACATAGTTCCCATACTAATTACCATAATTCCCATATTAATTTGGATTCCATCTCCTTGCCTCTCTCTGTCCCCCCTGAGCTCTGAGGCAGCAGCGCCCTCCCTTCCCTCATCCCTCTCTCTCACTCCTTGTTCCCACAGCGCGGACTTTCAAAGGTTTCCAGCTTTGACAGCGCCTCTGACGTTCTCAACTCCACCACCAACCATGCTGCGTGCTGAATCCCTGCTCTGGCACTGAGGCAGGGCCTTGCAGCCTCTCCTGCTCCACCATCACCCTCCCCTCGGCTGCTGCCTTAGAAATGTGCTTTTATTTAAAAAAAATTATAGGTGTTGTGAATAAAGTCCTTGTACAGCCCCCACCTCTGAGTGTATTTGAGGGGGTCCCTGGGGCGGGGCACACAGAGCCATGGGACTTGGCTGAAAGCCAGGAAACTTGTGATATGAGACAACAACAAAGAACAAAGGAAAAACAATTCATTCCCTCCTTCCAACTGTGTTCAGCTTCCCCAGGACAGGGGAGCAGGGCCCATCACAGCAATGGTAACTTGGGGACAAAACCACTACTGCTCTGAGCATCCCCCCGTTTTCCTTCTCTACTTTCCACACTGGCCGTGATCCCACAGGGTCTGGGATCCCTCTGGGGTCAGCTGGGGGGTCCAGCTCTGTCCCAGCTCCCCACAAGTTCCTCTGCCCTCCCTAGAGGAGCAGAACTGCCCTCAGCTCTGGGCCAGTGCTGCTCAGCCACAACATCCCTGAATTACCGTGTTCACAAATCCCAGGCACAGCCCCGTGCAGTCCCTCCCCCCAGGATAGCTTCACTGGACCCAGATATGCTGGAACATGTTTTGCACACACCAACACTGCAGCCACTATGGGAAGGTGAATTTAATAAACACATCCAGCCTCTTTCAGCGTGTCCCTAGCCCTGATGCAGCTGCAGCCCCACTCCAGGTGTGAGTCAGGTCACTGTGGGCTAAACTCAGCCCCATCCTGCGCTGTGGGCAGGCTGCCTGCCCTGGCCCTGAGGACAGGGTGGTCCTGGAGCTGGTCCTGCAGAGCAGAGCAGAGCCTGCCCTCATCCCCCACCTGGCAGCACCCAGGGGCTGTGGTCCTGGGGCCCTCAGGGCTCCTGCACACGTACATAGGTGGTCCAGGGCCCACACACCACCTCCTCCACCCGCAGCCCCTCGGCCACCAGCTGCTCCACGCGGCGTGCCTGGTCAGAGCTGATGTTGTTCCCGTGTCCCAGCTGTCCATATTTACCTGCAGACACACATTCATGCATAACGTGGCCCTGGGGCCTCACAGGGCAATTGCTCCTGGTGTTTGTGGGGAGGGAGGGAACACAAGAGCCCCCAGCACAGATGGAACTTGTACAGTGACAGAAGAGCCAAGGGAGAGAGAACAGGAATCAGAAGCTGCTCCTGGGGAGGTTGCAGAGTCCCAAAGCAGAGGTGCCACTTACCCCAGCCCCAGGTGTAGAGCTCCCCGCCTCCTGCAACAGGGACAGCACCAGGTGAGCTCTCCCCTGCAGTCCTCTCCCTGCTCCCAGGGGCACTGCCCACCGGTCCTGCTGAGCCCTGGCACCTCTCAGTCCCCAGAGGTGCTGCCCTGCCCCGCTGGACACTCACGCGTGACCGCGGCCGTGTGTCGGGACCCGCAGCTGACCGCGCTGACCGCCGGCTCCTGCGGCAGGTCCAGCAGCGCTGGGAACGCCTGGATGGAGATGAATGCAGCATCCTGGGCAGCCAGCTGCTCCCTGCAGGGCGTCAGCTTGGGGCTCCCTGCACAAGGGACAGCTCTCAGCTCCCAGCCGTGACTGGGTTACACCAGCGTGGCTCACAGGCCACTGGCCCCGCACTGAGCTCTGCAGGAACCAGCCCAGCCTGCCCTCACCTGGCCAGCAGCAGTTCTCACCTGTGCCTGTGTCCTCAGCCTGCGCTCGCTCCGCCGCCAGCGCTTTGGAGGGCAGAGCCAGCTGCCCCGACTCGTTCCAGCCCCACACATACAGGTCTCCTGCCTCTGTGGGGTGGGAGAAAACACAGCAGGCACAGCTCAGCCCTGAGCCCCACTCGCTGGCAGCACTGCTGCTCCAGGGACAGCAACGCCCCGTATTCCCTGAGTCAGGTGCCACCAGGGCGCTATGCTGCCATCAGCGCCTCACCCTCCACCCCATTATCCCATCCCATCCCATTATCCCATCCCACTATCCCATCCCATCCCACTATCCCATTATCCCATCCCATCCCATTATCCCATTATCCCACTATCCCACTGTCCCACTGTCCCGCTGTCCCACTGTCCCACCCCTCACCGCTGACGCTGGCCGAATGCCACCCGCCCGCCGCCACCTCCCGCATGGGGACCCCGGCCAGCGCCTCCAGCAGCCGCGGCTGCAGCTCCGACTCCAGCAGCCCGTGGCCCAGCTGCCCGTGCCTGCAGGGACAGACAGACGGACAGACAGACACACCCACAGCCCCCGTGCCTGCAGGGACACACAGACACACAGACAGACACACCCACAGCCCCCGTGCCTGCAGGGACAGACAGACGGACAGACAGACAGACGGACAGACAGACAGACGGACAGACAGACGGACAGACAGACACACCCACAGCCCCCGTGCCTGCAGGGACAGACAGACGGACAGACAGACAGACGGACAGACAGACGGACAGACACACAGACACACCCACAGCCCCCGTGCCCCCAGCCCCCGTGCCTGCAGGGACAGACAGACGGACAGACACACCCACAGTCCCCGTGCCCCCAGCCCACCCAGCCCTTCCTGCTGCCAGCCCGGCTCCAGGCTGGCACAGCCCGAGTTCATGTCACAGCTCGTGCCCAACGTCCCCAGCCCAACCTACAGAAACTACAAACCTTACAGTTCATGTAAATGTTAAAACTATAAAAATCGTTAATATAGTAAAACTCTTTTAACAAAAGCGTGGTGTCTATCGTGTTAAAAGGCACCCCGAAATATCCAAATTTGCAAAACGAAGTGTAAACAAAACAACAGTCCTCAAACAAATTTGGAAAAAATTAATACGTGAAAAAGCCTTTTGCCACAAGTAACTAAACAAAAACATAAAGTTAAATCAAACAATATATTTTTACTTGTTTGTTTTGCTTACTTGCTTTTACAGTACAAATATGCCTATAAATCAACCAAAACCAAATTTAAGTTGCTTTAGCCAAGTCAGCAAACTCAAACACAATATATTTAACTAATTCAAGCCCAAAAAAACCCTTTACAATCTGTTTAATCAGTGAAGCAGTGCCAACCAAAAAGTAGCCAACACCTAACCACAACAGTTATTAACATGAAGTTGCCAACAAAACAAATACCATAACCAACCCTTTGAACCTTAAAAATTCTTAGTTCTTTAACAATTAAATTTTGTACTGTTCCAGTACCAAAAAAATCCACAATTAAATGTTACTCCCTGTCATCCTGTGTACAAAACCTCAAGTTTTTAGTATAATTATATTACTCCTATACCCACTAAAAGTAAAACTGTTAACCTCAATAAATTCCCACAATTACCAAAAAATATTAACTCATTTATAAAAATAAAACCTAGCAAAGCATTCCCTCAAAAATTAACTATAACCCACATAGCATCAAACTATTCATTATAATAACACCTAGTGTTAAAAAAAACCATCAAAAATTAAAAAAGAATCTGCCCATCATTATAAAAAACTATAATAACAATTTTAAACCCTGAAGCCCTACAAAACAACTTATATCAAATTTATTTCTACCTCAACTTACCTCAGTTGTAACATTAAAATAATTAAATCAATTAAAATGTCAATTAAGCAAAAAAATCAATACTACTTCCATTGTAATTAGTAATATGATAACAAATGTTAGTAGCATTAAACATACAACCTTATAAAACTAAACCAATTTTCTCTTACTAGCACATAAACATAGTTATAAAAAATTTTAAAACTGCATTCTGTAAATTTGTCTAACCACTCAAAATCCACTCACAAACAGCCTCAAAAACACAAATCAAATTAAAACAAACTATAAATCCTAATTAAACAACCTGTTTAAAAATAAAACTTTGCACCTTCACTAAAAAAGCCTTGCAAAATAAATTTATATATATTAATTGTTATAGTAACAATATTAGTAATTGTACCCTGTGTTCTTCACTGTGTACAGCAAATAATAAATAAGACCATCAGAAAGTTTTTACAGTTCAAGAAAGAGGAGGAGATGTGAGAAATGGATTTGTAAAGGATTCTCCAAGCCTGGCTGAAAGCTCACACAGTCTCGTACATGTGTATGCAAACTCTGAGGTAAGATGTGCTGATTTAGAAAGGCCATGGAATAGGGGAGGACATTGCCAAGAAGAGACTGAACTAGAAAAAAGTTTCAAACTATGGCCTTGCAAAAAGAACAGATATTTTGGAGACTTAAAACTGTGAAAATGCATTGTAGCAAGACCACGTGGGGTAGAATAATAAATGATTGGTGTTAGAAGTATTAGCATCATTGTGTGGCAAAAGCTAATAGGCTGAAAAATATTCATAAGGTATTCTAACCAAGAAATAAGTTGGCCTCTGATAGAACAACATTGAGTTTTACATGTCTTACGTTTCATCCCTCAATGAGACTAAAAATGGAATAAAATCTCTTAAAAAACACCTCAGTTACTCCTCTCTGTAAAGCTGAGATTTCCCAACACTCAAGTACATATCCCCACATGTAGAAACCTTTCCTCTGAAGGGAAGGCATGAAAAACCAAATAATGTCCTGTCTGCAAAGCACCAACTGCTGTGAACTGAGAACTGAGTGCTGTGTTTGCCACGAGCTGCTGCTCCAGTGAGGAGCAGGCACTGGGCAGTGAATCCCCCTGAGCCAGAGGAGCAGGGACTGGGCAGTGAAACACCCTGAGCCACAGGAGCAGGGACCGAGCAGAGAAACTCCCTGAGC
>JAOTQP010000521.1:19902195-19912612 GCA_026413545.1 Cichladusa arquata
GTCAGCCCGGCGGCACCGCGGGCGGGCCGGGTGCCGGCCCGGTGCCCCCGCGGGGCTCTGCGCGCCGCGCGACACGCACCGGGCAGCAGGCGGCGGAGGGGGCAGCGGCGGCTCCGGTAGAAGTGGCAGAGGTCGATGGCCATGAGCAGGAGCACAAGGAGCCCGTAGAGCCCCACGAAAGGCAGGGCCAGCGGGTTCCTGCGGGGTGCGGCACTTCAGGAGGGGCAGCCGCGGCCCTCCCGAGGCACGGTGGTACCGGGGAGGCCCCAGAGGACACCACAGCCCCTGGGTGTGCCGGCAGCCCCAGGCCCCATCCTCACCGGAGCAGGCCGGGGCTGGCCAGGCTGGACAGGTTCGCTCCAGTGAGGGCTTCCAGCGCCAGCTGAGAGCAGCAGGACTTGAGAGCGGCCCGGCTGGGCCGGCAGCAGTAGCGGTGGCCGGGGGGGTCGGTCAGCCGCGGGCAGTAGAAGCCGGAGTGGGAGCGGCCATCGGGGCCCACGTAGCCCTCGCAGAGATGCAGGTTCTGCACCTGCAGGTTCTGCACGGCTGCAGCGGGGAGCGGGGCGTTGGAGAGGGCCGGGAACCAGGCCCCACTGCGGGGACCAGGGAAACCGTGCAGTGCCTGCAGGACGGGCTGCCAGCTCCAGCGAGAGGGGCTTGGTGATGCAGCAGAGCAGAGCCTCCCCAGTGCCAGCGGGGCTGGGCTGGGCTCAGGGCTCAGCAGCCCGAGGGAGCCTGGCTAACGTGGCACAGGGGGCCCGGCCCAGCCCTCAGAGTGGGCTACACCCCAGGAGGCAGCACTGGCCGGGCAGAGCTCCCCGGCACTGCCCTGTGTGTGCCGTGACCTCCAGTGCTCACCCAGGCCTCAGCGAGGGCAAACACGGGCAAGGGCGGTGATGGAGGCAGAGAGGAGGGAAAAGCCCCTGGGACATCAGGTCAGCCCCCATCCCCCATGCGGAACCCCCTCCCGATTCCCCATCACCCCACAGGGACAGCACTCAGACCCCACAGATGTGCTGCACTGGGAGTAACCCCTGCAGCATCCCCAGCAAGGACCACCACCTCTCACTGCAGACCACTGCCCCCCAGCACAGACCCCTAACCTCCAATTGGGGCTTCAGGGGAGCAACCCTCAAGGGCCAAGGCCCCATCAGGGATGGGCTCCGGGAACAGCAGGGGCAGGAATGGGGCTGTACCTGTCCCAAGGATGCTGGGGAACAGAGCCGTGGTAAGGAGCAGCTGGAGCAGGTGCCCATCCCGCATCTTCCTGGCCAGCCCTAGGCAGAGGCAGTTCTGGCTCCAGTGGAGGCAGAAACCACAGCCCCTCCTGCTCCCGCCTCCATCACAGCCTCCACCAAGGGCTGCTCAGAGCCATTAGAGCCTCCTGCACTCTCTGTGTCCACAGGGACCGGGGTGGAGGCGGGAGCATCACTAATGAGCTTCTGGGGCCAGCAGTAGGACCAGGCTCCTTTCCCAGCTGGATGCAAGGCAACAGCTGCCACGTCCAGGGCCCAAGTTGGGCACCTGGGCCCTTCCTGGGAGTCCCTGAAAGGGCAATGGACCAGGCCAGAGCACAGGGCAAGCACTGCGAGGTGCTGAGCTTCCAGGGGCCAAGCCCATGGGATGTGGACGTGCTGCGGGTTGTGCAGGAATCGCAGAATCACAGAATCATTTAGGTTGGAGAAGACCTCTAAGGTCATCCAGTCCAACCCAACCAAGCCAGAGCTGAGAAAGTTCCCTACCTCACCCAGTCCTTCCCAATGCCCTCCCTGCTGGCACAATGGGCAGTAAGAAGCCCCAGGGGCCCAGGAAGCATGGCACGTGGTTCCCACAGCAGCCAGGAGGATGCTCTGGTGACACGGTGTAATTAGCTGCGACTCAGCCACCACAGCTCAGCAGAGTGGGCTGCCAGGCTCACTCTGAAGAGGGGCTAGAGGCTCTGGAGTTGGGGGAGGCATTCCCACACTTCACCCAGACATTGCTGCCTGCACAAGGAACTGACCATCCCCCTGGCTCCTGCCCAGCACCAGGCACTGCCTGCCCCCAAGCACAGCTGGGCCTGGCCATGCCACCAGCCTCTCACAGGTGCCTGGGGCTCCTGGCCAAATCTTCAAGCTGGCCTCTGCCTGTCTCAGAGTGCTGCCCTGTCCCCCCACAGCGCACCGTTCCCACTCCCCTGAGTGAGAGCCACAAACCACACACAGACCAGGACCCTTGGAAACAGCCTTGTGTTTCCCATGAGCTCCAGGAGAGCTCAGTCCCATTCCACAGCACTTCCTCAGGCAGTTGGCCAACACCACCGGTGCTCCTGGCCTCCCCTTGCTGCCACGCCAGTCAGGGGGAGCCCTGCATGGGCCCCTGCCCCAGCCACCAGGGTGGCCACATTCCAAGGCAGCCTGTGAATGTGACAGGGCAGCAGTGTCTGTGCCACCAGCAGCAGCAGCAGCAGAGCCCACCCTGCTGCCCTCCCCAGCCACGCCCTGCCCATCTGGCCCGCGTCCAGCCCTGCCACAGCAGTTCATTCCAAAATCTATCTGAGAACGTGGAACTAATAAATTAGAAAGTGGCAGCAGCAGCCTCAGCCAGTGTGGCCCCTCCTGCCCATGCCACAGTACTGCTGGCCTTGCTCCACCACTGCACTGTGCTGCTCCTGTGCTGTCCAGCCACTCCATCCTGTCCGGCTCCACACTACCCCAGGCGGATGCGGAACGTGGCGATTTCCATGGGCTCCAGGTGGATGTTGGTGCTGTTGGAGGCTGTGCCCAGCGGGTACATGAGCGTCAGCGAGGTGGGCTGCAGGGAGCCCAGCTCCAGCCCCTGGAACAGGCCTCCCAGAGACAGCTGGGGATAGAGGAGAAGGAAGAGGAGAGGCCCAGGTAAGGATGTGCTGCCTGGGACAGCACTCTGCCCAGCACAGCCTGGCACACGCCACGACTGCCATGCCGAGGTCCCAGCCCAGCTCTGACCCAGTGGAGGTGTGGCAGCAGCCAGGCCCTACCTTGCCCTGGCTGGTGGTACAGTTGAAGCCCAGGTTCTTGGCCTCCAGGCTGCAGTCAAAGCCTTTTCGGTGCAGGATCAGTGCTGCCTCAGCTGATGGTAGTGAGTCATCCTGCAGGGAGCTGGAGTGTGAGGCACAACACTGGGGACAGGGGCAAGACCCCACCAGAGCCCCACGGGCCCCGGACCATAGCTCACCTCTGCCTGCAGCGTCCGCAGGTTGAGGATGTGGAAGTCGCAGGGAAGGGTGGTGGCCAGGGGCACAAAGGAGCGCAGGGCTGGCAGGGCCGGCTTCTCCAACGCCACTGGCATGACCAAGGCCTCAGCATTCAGGTGCACGGAGGTCATGTGGCTCAGCAGGGATGGGAAGCTGATGGGGCGCTCATCCTGCACCTGCCAAGCAGCACATGGGTCAAGCATGGGCCCAGGAAGCCAGGCAGAGCCTGGGCAAGGCCCACAGAACCCACAGAATCCCCTTCCAGCAGTGCCTCGAGACCAGGCACCTGCCAGCACAGAGCACACAGAGCTGCCCCTGCCCAGGCAGGTCCCCCTGCCCCAGCACCCAAACAGGACCCAGCTAGCTGATGGTAAAGCTACAGACCTGCTACAAGGCTGGCTAGACCAGTCGCTAGCAGCTAGTGCACAAGACAGGGAGACAGCAGGGCCAGGCTGGCCATTACCTCGGGGCTGCCAGTTCTGGTGCCAGGGAAGCTCAAGGCTTTAAACATGGAGACCAGTTTGGAAAAGAAGCCGGAGCTCTGAATGGGTGGCACAGCACATGCAGAGGGCAGCGAGGGGATGGGACAAGAACACTGTGAGTATGAGGGCAACGTGGCTCCACAGGGACAGACCCCACTGCACATCCTGCTCTCCCCATGCCCCCTGCGCCAGGCCCATCCCCTCCCCGTGCCAGCACCATGGGACAAGAGGGGAGAGGACACTGCATCCCATCACGTGTGGCTTGCACATGTGATGCAACTGCCTCTGCCCTGCTCCACCCAAGGCAGGGCTGGGCTCTCCGTCCCAGCACCTTGTTGGCAGTGCTGCGGCGCTCCAGCAGCAGCCGGAACCGGTTGCAGGTGCGCTTGTTGTCCTTCAGCCCCTGGCCCAGGCCCCGGTTGTCGTCCTGCATGAGGCGCCGGTCCAGGATCACCTCCAGCTGGCCTGTGGAGAGCGAGTCCCTGCAGCCCAGGCTTTACCAGCCACACAGCACAGAGCCCCCAGAGGCAGCAGGACCAGGGCACCCTGCCCAGCCTGCAGCCCTCCTCCCCTGCTCCCCTTGGGGAGGACAGCCCTAGATGCACAGCAGCTGCCCAAGCACAGCCCCCGGCTCACCGCTGCGGAGGCTGGAGACCCCCAGGGCCTGGGCAGTGAGCAGTGTCAGGCGGCTCTGCACGTCCTGGATGTAGGCCATGGCAGGCATCGGGTAAAAGTTGGCCTGCAGCGGCAGCTTCTGCTGGTACCTGCGGGCCTGGATCTGCCAAGGGACACAGAGCAGTGGCCAGAGGTGGCTCCCACAGTGCCTGGTGCCAGAGCACTGTCCCCCTGTGGGCAGCTGCTGTCCCTCCCCAGGCTGCTGCATACCTGGAAACCATTGAGGTCCGTGAAGAAGGTGTCATCACTCTCAATGTCAGTGCTGAAGCGCAGGGCCAGCTCCTTGTTGATGTGGTCACGGATGTCCACCAGGCAGGACACATCCAGGGACAGGCCCTCCACCCCTGTGGGTAGGCAGTGAGGGGTGAGCCCCACAGGCAGCCCTGAGCTAGGGACACCTGGCACAGTCTCAATATCTCACCTGGCACGTTGTACAGCCGCACCACGGTCTGGACATGCTGGTAGTAGCTGGAAACCTCTGAGAAGAGGGGTCCCTCCATCACCCGCACCACTGGGGGGTCCCTGGGAGTGTAGGGCTGGGGGGAGGGATAGCTGTGCTGAGGCTGCTGCCTGAGGACCGTCCTGTGGCACAGCTGTCAGCTGGCTTCCAGGGGTGGACCCTGTACCTTGGCCTCGCCATCAGGCAGGAAGAGATAGGCCCCACTTTTGTCTTTGGAGGTCCTGGTGCCATAGACGAGAAACTCGCTGCTGACCCTGTGCACCTGCTGCTCCCCAGCCTGGCGCAAGCTCTGCGGGGGTGGCCGGCACAGCAGTGAGAAGCTGTGGGATGCACCCCTCTCCTCCTCCACCCCACGCCCTGTCAGAGCCCTGCACTCACCTGCAGCAGCCCCGTGCGCCCCAAGAAGCAGGCCTGCAGGTGCTGGTTCTCCAGGCAGAAGTCCTCAGCAGCAGCCAGGAAGACGTGCAGGGGCACAGCCTCGGGCTGGCGCACGGGCACGTCCCGGCCGTGCAGGTACAGGCGCGTGGAGGCCCTCGGCATGGCGTGGCCGTCCAAGGACTTGTGCAGCTGCAGCACACGCAGCCCCAGCGCGGGCAGGCGGGCCAGGACAGACACCTGCAGGCAGCGTGGGGACCTGAGCCAGCCCCCCGCGTCTGGGGAACGGCTGGGGGTCAGTGGGGCACAGACCCTGCTCGCCTCTGCTGAAGAGGGACCTGCAGGGACCTGGGGGTTGCACAGCTGTGGGATCTCGTGTTGTGGGGCAGGGGTTGAGCAGCGCTGTCGGTGTGTCCTGGTAGTGTGCGGGATGGCAGGCTGGCACACATGGGCTGTGGGGCACCCCATACCTGGTAGACATCGGGCACCACATCCGTGGCAGAGTTCCACACTGCACTGAGCTGGGAGGGCAGGGGCTGCCCCTCCTCGGAGAGCACACGCACATGGGGGGTGTCCACCAGCACTGGCACCACGCTCAGGCGCTCCTGCTCCAGTGGGTTGAACACCACCAGGAACCTGTGGGGATAACACAGGGATGGCATCCCAGCCTCACAGCATCCCAGATGTCCCACACCCCACACTACCCACAGATCCACTGCACCTACCCACAGCTTCACAGGTACCCCCTCACTGCCTCCCCACATCACGTAAGTCCCCAGAGCAAGGCAGGAGGCCCTACCGAGGTGACGTGTCCAGTTTGATCACTGTCCTCTCTGGGAGAGAGTCCTGGCTGGAGCGTGTCTCATCCTGGGGAAGAGTAGTAAAGAGTAGGGGTGTGCCCAACGCCCCTGCAGCTGGGCCCAGGGACATGGGCACAAGTTGGGGCCCTTTTCTGGGCCTCTGCAGCACGGAATTGCTCCCGGGGGCATGGGGACAGCGTGCCAGAGTGCAGGGAGCCAGGAGCTGGTGCTGCTCACCATGCCAAGAAACGGTGCAGCCGGGTTGTGGTGGTATGTGTCCTTGTCCCCCAGCACAAGGTAGTGCGCAGCATTGATGATGACACGCTTCAGGTTGGTGAGGGAGTGGAGCAGCCTGGGCAGAGGCATAGTAAGCCACCAGGGACCATCACCCCCATTGGCCCCAGGACTGCCCCAACACCTCTACATCTCCCCATGAGAGGGAGGACATCCCCATACCTAGCCATTCTCACTCCCAGCCTCGAGCCCCCCAGCCCCACTCTGAGACAGGCTCTGAGGACACCCTGGCCCCACACGCACCGGACTCCATAGTCCACGGCCACGGCCTCCTTGGCGGTGCCGGCGATGGCGTCGTGGTGCTGGAAGAGGCCCAGGTTGCGGCGAGCGTTGGTCAGCAGGGCGTAGTCAGAGCGCGGGTACCTGCCATCGGCACTGGCACGGCGGGCGTGGGCCAGAGCCAGGCTGTACAGGATCTCTGCCCCCCTGCACAAGGACAGAGGCACTGAGGGTCCCTGCCCTGCTGCTACAGTGCTGGCAGGGCTGGCCTGGGAGGGGGCTGGCAAGCCACATACTGCCCTGGGACTGGGTGAGCGTTTGGCACTATGTGCACCAGTCCAGTGTGCTGGCAGCTGGTGCAGACCGGGGGTTGTTGAGCTCTCAGATACTGCCCAGCCACTCCTCACCCGTGCCCCCTGCACACCTCCTGTGCCCCACAGAGCAGCCCACTGCCCCTCACCGGAGGTGGGACTCCAGCACTCGGTCCAGGCTCTTGTAGAATGGCCGGGAGGTGAAGTATCCTGTCCAGTAGTGATCCTCCCGGTCCGCGTAGGAGAAGAAATCCCCAGTCAGAACTGGGAACCCGGGTGGCCTCATCCCTGGCACGATGCCCACTTTCTTGTACAGGGCATCAAAGTAGTCAGAGAGTGTGCCAAACTGTGCCTGCAAGACAGCACATGCAGCCCTGAGCTAGGGCTCCTGCAGTGGAGGCTCTTATCACCCCTCTCAGGACTATTCACCCCAACTGTGCTCTGCTGTGGCTTCCAGCTGCCCCCAGCCCCACAGAGCTCTGCACACATACCTGGACGTGGAAGTCAGGCCGGGAGTTGAGATAATCAAAGATGCGCTGGTAGTTGAGGAACTGGGCGTCCCACTCCTGTGGCTTGTCATAGCGGAAATCATCTCCCAGGGGCACCAGCAGCACCTTGCTGCGGTACAGCTTGGACTTCTTGCGGTACTGGTCCAGCAGCAGCTGGGCTCTGTGTGGGGGGCAGGGCATGAGGCCGGTCCCTGGTGGCCCACAGGGCTGGGAGCCACGGGCCCTGCCACACTCACCGCTCTGCCACGTTGGCGTCGGTGATGGCGCGGGGAGGCACCTTCCACGGACAGTTGATCCGGCCCCCAGGCAAGCGCTTGAAGTCAAACTGGCAGCAGATCTTGGGGTCTGGCCCACAGGTGTGGGGCACATCGTAGCTGTAGAAGGGCATCATGTGGCACAAGATGTCGGTGCTGCTGTCTGGATCTGTGGGACCATGGACAGGTGAGCAGCAGCAACGGCTCCCCCTTGCCTGTCCCTGAGCAGCGAGGCCCAAAGACAGCGGTCTGACAGAGCAGAGCTCAGAGGGCACAGCAGCCTCCACCAGTGTGCTGCTGGACATGGCGGCATGTGGAAAGTCACCCTGAGGCTGGCCCACAGGGCAGAGACACTGCCTCCCAGTGCTTGGCTCATCTGCACAGAAAAGTGGCTGGTAGCCATTCTCTGCCACCACCTGCCCCACAGGGCCCCCTCTGCAGTGCCCTCCCAGCAGCACCTCACCCCATGTCTGTCTCCACATGAACTCCAGGTTCTGGGTGGCAGCAAAGTGCTTCTTGATGGTGTAGTGCACACGCTGGATGAGCATGGCCGTCAGGTTGGAGCGCTTCAGCAGGTAGGGCATGGTGGAGCTGTACCCAAAGGGGTCTACGGCCCAGCCCGACCGCGGTGTCACACCTGGGGGCACAGACACCTGTCAGCCCCGCGCTGGGCCAGCAGCACCTCCCGTGAGGAGGCTCCTGTCAGCACCTGGAGGCCTGCAGCACATCATGCAGGGCCCTAGAAAGCACCTGCCCAGCTCTCACCAATGTTCTTCTCCAGCCACTGGTGGCCCTCGATCAGCTGGTCAATCATGGCGAAGTAGTGGGAATTAGCCTCATCGGTCATCACCCAGCCGCCCGTCACCATCTCCAGCTGCCCATTGCCCACCAGCCTGTGAGGGGACACTCAAGATGTGACCAGAGCCCTGCATGAGCCACATACCCATTGCTGAGTCCCCCTGCTCTGAGACACCTACAGTCTACCTGCAGCTGCCACTGCCATTCCCCCCTTGTCATGCTGTCCCCATGCAAAGATTCATCCCTCCACACCCCAATGCCAGCCAGAGCCCATTCCCACACACCTTCCACTGTGTCCTCCATCCCCAACGCTCTCGGGGCAGGGGGCACACAAGGAGGCCTTGTCTCACCACAGAATCCTGCTCTTCAGGTCTCCCACCCTTCCACAGGTGCCCTGGGCCTTGCACACAAGTTCCCCAGCCCAGTCAGCACAGGGCCCAGGGCAAGATCTGTCTCCCCCCCATCTCTCACCCCACATGGCAGTGGCTCTAACATCTGATGGCACTGGGAGACTGCTGGCAGGCTGAGGGCAGCCCATGCTGAAAGCAGCCCAAGAAGCTTTCCAGTCCCTAGGCCCCTCCCCTCACACACCCTACACTCTAGGGAGCCAGGTGGGCAGTGGGGCCAGCTGGGCACCCTACCTGCGCACAGCAGCCCGCTTCTGGGCACTGATGTTGTCCCACCACTTGGAAAAGAAGGAGATCTCAGACCAGATGAAGCGCCGGCGCGGGTCCTCCTGCATCTTCAGCAGCATGCTGTTGAGGATGTGCTGCGTCTGGTCGTAGTAGTACTTGTCGAAAGTCTTGATCCAGCCTGGCAGCACAGGTGGGGGTCACTGAGGGGGGCCCAGGCTTCCCTGCCAGCACTGCAGGGTAGCAGAGACTGGGCCAACCCCTGCTTCTCACCTGGGTCATTGTGGGAGTGTGGCACCACAAACACCTGTAGAGGCTCTGTGTCCCACTCATTGGGCTCATAGGTGATGTCAAAGCCCTGTTTCCAGACACCACCATCCTGGTTGTCAAATGGCAGCAGGGAGTACACAGCCAGCATCTGTGGGTAGGAGACAGGGCTGAGAGACCCCTGAAAGAGCAGAGCCAGGACCCCACAAATGCCCAGGTACAGACCCCTCACACCAGCAGAGCCACCAGTCCCTCACCTGCAGGTCTGGGCTCTGTCCTTTGCCCCCTAGAGCAAACTGGCAGTCTTGTGGGGACACGGAGAGGAAACTTGGGCGACTCTCAGCGGGGAGCACCCAGGAGCCGTTCAGGGGGTGTTGGGGCAATGCCGGCTGCCCCTCCGCGTGCGCTGTCAGCTCCAGCACCGAGTCCTTAATGTGGCTGATGATCTCGTGGTTCTCCTCCAGCAGCTGCTCCAGCTGCTCGATCCGGTTCTGCAGCACCGAGATCTGGCTCTGGGGGCACAGAGGACACAGCAAGGGGCAAGAGGTCACCCACAGCCGTGGGGAGCCAGTCTAGGCCCCGGCACCTTAATGCCCAGAGGCCAGGGCTGGCTCCCCATGATTTCCCTGGCTGAATGTCTCTGTTTGCCATCCCAGGGCCGCCCTCACTCACCCCAGCCCCTCCAAACTCACCCTGGGGAAGTTGCCCCCGCTCTGGTGCCGTGTGGGGTCATGCTGTACCCGGTCCAGCATCAAGTAGAGGGAGAAGACGGCCACGCAGAAGATGGCAGCTCCACACACCGTCACCTGCTTCTTGAGCTTCATGCCGAAGGGCTGCGGGACTCACCTGCCGGGGCCGGGGGAGCCGGGCCGGGCAGCGCGGCCTCCTGCCGCCGCCTCCGGGAGCCCTCACGCGTCCTGCTTGCCTTGATCCGCTGCTGGGCGTTTATCTCTGCCGACGGGGCCGGGCCGGGCACGGAGAGGCCGCGCAGAGCCGGCAGCGCCCGGGCCGCGCTCAGGCCCCGCGGGCCGGGCCGGGCCGGTTCGGGCCGGGGAGCGGCGGCAGAGCCCGGGCAAGCACCGACAGCGGCACCGCCGGACCGGGGCGGCTCCGCAGCCCGGCCGGGG
>JAOTQP010000521.1:19912712-19933855 GCA_026413545.1 Cichladusa arquata
GGCTCCGAACCGGCTCCGAACTGAACGGGTCCCGCGGGGGCGGCACCAAACCGTCACCGAACCGGCTCCGAACCGGCTCCGAACTGAACGGGTCCCGCGGGGGCGGCACCAAACCGTCACCGAACCGGCTCCGAACCGGCTCCGAACTGAACGGGTCCCGCGGGGGCGGCACCAAACCGTCACCGAACCGGCTCCGAACCGGCCGGGCCTGCGGAGGCGGCACCGAACCGGGGCCGCACAGCCTCGAGAACGGGAGCGTCCCCCCCCCGCCCGCAGTCGAGATGCCGGTGCCCATCCCGGTACCCTGTCCGTGATCCCTGTCCCGGTGTGCCCCATCCCGGTGTGCTCCATCCCGGTTCCCTGTCCGTGATCCCTGTCCCGGTGTGCCCATCCCGGTTCCCTGTCCGTGATCCCTGTCCCGGTGTGCCCATCCCGGTACCCTGTCCGTGATCCCTGTCCCGGTGTGCCCATCCCAGTACCCTGTCCGTGATCCCTGTCCCGGTGTGCTCCATCCCGGTACCCTGTCCGTGATCCTTGTACCGGTGTGCCCATCCCGGTTCCCTGTCCGTGATCCTTGTACCGGTGTGCCCATCCCAGTACCCTGTCCGTGGTCCCTGTCCCGGTGTGCCCCATCCCTGTGTGCTCCATCCTGGTTCCCTGTCCGTGACCCCTGTCCCGGTGCCCTGTCCCAGGGTCCCGGTGCATCCCTCAGCCCCAGTGTCCTGTCTCAGTGCTCCCCATGCCAGTTCCATGTCTAAGTCCCCCCGTCCTGGTACTTCGCCTTGATACTCCATGCGGGTGCACCGTGTGCTCTGTCACAGTGTCCTGTCCTATGATCGTTACTGTGCCCCGTCCCAGTGTCTCGTCCCAGTGCCATGTCCCAATGCCCTTTCCCAGTGCAGTACAAGTCCGTGTCCCCTCGCGGCTCCCAGATTCACAGCTGCAGAGCTCGTGTGTTTATTGTACAAGACGAGGCAGGAGCTGTGGGTGCCGTGTCCCGCCCTGGGGCTCAAGCAGCACACAGCCACCCTGCAGCACCCGCTGCGCACACAGGGCTCTGCTGTGCCCCCAGGCACTGCCACGGGCGGGTCCAGGGCCCCCGGTGCTCCTGTCACCGGTGCCTCTTGCGGATGGCAGTGAGGTCCTGGTGGATGGTGCTGAAGCTGGGCCGCTTGCGGGGGTCGTACTCCCAGCAGCGCTGCATCAGCTGGTACACCTCCTCAGGGCACTGCTCGGGAGGCTCCAGCCGCACACCTGGGCCAGCAGGGGGACATGGATCACCGCCCCTCACCCCCACAGCCCCGCCTGGGCCATCCCACAGCTCATGGTGCCAGCCCCAGCCGTGTCCCCTACCCTGCTCCACTGCCTCCCGCGTCTGCTGGTTGCTGAGGTTGGCATAGGGCACGGCACCCAGGCTGAAGGCTTCCCACAGCAGGATCCCAAAGCTCCAGACATCACTCTCTGAGCTGTATCGGCCTGGGGACACGGGGTAGGACGAATTGTGTTGGCAGGGGACACGTGTGTCACCACTGCCCAGCTGTGCCCGTGCTCCTGAGGTGCTCAGGGTCTCTGCCTCCCTCCCGAGGGCCAGGGGTGTGGGAGGGGGATAGTGCCAGACTCCTGGCTCCCAGATAAGCTGTGGGTGCCAGGCCATGCCCAGCTCCATCCTGTACCATAATTGAGTGCTTCAGGGGCCGTCCACTTGACAGGGATTTGCTTCATCCCCCCTGTGGAGGCATAGATGCCATCCTCCTCCTCCCGTGACATCCCAAAATCACTGATCTTCAGGGTGTTCCTCTCCGTCACCAGGCAGTTGCGAGCAGCCAGGTCCCTGAGACAGCCCCAAGCAATCAGCCGTGTCCCTGGGCTCCACCTGGCAGGGGAGGGGGTGGTGAGGATTCCAGGCTCCCCCTGTCCTGCCAGGGCCCACCTGTGGATGCAGTGCTTGCTCTCCAGGTACTCCATGCCAGCAGCAGCATTCTCTGTCATCTTGACCAGCTCCTTCACCCGAAGGTGGGGACCCTCACTGCGCAGGAAGGTCAGGAAGTCCCCCCCTGTGCCCAGATTGCAGAGGGGTGGGTGCCCAGGCACACCTGGCAGGCTCACCCACCCCTGGGGACCGCGGGGCTGGGGCCACTCACCCTGCACCAGCTCCATGACAATGTAAATGGGCTGTTTCTGCGTGCAGACACCGATGAGCCGCACGATGTTGGGGTGCCTGTACTGCTTGAGAATCCTGTGGGGACAAGGATGGGCACTGTGAATGCAGGGGGGCCCAGCTGCCCTGGGCACAAGCCACCCATTGCCATCCCCAGGGCACTCTGCCCAGCCAGCCCAGGGACACAGCACGACGGTGCTGCAGTCCCAGCAGGGTCAAACAGCTCCAAGAATGGACAGAAGCGACAGGAGAAGCCCAACAGGCACACGGACCTGGCTTCCTGCAGGAACTTGGCTTTGAGCTCAGGTGGAAGGGTTTCCCGGCAGGATTTCACAGCAACGGGGGTGTTGTCAGCACGCAGGCGTCCGCTGAACACCTCCCCAAAGTTACCCTTCCGAGACACAGGTGCGCCAGGCTCAGTTCACCGTGCACAGTGCACAAGGCAACCCTTGTCCTCCTGCAGACCCTGTGAGGACAGCCCTGCCCTCCTGCAGACCCCACTGCACCCCATCTCACCCGGCCAATGCGTTCCCCCAGCAGCACATCCTCGTGGTTGAGCACCCATTTGTCCTGCAGCAAACAGACACCAGTGAGCTGCCGCTGGCCCACACACCCTGCAGAGCCCCAGGTCCAAGTCCCCCTGTCTAGCGGGACAAGCATGTCTGTGCCTCTCAGCCCAGCCATTGACAGGAGGAAGGGCTGGGCAGAGCTGTCCCTGCACAGGGGGCCCCATCCTGCTCCCCACTGCCTGAATCACCTTGGGCACAGCCCTGGCCAAGACAATGCCACTCTTGCGGGTGATGGGCTGCTGGCTCTGCAGGAGGTGCTGGATGAGCAGCGGGATGGTGGGGAAGCAGTCACCCTCCAGCCGGAACATGTCCTGCAGGGAGGGAGGCCGAGAGGCTGTGATGGGCAGGAACCTGCGCCTGCCCACGCAAGGCCACCCCAGCCACCCCCCTGCTTGTGGTCACTCACATTGACAGCCTGGATGATGAAGTGCCGGGGCTGCCCGTCCCACAGCACGCTGAGCACGTACTCCTGCTTGCCCTGGCTCTCCCTCACCAGGAAGTCCCCGCTGCAGGTCAGCAGCTCCTGCACCTCCGCGCGCGGGATGGCCCCGTGGTACCAGACCTGCTGGCACAGCGGCTTCTGCACGTCGGGGATTAGGGGCACAGGGGGCGGCAGCTGGAAGGAGACAAGGTGAGCCCAGCCACGCACACTCCTGAGCTGTGCCAGAGGTGGGGCAGCAGCAGTGTCTGGATGCTGTGCCCAGGGCAGGTGGGAGCAGAATCTGGAGGTGCTGAAGCAAGGGGGACTGTGGCCAGAAAGGAGAGGACAGGCTCAGCAAGGCAGCTGGGTGGAGAGCAGGGTGGCTGGAGGTGCCCGGGGACTCACTGAGTACTTTGGGCTGAAGATGCCCGTGATGTGGTTCTTGAGGGTCTCCAGCGCGCTGGCCCCGCTCCGCTCCTGCTCCTGAAGGAGGCATGGGCTGAGCATCAGCTGTGCACCCCATCCCCGCAGCCGCCAGAGCGCAGGAGGCCGGGCTGGCTCACCGTGGAGGAGACGGACTGCCGATCCTCGGGCAGAGGCAGGGCGGGCAGGGGCTCCCTGGTGCCCAGCTCCGCCAGCTTGCTGGCCAGCAGGTCCCGCTGCGCCTGCAGCTTGGCCTGGGCACAGAGGCAGCCCTCGAGCTGCTGCCGCGCCGCGTGCAGCCCCTGCCGCCGCGCCAGCAGGTGCACCCTGCGGGGGGACAGGGCGGTCAGCACCCGCTGCCCGCGCCCCTCGCCCCCCCTGCCGCTCCTCACCGCTCCGCGGGGCTCCGGCCCTCCTCCTCATTCTGGATCTCCGCCTTCAGATCCTGCATCTGCTGCTCCTTGATACTCACAGCCTCTGTGGCGGCCACCAGCTCCTCCTCCACCGATGTCAGGCTGCGAGAGACGTGTGCCAGCAGGGGCCTCAGCCCCTGCCCCTCCCCTGCCCTGCCCATGGCTGGTCCCACTCACCAGTGCTGGACACTTTCAAGGGTCAGCTCATTCAGCTGCAGCTCCCCCGGCACCAGGTTTTCTGTGTCCTCCAGCAGGCTCTCATCAAAGGACACAGCTGGGGGCACCTCAGATTCGTACCTGTGGGCACCCAGTACAGCTCAGCCTCCACGTGCCCCACGCTGGCCGCTGCCACCCGAGGGCGGCAGGGCCATACCCTGAGAGAGGCTGCGGCTGCGTGGAGCCATACTGGTGGCTCTGGATGAAGCTGCTGTACTCAGTGGCAGGGTCGATGGCCTGGATGGCACTGGCAATCTCCTGGTGCACGGCCAACATATCCTCCTGTACCAGGCTGCTGATGCTGCAGTACTCTCTGAGGATCTCCTTTCTGCGGGAGCACTGCTGGTTCTGGGGGGCCATGGGGGTGCCCAGGGATTGGTAGTGGGGTGCAGGGCTGGGAGCAGGGCACAAGATGGGCAGTGGGGCATGGGGTAGGGAGTGGGGTATGGGATGGGCAGCGGGGCAGGCAGGGCTCTTACAGGATGAGGACCATCTCCTGCTGCAGACCATAGAGGGACTGGTGCAGGCTGGGCAGCACCCGCTGGTAGTGGTGCTGGTGGTGCAGTGCAGCTGCCTGCACAGCCAGCACATACTGGTTGTGCAGGGCATAGAGCTTCCAGAGGCTGCGCACATACTTCTCCTTCGCCTTGTCCCGCTCCTTGTCTGTGGAGAGAAGCTGTGGAAAATCCCAAGCACATCGCCTGTCCCGGCACTGGGGCTGGGCTCAGAGGGTGAGGGCTGGGAGAGGCTCTCAGGGCACGCAGGGGGACCAAGCCTGGGGTGGTTACACTGTGACACGGGGATGCTCCTGACCCACAGCGTGGTGTCCCACGGCCCCACATTTCTCCCTGGCTTCTTGACAGGCTAGGCTCCCCTCTACACTGTCCAACCCCAGCACCCCCACCCGCTCCAGGCTGGGCTGTAGTTTCCAAAGTGTGCAGGGTGCTCCAGCCATCCTTGACCCGTGAGGGAAGCTGGGAGGTCAGGCAGGGGACAGGGGCCAGGCTGGCACCTTTGCTGGCCTCCTGGTACTTGCGTTTGGCCTGGGCGCTGTCACGAGCCAGGCTGCGGTACTGCGCCTTCAGCTTCTCCATCTCCTGCTGCGTCGTCTGCGGAGGGACACGGTCAGGGAGTGGGTCCAGCACATTCTCCTGTTCCCTGCTGGCTCCCACGTACCCGGCTGTACTCCTGGCTGAGCTGCTGCCACTGCTCGCTGAAGGCCTTGCGCAGCTGCTGCTTGTCGCGGATCAGCAGGCTGAGCTTGGCCAGCGGCCCCGCCGCCAGCGCCTCCGCGTGCCGCCGCAGGGTCTGGCTCAGCGCCTCCGTCCGGCTCACCAGCACCCACCAGGACTGCCAGAAACAGAGCCAGGGATGGCACAGGGGTGGCATCCTCCAGCCCCACGCTGGGCTCTGCGGGGCGCAGTCCTATCCTGGGGCATCCCTACCTTCTCAACCTGTCCACCTCGGTCGCCGTGGAGCTGCCAAGCGCTCTCCTGCTTTTCCAGCTGGGAGAACATGTGGTGCAGCATCCCTGCGTACTCCCGATCGCTCTTGGCCCGCTGTGACATCCACTTCCTCATCAGCTCCAGGAGCTGCAGCTCCCCATCCTGCAGCCGCAGCAGTGCACTGTGCCCCTGCGGGCACCACAGCTCTGGCCCAAAGCCCATGGCACTGCTGTCCAGCCAGGGGAAGTCTGTGGGGCAGCAGGACAGCCTGAGCCACAGCTGCTGCCCTGCACTGCCTACACAGTGGCCAGGGCCCTTTGCATTTCACACCCTCCTGCCCCATCATCCGGTCTGTGCAGCAGAGACAACCCCCCCACCCACTGCAAACAGCCTTGCAAAGCACATTCAAAGAGCAAGACGAGTGCTCCAAGCTCTGTGGGAGCTGGGGCCTGTGGGCATGGTGCTGGGAAGAAGGAAGTGTGGAGCTGCACGCAGCAGTGTCACCTCTGCCATGCACAGGGCTGCTCCCCAAGGGCAGCACAGCCGTGCCCCCCACCCCAGGCACCAGCCCCTCCTCTCTGGCAGCTCCAGTCCTGTCCTGCCCATTGGCACTGTCACCCCTGTGCCCACACTATGGGAGCTCCCAGGGGCCAGGGCACTGGTGGGAAGCCAGCAAAAGCAGAAGAGCGTGGCCCCAGAAAAAGGAGCTGAACCTGGGCACATCCCAGCACACAGAACTCCAGAAAGGCCATTGGGAGCCAAACTGATCCCAGTGGGAGTCCCCGGGTGCCCTGCCCTGAAAAAAGAGTGCAGCAGGAGCAGGAGAGTGCTGGGGCACCTCCCTGCACAGGGCAGGATGTCCCCTGGCACAGCCCTTGATCTCACCAACACCCACCCCCCCAGCCCTACAGAGGGGTCCCCTCTGTCTTTCCTAGTACCCCACCAGGACACAATCCTTCCACCCTACGTTTGCCGCTCGGTCTTGGTTGTGGAGCTGCCGCTGGCGTCCTGCTGGGGCCGGGACTGGTGCGGTCTGGACCTGGTGCAGCTCTGGCTCCTGGGGAGGAACAGGAAACCCAGGGCTGACCATAGAGCCATTGCGAGATTTCCTGCGCTTCCTCCCCTCCCTGCCCGTCCCCACGCCGACCCAGCGCACAGTTCTGCTGCAGCTCGGCAGTTCCCAGCCCCACCAGCCCTCCCAGCAGGGCCTGACACCACCAGGTCCAGCCCTGTGTACCCGGGGCTCCACTGCTCCTGCGGAGCCTCTGCTCAGAGCCAGTCCCACCCAGCAGAGCCCCTCAGCCGTGCCTGCTCCTGCCTGACTCCCAGTCCCTGTGTCTCCAGGAGACTGCAGGACCTGGGGGATCCTGACGACTCTGTGCAGCCCCACTGAAGGGTGGCCACCGTGCCACCATCCCCAAGCGTGGCCCTTGTGACCATGAAAAGCAGCAGGACAGAGCAGCCGCTGGTGGACACCCACAGTGCCATGCCCCAGCCCTCGCTGCCAGCCTGCATTCACAGAGCCAGGATCACACTCCCTGTGGCAGCCCTGGGCACCTCCCCTTCAAAGGGCTGCACAGAGGGCACTGCTCAGCCCTGGTTGCATCGCACCAGGGCAGCCACCACCACTGCCACCACCACTGCCACTGCCCAGCGGCACAGCCTGGGCCAGCTCCACTCAGCTCAGCTAGCCACCGCTGGGTGCTTTGGCCTGAGCCCTCTCCTGTGACTGCCAGGGAGGCTCCAGGGACAGAGAAGTTTCAATGCCACCTGCAGGAACTGCCAGGACGATTCCACTTCTAGAGGAAGTCGGGGGAAAGCGTGTCAGGAGGGAGCTGTGTGACTCGCCTTCCCATAGCGAAGCAAAGTGGGGCGGCCACGCCTGGAGCAGTTCCAAGGCAGGGGCTGCCACCGCTCTGCCTCTCCCACCACCACCATTCCCTAGCGTTCCCCGGCTGCTCCTGGGCGTCAGGGCTCTGCCTCTGACCCAAGGGCAACAGCTCCAGCTGTCCTTGGAAGCCCCGAGTGCTGCCCGGCCCCACCCCGCCCGCTGGGGCGAGCAGAGCAGTGCAGGGCGAGCGCGCTGCAGTCCGTGCGTGCCACAGGGACCTCGCTCCTGACCACAGGAAACCACTGCGGCCCCAGACACAGCGAGGCCAGGGGACCCCGCAGAGAGGAGCTGTCCCTGTGATGGAGCACAGCCCCAACAGGCTCTTTTGTGGGGGCCAGGGACCTGCGGGGGGCTCGGTGAGCTGTGTCTGCATCTTGGCCACAGCAGGAGTGGGTCCCAGGCCCAGCCTGGCCATTCCTGCATTGTGCTCTGGCTGCAGGGCACCAGACATGGGGGCTGCAGCTGGACCCCAGGCTGTGATGAAGGGACTGGGCCTCATGCTATGGGAAAGGGGTGCAAAGTCCCCAGACTTTTCACATGCACACACCCCCCCAGGCAGCCAGTTTCTGAATTAGCTACCCTGGATGCACATGCCCAGGTGAGAGACATCTCCTGCCTGTCCCCAGCACACCTGCCCAGCCCTGGCTACTGCCCACAGCCAGGGAAAGGCAGTCCCTGGTGCTGGGAAGGGCTGCAGGCATCCCAGCCCCACACAGAGATCTGGGTGCCCCTGAGGCCCACAGCCCCCACACAGCCAGGCACTGCCCCAGCTGGGGCACCCACAGCATACAGAGCACAGGCAGCGGAGCTGGTTTGCATAGTTCTGAACATTTAATAACTCAGTCTCTCTAGCGTTATATCCACATCCATTAAATTAAAAACAGGCTCAGGAGGCAGCTCCCGGCTGATTAAATTACAAGAAAAAATTACTGTGCACCAAAAAGTTGTTATAGAAAAATAGTCCTGTGGCCCCTGGCCAGCGGCTCCGTCCGTGCTGGCGCAGGTGGAGCCTGCACCGTGGCCCCGGTGTGCGGCGGCAGACGGCAGAGGGGCCCGTGGCACTGGCCCCCAGCCCACAGGGAAGGGGCAGCGAGGGGAAGGGCTCCAGCGGGGAGCAGAACAGATTGTCACCAAGTGGGGGCAAGGCACGTCAGGGGGCGAGGGCTGCAGGAATGCCGGGCGCTGCCCGGCACAGGCAGGACGCAGGCAGAGCTGGGGCAGTGCTGGCACTGGCGCCACCTGACAGTCCAGCCAGCAGCACCTACAGCCCTGCCCAGGGGCAGAACACGAGGGGCCCGAGGCAGCCCCCCAAAGCAGGGATGTGCGAGGGGTCCCTGCCCAGGTGGGGGCTGTGCCGGGGCACAGGGGCAGGCGGTGCCCAGCCTGGTGCTCCCCGGTGCCAGGGCCCTGCCCGCTGCAGCAGCAGCGCTGGGATGGGCAGGCAGGGGCAGCAGCAGCTGAGGCCTGGCCGTTATTGCTGTTGAAGGGCACGGGTGGAAGCGGACAGGCCCAGGGGAGGCAGCAGGGAGCTGGGACACAACGAACTGAGCCTGGGACACAGCTCTGCAGGGGCCGAGGGTGGGAGGGGCAGGGGGATGCTGTGGCACAGGCTGGGCTCAGCCCTGGGGGCAGAGTCACCCCTGCCCCAGCCAGCAAACCTTGAGCCGTGGCAACCCAGGGCCTTGACACGCTGCCCACCCTGGAGAATTCACAGGGCCCCAGCAGCAGCCAAGTACTCAGCAGGGGCACCACTGCCACCAAACACCTCGCACGGGGCACAGGATGGACGCAGGGGCAGCAGAGATGGCGCAGGACTGGGACGGTGTTGTGCTGGGGATGGTGCCTGCAGGACCGTCCTGGCCACCCAGACTGGGGCTGAGGGACGGTGCCAGTGCGTGGGAGCCCCGGGCTGCTGCAGTGCAGGAAGAGGACAGGGGCAGAGTCCAGGGCCCCTCAGCCTCACCTGCCCCAGCCCTGCAGTGCTGGGCAGGGAGGAGGGAGGGGCAGGAGGGCTCATCAAAGGGCACTTTGGTCTCTGATGAAGGCAGTCCTCTCGCTGTGGGCCTCATAATCCTCACCGTCCGACTCAGAGGGACCCTCCTCCTGCCAGATGTCGGAGGGGAGCCCCTTGTAGGAGATGATCCCGCTGTCCAGGGCATACACTTTCACACCCCGCAGGCTGAAGCCTGAGCGTGCTTGCAGCACCAAGAAGATGGTGACGAAGATGATGACGATGAGGATGCAGCTGAGGCTGGCAATGAGGACAGGCAAGTTGACTGGAGGGGGGGCCTCAGCTGGTCCCTCGCCGTCTGCCAGGGCGGGGGACGCACGGCTGCTCTGTGTCTGGTGGGAACAGGAGAAGTCCAGGCTGCTGAAGTGGGAGTGTGCAGGACAGGTGAGGCACTGGTTGGGGCCAGGCCCCGCACAGGTGGCACAGGAGGGGTGGCAGGGCAGGCAGAGGTGGGGTGCAATGGGCTCCACGCTGTTCTCCAGGTTGTAGTGCGTGCTCTGGACGCCGGGTGCGAAGCCGGGAGGGCAGCGCTTCAGGCAGCTCTTCTGGTGCAGGTAGTAGCCCTCCTCACAGACTGTGGGACAGGCAGGGTCAGCACGGGCTGGGGCTGCCTGCGCCCACACTCCCTCCCTGCTGGCCCCATACTCACCCACACAGGTCTGGCTGGGGGTCAGGGTCTTGCAGCCACTGCTCTCCAGCTGGTTGGAGAGGCTGGGGGACTCGGTGGCCGTCCCGTACAGCACAAGTGTGAACTTGGTGAGTGTGCCTGCAACAACGCAGAGTGAGCACCACAGAGCTGCCCGCAAGACCACCCATGCCCATGACAGGCACAGGGAGAGGGCTCATGCTGGTCCCCCATCCTGGCTGCCAGGGGTCAGCAGGGCTGTGCCCAGCACCTGGGAGAGTGCCTCTTGTGGGGCCAGGCCCCTGCACAGCAGCCCCAAGGGACATGGGGTCTCCTTCTGCCTGGACTCTCACTGCCCCAGAGGGGCTGCAGCACCATCCCACATGCCCAAGTCCAGCCTCTCCTCAGCCAATCACCCAAAACATCCAAGATGCTACTGGCTCCTCAGCTCAGGAGCCGGGGGGGAAGCTGGGTGAGCACGCAGCTCGCATCCCACACTTGGAGGGAGGCAGTGGATGGGGAAGCACACCCCTACCGTAGTTCTTGGCATCACTGGTGTTCTCGATCTCCAGCACCCACTCCCCAGAGGGGTCCTCATCCCACGAGTGCGTTGTCATGAAGGCCCAGTCATTGAAGCCATCGGCCGAGAAGTCGTGGGGCCTGAGCCACAGAGGCAAGATGTGGGCGTTAACACACCCCAAACTGAGCTGTGCCAGCCTAGGCCAGGGCACCCCGCAGCCCAGCACGCACCTGGCGGCCAGCAGGGTGGAGCGGGTGCCCATGGGGCTGACCAGGTGGATGGCCAGGTCCCCCCGGCGGTTGTAGGACAGCGTCAGCCTGGCCTGTGCGTGCTCCAGCCGGCTGATGTAGTTGGCTTTCCCCAGGCAGGCATCCACCTTCCGCCGCACCTCCAGACGCTTCCCGATGTCCCTGCCGAGGACAGGCACGTGTGAGGCCAGTCCCAGACCAGGGGACATACCACAGTCCCCATTCCTTGCTGTGGGGCTCTGCAGCTCTCCTGGGGACTGGGCACCAGGGCAGCTAGGGTGGCAATCAAATCTGCAGTGGGTCAGAGTGGCACTGCCACTGTACCTTCCCCAGATGGGTGCAGGCAGGAGAAAGGGTGCCCCAGCTCCTGGGCATGGGGGAAGGGGGAGCTGCACTGCCCCGTGCTGCCTCCCCAGGCACCACTCCATGCCAGCCCTGAATAGCCCCTTTATTCAGGCACTGCAGGCCAGCTACACCCTGCACGGCACAGCCAGGGGTGGGATGGGCAGAGCCGTCCCCATCCTGCTGCTGGCATGTGGCCGCTCCTCCCTGGTGAGCACAGGATGTGCCTTCTGCATCCACACAGGGCTGGCTCCCCAGAGGGGTCAGGGCAGGGCCCAGCCCTCACTCCCTTCATGCACAGGAACATGATCCCCCCACCCCGGAGCCCCTAGGGAGTGCCCTGGCCACAGACAAGACTGCACATGCTGCACTGTGGCAGCAGCAGCCAAGCAGGAGTCAAAGGCGCTTCTGTCTGCCCCCTGAAAAGCCCCTCTGTCCAGGATGACTCGTGCTGGCTGCACCCCAACCGCAGCGCCCCAGTCTGCCCACATTCACAGCCCAGCCCCATGGCCAGGAGGCTCACTGGTGACGGCAGAGCAGGATGGCTGGAGGTGCCTTTCCCAGCTGTCCCCAGGCTCTTGCAGGAGGATGCTCCAAGGGTCTCAGCAGCAGTTCAGTCCCCGAGATTCCCCCCACTCCCTGCTCTGGCCCAGAGGCTCTCAAGCCCCCGTGCAGAACAGAAGCTGAGTGATCCTCTCCTGGGCTCACCAGCCCGTACCTGGGCTCTGCAAGGATGTCAATGACACACTTCCTCTGAGGTCCCACCGTGGTCCAGTTCTTGGCCAGGCTCACCATGGCCCCAGCATCCAGCAGGCCGTAGCCATATGAGTGGCTCACTGTGGACAAAGAGGGGGTCAGTGCCACTCCTGGGGGTACCCAGTGGGGGATGTTTGCCCGGCCATGCTGCATGCTCACTGGGCCCTCCTGCCTCCTTCCCTCACAGGGCTGCCAGGGCACTCTGCCCAGCACCCTACGGCTAGTGGCACACGTGGGACTGGGAGACACTGGTCCCAGCTCAGCACTCCAGTACCTTTGCGGCCAACGCCGTTGGTGACCCAGTCATTGGCATTCAGGTGAGCTGGCTTCGAGGTCTGCACCACCAGATGCTGCATGTCCCGCCACGTCAGGTTCTTGCTACAGGAGACACGGAGCTCAGGTCAGTGCCAGTTCCTGCCGGCCCCAGGCAGGTCCAGGGCTGGCACAGCCCCCCCGTGCAGCCCCCTCTGTGCTGCCCTTACTTGGCCTCCAGGGCAAGGGCGATGATGCCAGCGGCCAGCGGCGCCGAGGCCGAGGTCCCGGTGTGCAGCTCGGTGCACTTCTGCCTGAGGTCAGTCGTCACCTGCCAGGAGGAGTGCCAGGGCAGGAAATGCTGCAGACACATCCCACCCCCTGAGCCCCTGGCCCGGGACAGCAGCAGCCCCCACTCACAATCTGCTTCTCGTTCTGGTTGCCACTGCTGTAGGTGGTGGCGAGGGTGGAGGAGCAGGCCTCGCTGTACCAGGGCACGTTGCCGTACTGGGTGGTGCTGCTGATGGACAGCGTGTAGATGCTGTTGGTGTAACCGTCACAGTTGCAGCTGTCATGCTCGCGGCCCCCATTCCCAGATGCCCAGACGAAGATGGAGCCCAGCCCGCCTCGGCCCTGGCAACAGAGGCAGGGTGAGGGCAAGCACCAGCACTGCCACACACAGGAAACCCCAGGATGGAGCTGGGGACAAGTGGATGGTGCCAGTCTGAGTCAGACAGACAGAGCAGATGCAGCTGGGACACGGGGCACAGCAGGACACCCCAGTCACAGCCCACCAACCTGGGCACCCTCACCACCACTATGCCTATGGAGGGGTGCCCAGCACCCTGGGGAGGCTCCAGGGCTGTCCCAGTGGGTGACACACCAGGAGCAGGAGGCCCAGACAATGTCAGGCTTCCAGGAACCCAAGTCTTTCTCTGCTCAGAAGTCCCCTGGCCTGACTCTGTCTGTGTGGGATTGCCTAGCAGAGCTGTGGGAGCCCCAGCACAGTCCCAGCCATACCTCGGCACCAAAACGTGGCAGCTACCCTGGCAGAGGATGTGACAGAGTCAGCATGGCACCACATGCATCTCTGTAGGGAATCCTGGGCAGAACATGACACAGCTCCCCAGGCAGGTGACACTGCCAGCACAAAGGGACAGTGGAGGAGGATGGGTGGAGGAAGCAAGGGTGAGCAGCTGGCACGAAACCAGACAAGAACTAGGAAAGGGCTTGGGAGAGCAGGGAGAGAGCATCCCACACAGGAGCCCTCACAGCAGTGAGATAACACCACATGGGAGTGGTCCTGACTCAGAACCATCACACAGGAAGAACAAGAAAAACTAACAGAGCCTGATCCTAGAGACGGGCTAGAAGATGGCTCATCCTGGGAGGGCCAGGGTAACAACCAGGGCAGGCAGAGGGAAGGGAGGAGGGCAGGAGTAAGGCCAGTGCTCCCCCAGCAAACCCTCCTTCTCACCTGGCTGACCCCACGGAAGAAAGCCTCCTCTGCCAGCCGGGCCGGGCCATCCACGGTCTTGCCGTCGTCCTCAGGGCCCCAGCTGGCACTGTAGATGTGGATGTGGTTGGGGTTGAGACCCAGGGAATGGGCCTCCACAGCATCAGTCACCTCCCCATCCAGCATGCGCACACCTAGGGCCAGAGAGCAAATGTCACGGGCTGGGGCAGAGCGCCACCAGTGAGAATCCCCCAAGCCCTGCTGCCACCTGTGCCACAGGCTGTCACAGGGCTGCTGCAGCCAGCAGTGCCCCCAGCTCAGCTGCTTCTGTGGCCACTCCAGGCCCAGGGGACCCAGGGCAGGCAGCACCCACCTCCGATCCTGGCGTTGTAGGCCACGCCAACACCACAGATGCCGTTGTTTGCCACAGCAGCCACCTCCCCAGCACAGCGTGTGCCGTGCCTGCAACAAAGCAGGAGAAGCACGGTCACTCAGGGTGTGAGGAGCACCGGGGTCAGTAATGGCTGCAGCCCCAGCAGCCACCACCCAGGCTGCCTCTCATCCTCTCCAACCGGGGAGCTAATGAAGGCTCCTCCATCTGCCTCCTGCTCCAGGGCCAGGGCACTGAACAGCCCACACTGGCTCTGGGCAGAAAAAGGATGCTGCTCATGCCAAAAAGGGTTCCCCATGGGGCAGGAGTGTGCTGCCAGCCCCACAGCTTCCAGTGGCCTACATGGGGTGGCACTGCACTAACTCCCTTCCACACTAAGGCTCTGCATCTTCCCCTCCCTCCTGCCTCACCTGTTGTCATTCATCTGCGTGTAGCGGGGCTGCGGGTCTGGGTCCTGGTCATTGACATCAAAACTTGCTCCTGGGTCCTGGAAGACAAAGTGAACACTTGGAGACTGTCTACCTTAGCCACCGAGCCCCAGTGCCCCTCACTCCATGCCTACACTGAGGCTGAGCTGAGCAGGGTGGGCAGGCTCCAATCCCACCTCCAATGTCCCTCCATGGTGGGCACCAGACCTGTACCTCACAGCTCTGGGGCTGCCCTGCATGGACACAGCTGCCCAGAGCAGCTCCCACAGCACTCTGCCCCACACCATCACCCAAACTCACATAGTTGGCCTCCAGGTCAGGGTGGTTCTTCTCAATGCCGTCATCCAGGATGGACACCACTATGCCCTTGCCTGTGTATCCCTGCTCCCAGGCCTGGCGCACATTCAGGTCCCGCTGGTTTGTGTTGTACTGCCAAGAGAAGCCTTGGCACTAGGAGATGTGCCCAGCCATTGCCACTGTGGTGGGTGTGTGCCCCAAACCCACCCAGCTCTCACCCAGCTCTCCTGTGGGTTGTGACAAGGAACCCCAGGGAGCTGGGCACAGGGCTGGGCATAATCAGCTGAGAAGGGCTGCTCTGAAAGCAAGACTGAGCCCCAGACAAGGCACCCATTGCAGAGATCAGACTTGTGCCCAAGCTCCAGGAAGCAGGCAGAGGCATGAACCCATTACTGGGCCAGGCTAAAGGCTGTACCTCCTAGTCCAGCTCCCCCCAGCCCTCCCAGCCCTCCAACCAGCTCTGTGAGCAGAGCCTCCTCCCCGGGGTGTTCCCATAACACAGCACCGGGTGCCTGCCCCAGGCTTTCCCCCTTCTCCTCCCTCCTGCCAGCCCAGCAGCTTCTGCCTGCCAGCAGTCCCTAGGTGTCACATCCGTGTCCCCAAACTCGCACACTGCCCTCCCTCGCCCGACACCCACCAGGTACCACTGCTGCGGGAACTTGGGGTCCGTGGGCTCCATGAAAACGTCTCGCTTGGTCCTGCGCTTCGCCACCTGCTGCTCCAGCCACTGCACCTGAGGGCACAGAAGGCGTGGGGTCCCCTGCCAACCCCTCATGACACAAGCTCCTCATGACCCCAGCCCTCAGCCTGCCTGGAGGGGCTCTCCCTGGGAAGCTCCCAGTCAGCTCTGGCCTGGCAGAGTATTGGACCTGTCAGAGCTGCTGCCACCCCCAGTCTGGCCCTCCAGGCTCCCTGCCTGGCCGTGCCCTGCAAAGGCACAGCAAAGGCTGTGCTCCGGTGGAGCAGGGCGGTCAGAGTGCCAAGCTGCACTGAGACACGGGCTGCTGAGAGCTGCCACGCCACACCACACGCCTTCCAGGGCCTGGGCTGAAGCCAGAGGATGGGGAAAACAGCAGCCCCCACACGCCACTGCTCTGGGATCTGTTTATTGCCCTGCACACCTTGTGCTGTGTACAAGTAGACAGAGCTCTCCTGGGAACAGAGGCTCTGCTGGACTCTGGGACTGTAACAACCCACAGGCCAATGACGCTGGCTCCACCAACCCCTGCCCTTGCCAGACACACCACGGGCTCCCACCTGCCTCTGCCAAGGAATGGTTAAGGCAGCTCAGCCCTGTCTTGTGCCCAGCACTGGCTCACGTGCCCCTGTCAAGTGCTCCCCACTCGTACCTGCGGCTCCCTGGCCAAGCGGCTGTGCCAGGGCTGGTGGGGCGAGAGGGAGCGCTTCACCACGCCACGGTGCCGGAAGTGGTAATAGTCGCCAAAGATCTGCAACACAGAAACACTGCTCGTGGCACAGACACGCCAGCCCGGTCCCCTGATCCTCTACACCCCGGATCTGCAATCCTGAGCTCCAGGGCTGCCATGCGCAGGCTGGGCCCCCACCCCAGAGTGGCTGGTGACGCTTATGCCCAGTACTCTGGGCAGCACCTCCTGAGAGGAGCTGTGGCAGCTGGAGACAAGGCAGCTGGAAAGACCCTGGAGTAGCAGAAATGCAGCTGCTGCACACCTCACCCTCCCGCAGGTCCCACACGACAGCAAGTCTCACACTGTCCAAAAAAGCTACTGCCCTGGCAGGAAGGCCCCAGGCAAGCAGAGGCAGAGAGGGACAAGCCTTTCATAGCCAGCCCGTGAGAGACACCAGACTCAGGAGACAAAACCACTGCTTCTCTCCCAGTGCCAACCAGTTCCTCCTGGAAGAAGGTCCCAGTGGCTCCAGGCTCCACACACCCAGGTGGTCCCAGCCAGGGCAGGGTCTGCAGCAGCCTCTGCACCTCTGCACCGGCTGTTGGCTTCTCCCCAGGTGCCCCACTGGAACACCCACCCAGAGCCAGCCTCTACCTGGGGCACAGCCAGTTTCAGTGGGGCAGAGCAGCAGGCATGCAAGCGTCCAACCCCAGTGGGATCCAGCCCCCACTGCCCAACAGCTGTGCTGTGCTCACCCCAGCTCCACTGCCATGTGGAGACAGCCCAGACTGGGAGCCCAGCGCAGCCCAGCAGGGGCAGGATGGGAATCCAGCACAGCTGGTGGGGCCAGGAGGCCATGCTGCCGCCCAGATGGTTATTTTTAAACCCCAAACCCTCCCCATCGCTGTCATTTCCGTATCCCCTCCCGCACGTCCTGGGGCTGAGGACACAATGGCCCCACCCTGGCTGCCCAGGGCCTCCCAGCCCAGCAGCCTGCCCCAGCTGGGGAGAAGGGGCCAAGCACGCAGCCAGCCCCCTGTGAGTCACAAAGCCCAGGCAGCAGCCACAGGCAGGATCCAGCTGCCCAGGCTGTGCCAGAGCTAAACAGGCTGGGCTGCAAGGGCTGTAGGAATATGAGGACATCTCACCCTCCTCCATCTCAGGCTACCTCAAAACAGTCTTTTTGGGACTAACAAACCTCCCCAGCTGTTTGGACAGACTGCCAAGCAAGGTGCACCCAGCTGAGCACCCCCAGGCCCAGGGCAGCAGCCAGCTCTCCCAGGTACACACCTGGTACCTGCTCCTCTGGCACACTGTGCTCCCCCAGGACAGCCCAGGATGTCTGTCAGTTCAGAGCCCTTGAGGAGGTGTACAAGGTACAAAGCCTCTGCACAGGGCTGGTCGGGGAATGCAGGCTGGTTGCCCTCCCACAGCATCTGTCACCCCCTCCAGGGGTATGGACAGAGCCCAGATTGTTCCTGCACACACCACAGCTCTGACTGGTCATCCAACTGGATTAGGTCTGCACTGACACTGTGGTGGCAGCCAGGAGCTGGCCAGCCCACACACTTCCACCCTAATCTCCACCGTCCCTGTCCTCAGCAAGGGCAAAGCCACCCCCCAGCACCACGTGTCCCTGGTGCCAGTTCAGTGCTGCTGCCCTGGCCACAGCTCCCAGCTACCCCAGCCAGTCCCAGGGCTAGAAGGCTGCCTCTGTGCCTGACCATGGCTCTGGGAGTGGAGCAACATGCTGGACCTGCAGCCCAGCGGTGGGGGAGACAGGACCACCCCCTCCCAGGACGGCACTGTCCTGCCAGCACAGCCCAGGGATGGCACCATCAGTGCCCTTCCCAGTGACCCCAATCCCAGCAGTGGGGGGCAAGGCCTGTGCCCCCTTCTCTGCACAATCCCAGCAGTGCAAACACCCCACACACACCCCACTCACTGCCACACACAGCCCCCAGCTCTGACCCACTGTCCCATGTCCTCCTCAAGCCCTCCCCAAGGCCACTGGAACCAGTCATGGGCCCTCTGCCCAAGGTGTCACTGGCTCCCACTCCACAGGCAGCAGAAGAGCTGGGGGTATGCCAGGACAGCATAGCTTTGGGGACAGTGTCCAGAGCCCAGGCTGAGGCCAGGATCCCCTCAGATAAGGGCCGAGACACAACCCCCACAGTTCACTCCTATGGCACAAACCCTGGAGGACTTGGGGCTCCCTGACCCAGGGGGCCCTGAGTACCCAGTGCCCATGCAGGGCTCCTTTTGGGTGGCAGGACAAAGTCCCTGGCTCCTGCAGCAGCCACCTTCCCACTGCCACTGCTCCCAGCAGCTGCTCACTGCGAGGTCCTGACACCACAGCCACCAGTTGTGCAATTTCCTCTGGGATTTCACCCTGCACTTCCTTCCCAGAGAGACAGCTCACTCCCAGCACAGCCATGCACACTGCCTGCTCCCTGGCTGACGGCAGGGAAAGCTGAGCCTTGGGGGGACCTGCTGACACACCTTCTCTCAAGGACAATTTCGGGGTAAGAATACACAGCTGCTGTCAGACCCTGTCCCGCTCAGCCAAGGCCATGCTGCACTGGGCAGCCTGCTGTGGGGAGCAACAGTGGAATCTGGAAGCCTTTTCATCCATCATCACACAGCACTTCCAGTCCAGCTCCTTCACGCTAGGATGGGCTTTTCCTCCTTCCCCATCCAGCAGGCTGAGTGCTGTGCCACTTGTGCCATGCCACGTCACCAGAAGGTCCCAGTGACAAGGGCAGGCCCTGGCTCCATACAATTAATTGCCACCATCAAGTCGATTGGCTCCACACAATCAATTGCCACCATCCAAGCAAATGCTGGAAGGCCACAGCAAACAGGCACCAACACAGTGACCCTGCTGCCAAAAAAGAGGAGGTCCCAAGCCACCTCCAGGACTAAGCTCAGCACCTGCCCAGACCATGGCAGAGAACACTAGCTCCATGACAAGAGGGAAGCAGGAGACTTACCGGGCCTAGGTTGAGGAATCCATGCTTCCTGGCCAGCCTGTCAGCCTCCTGGGGTCCTGCAGGGACGAGCACAGCCCAGGTGTTGGTATAAATATGCTGGGCCAACACCTCCTGGTCCAGGAGAGTGAGGGCAACCACCAGAGTCCAGAGCAACAGCAGCGAGCAGGGCCTCAGATCCATCAGAGTGTCGGGGTTCCTCGAGCTGGGGAGCAGGAGGGTCCCGGGAGCAGGAGGGTCCTGGGAGCAGCAGGTCCAGCAGCCTCCCAGCGTCAGCACTCCGAGGCACACCGGCCCCTCTGCCCTGCTGGTCCCAGCTCAGCCCAAGCCCACATGGGGCCAAGCCCACAAAAGCACAGGAACAGACCGTCCAGGACAGAAGCACAATCTGCAGAGAGACAGGACCGTGGTCAGGCCCAGGGCACCTTTCCTCAGAGCTAGGAAGGGCAGGCTGCACCGGCTGAGACGCGGGTCAGCCACTGGGCTCGGGGGCCCTGGCACACAGCCCCTGCTGTCCCCATGGCACAGGGACAGCCACAGAGCCGCCTGGCTTGGCAGTGTGCCCACACCTGCCCCTGCACAGAGACGCTGTTTACCTTGCCTATTACCCAATGTTTGCTTATAAACAGGGAATCAACCAGGAGGAGAGGAGGGCACCAAAGGAGGGCAGAGATGAGGCCAGGGACACTGCTCTTCCTGCTGCCACTACTGCTACTCCAACTGGGATGGGACTATCTGGGTACAGAGGTGGGAGCAAATGGGATGGGAGGCCTGCCTCTCCAGCCCCAAGGGGAGACCAAAGGGGATGTCCCCAGGTGCTATGCGAAAAATCCTAGCAAAATGAGAGACTGGAAAGAGGAAAGTCAAGGAGAGCTCCTGACCTCCAGCTAGCACAGCCCCAGGCTCTCATCTCCCCAGCCGTTGACCAGACAGCGCCTGGCAGCCATGGCAAGCACTGTGCTGCCTGTCACCAGCAGCAGCTCAGCTCTGCCCTTCCTCTGGAGCACAACATGGTGACACCGGTGTGACTCATCCCCGCAAGCCGGTGGAAACCAGGACCAGGAAAAGGGGCACACTGTCACCTCCAGCATGAACCCAAGGATGCCCAGGAACAGCTCGCACGTTGTGGGAGGGCAAACGCAAGAAGCTTGTAGGAAAGAGCAGGGAGTGACCAACCCAGGGTAAGGGAGGCAACGATACGACAATGCCACACATCGAGCTCCACAACCGGAGCTCCAGAGGGACCCTGGAACATCTGGTCACGCTCCAGAGACAGCTGGAAAGGTGAGAGCCGGCAGTACCAAAGGAGCCACATCCCCCTCCGTCCAGAAGCGGCCAGAGCGAGCCGGCAGCCTGCGGTGCTGCCAGAGGAAAGAGCTCCTGGCAGCCGCCGGAGACTCCGCCGTAGGCACGGCACAGACAGCGCAGGACTCTGGCACAACGGCGTTTCTTCATCGGCGGCCACAGCTCGGCCAGCCCCGGGCCGGACCGCCCCGCCGGAGCACCCAGAGCGGCGAGCAGCCGCCGGAGGCCCGGGAGCCCCGGGTGCCAGACTGCCAAGGCCCACGGCACGGCACGGCACGGCACAACGGAACGCTATCTGAAGGGTCTGCCAGTGTCCGTGCCAACACCTGGCCCCCGAGCCGGGCATTTCCCCGCCTCGCTGGTGCCGGCGCCAGCAGCCGCCCGCTCCCCCGGTGACCGCCGCACGTGGGGCCAGCCCGGCGGCCGGGGCACAGCCGGACCCCGCGGTGCCCCCGCCGCCGGCGAGCACCGCGTGCCGGGACAGCCCGGCCCCGCACCCCGCCCCGAGCCGCGCTCCGGCCCCGCGCCGCGGCCCAAGGACCCGGCCCCGCACAGCACCAACCCAGCGGCCCCGGGCTGAGCGGCGGGCCCCGGCCTGCTCCCGCGGGGCGGCTCCAGC